>NW_019168470.1:5511785-5906953 GCF_002303985.1 Durio zibethinus
TACACTCTCTAAAAAATAACTCCTCTAGCTAAATTACTGAAGTTGGCTTCAAACAACACATAATATCAGGATCAAATATTCTACTAAATTCAAATGTCAAATCACTGTTGTCTAAATACAAAATTGTTTAGTGCTTTTAAGTACACCTACAATATACATAACATCGGAATGTGTACAGACTTGAGCACAACATCAGATTGCCCACAGTTGAAATACATTAAATATTCGATATGAACTCTTTCATTTATCAACATTTAATAGTATGTCACATTTTCACAATAGGCACCTTACTAGGAACATAATAGTGCACATCAAACCTACTTGACAAGCACATATTGAATATAGGTCTTGAGACCAATCAAATATGCCGATATTTTTTGTCATGAAAAATCTCAATTCTTGGACCATAATAGGAGCTTCACATAGATTTTTCACCCGAAATCACATGACAACATGTTTATATCTTAAACAATAGGTTAGTGGCTTTGCTTGCTAGTACAATATCATTTATGTAAAGCACCCAAATACACTACTCCCATTAACTCTAAACACAATGCCCTAATCACCGAATGTTTTTCCCTAAATACAATCTCATCAACTTCAATTAATCATAAATTGAATACCTTTTAAGTCCATAAATAAAATTTTTTAAGTTTATGAATTGAATGTTTAATTACAGAAAAAGCACAAAACCTTTAGGTTACTCAATTTAAACATATGGTCTTAATGTCTAATTGATGTAAGTCCTAACCGAATGAACCACCAATGCCATAAAGATTTCAAAAAAATTAATAATAAAAACAGAATAGAATGATTATTTACACCCAATTCCTTATTTTTGTTTTAAAGCCCTAAATCATCGAATTGGCTTTAAACATTCCTACCTAGCTTATGGAGTGCATTTTCAACCTTATAAATTCGTCAATTACCATTGAACCACAATGATGTGGTTATTCAACATGATCCCACACATGACTATACAACATATATGCAATCTTATACTGTTTGGCCAAACATCTTACTCAAAGAGTTTAGGATCATTAAAAAGCCTATTGAAATTTAATAGAATTGAAAGACACATGAATGCCATACTTATGTTCTTTCCGTAAATGCATGTGCAGTTCCAAAAATAAGATTATTGGTCTTTACTGTTGGTTAAATCGCTTTGTGAATTTCCTTGAAAAAATTAAATCACACATAAGACTGGTACAACAAAAGCACATTTTTCATGAAAAATGATTTATGGAGTTCAAAAACTCAATACTTCTTATTATCTAGGTTACCTATTAGATAGATTACATAATCAGACCTATGATTATAGTATTTCAAATAATAGATTACAAAATATAAAATCTCCGAAGTCGGGCAACAACCAATAAAATACTGCTTATTCCTTTCCATCAAAAGTTTTCTTGATTATAGGTTATGGGCTCATAAAATTTATATTACAAACCTAAACTCAAAAAGTGACTTTAAAAATTAACTTATTGTTTAACCATAACTTACAACGAACCTTTAGGAATTGATTTTGTTTGGAACTTGATTTACATTGAATGTTACAATCTTTAAAACTTCATTCTACATGAATCTAAAAATGCAATGACTCAATATATACCACACTATGTATAGATGTGTATGGTTGACTTTTACTGCAACTTGATTTTTTTATATTTCAAGCATAGCATACTAGGCGTTAACATTAAAATCCTATAGAAGATTCAACAAAATAGTTTAGGATTTCGTCTATTTTCATCATACTAACCACAATATGCATTACCTATGTTTGGCCTTATTTTTTAATTTGTATTTGAAAAGCTTGACAGTAATTTTTTAAAAAACTTTAAGCCTTCTACATTATCAAACTTCTCACTCAACATGACTAAAACCTTAATGGTCTTTAGTAAGGGTGATAAAACACTTGTATCCACTAAATATAATAAGTGAAAATAGTCCATAATTGTCGATATAATCAATTCTTGAGTCAATTCCTAAACTTTTCTGCATTGTTTTCTCAACCATATATTAGCAACAAAACTTTTGTTAATGCAATTTATATATGTGCTAGATTATGAATGTCCTTAACATTTATGCCACAACATGGTAGATTTTTCATCTATTCTACCAAGGTTAGAACCAATGATCAAATTATTTACTATATGCAAATATGAAAAAAAATTACATGTATTTACAAATATCTTTCCTTAATTTGGTTTTCGATTGTTGCCAATTACCCGATTTGGCTTAACAACACTAGCACCAATATCCAACCATGAAAAGCAAAGTATAGTATATAGAATGGATTCAAATGAAAAAACTAACCGAAAACCTTACTTTAAATAGAAAATGCTAACTAAATGCCTTACTACACTTTCTAATCTAAATAACTTTAAAAAATTACCCTTGGTACTTGATTTATAATAAAAATGGCACACATTTTTACATTTCTTTGATTTCATGATTCAAGGACATTTGTGGAACCAAAATGAGAAGTGGACTTCACAAAAAAAAAATTTTTTAATGATCTTTAATGAGATTAGTCTTAGTGTTTGATTTGGCAATAATGCTAACCCATATCATTTAGAGTATAGAATGAGATTGTCAACTTATAATATCTATTCTCTTAAATGGTTATAATTCTCATGACATTTAAATTCCATATGCTTCTTTCTATACTTTATGGACGGCTTCCACACCATCACCTCCAAAGGAAAGTTATTCAAAAATTTACTACACTAGGAACCGATCTGTTATTTGAACATTGTTCATTTTTGAAATATGCTCACGAAAACTATCTACCTTATCTAACATGGTAATGGTGAATGGTATATATGGTTTAATATTTCTACCTTATGGAACTTATTTAAACTAACTCTACCAACATTTTTAATTATTAGTGTGCATGACACTCTATCTGATGTGTTCACTAATGGTATACCTATATGTTATCAGACAATTCTAATTAAAATGTCTTAAGGAAGCACATTATCATTTTATCTTCAAGTGAGCTCCTAAAAATAGGTACAGAAAGTGATAAACTCTTTAGGCTACTTACGAATTCTTATGCCTAAAACCATAAAGAGTGATTCATACAATTTATCTAAATTGATCCCATTTGATGATAGTTGCCAGACAAAACCAGGATTAGAGACTTTATAGAATAATTGAAAACGGTATCATGCATGTGGAGAAAATCATGCCTTATTGGTTATTCTATTAAATTTAGAAAAATAAAATTTTTCAGGACTATACTACAAAAGATAAAATGAAACTGGTTGAATATAACCTTAGAATGACTTGCTACCGATAGGGTAGCTAAGTCACATTATGTTGTAACTAGGAACCTTTCTTCCTAAGCATATCTCAATATAATAATCAATCTAATAAAGAAGGTCTCTTACCTTAAGAGAGCTCAATAACTATCACAACTATCATAAGAGTTTTGCTTTATTATTGTCTGGAATAAATTATCAGAAAAATCTTAAAATTTTTTCATAATTACTCCACAAGTAGGCTCTAATCAATTTGATTAGTAATTTTTGTAATTTAAGAATATTCACAGAATTGTCAAATCAAAATTTAATATAATTGAAATATATTATATTCTGATGCATAATAAAAAAATTAAGCCAGAAAAAATCAATTAATTTGATTTAAAGTGAATATTCAAGTAATAAGGTGATTGTATGAATTAAATGGACTTTTATGAAATTAAATAAATTATTAACGGATTAAGTAAATTTTAATTTATGAAATTAGGCTAATCATTTTATCCAAAAAATTTATTTAAAACCCATTTAAGTAGGCCTAATATTTTACCAAATGAAGCCATTAATTTTGGACTTAAAACATTTTGTAAAATTTTTTAATCAAAATGGCCTTAAGAAAAATAACCAAAAGACAATTAAATTTGGCCAAAATTTGTATTTTAACAAAATTGGTCTACAATAAAATGACCAAAAATTTAATTTCAATGAAATAGTCTAAACCTAAATGGTCCAAATAAAACTAAAATTAAAATTGATCTTAATTTAATTTAATGTGGATCCAAAATTAAAATAAATACCATTGTCCCTAATTTAATTAACAAAATGACAAACATTTAATTTAAAAGATTGGCCCAAATAAATTAAACCAACATAGCCAAAGTTCAAAAATAGGACAAACAGCACAAAAATTGTACCGGTCACTAGAAAACAAGGGCCTAATCAGTAAGAATGTTGGTCCAAAAGAAATGAAATGGCCCTAATTACCTTTAAAAATAAAACGGCCAAACAAAAACGAACCCAAACCGGCTCACAACAAAATGGATCGATACCAAACCGACCCAATTTGTTTCAAATTTTTTAGGACGGCACGTGTAACACTTGTCAAAACGAGTGGGCATGTGTGTTACTTCGCACCCGAGGTACATAATGCGCCGGTGCCACAACTCGCACCTTTGGCACGTGCTTCTTCTTCCCCAGATTGTCCAAACCCAATTTGGCTCGATTCATACAAAACTCATACTGTTTTGGACAAAAAAGTCAGATTTCAATCCTCTTCAAGTTTCGCAATAATAAAACTACAATTTGAAGCCTAAAAATTAAAAAAGAAAAAAGTCGCATGAGTTTCAAAAATTCAAAAACTCATTTAAGCTTCAAATGACAAGATCACACCAAATAAAAGAGGATTGTGACCTCCAAAGTAAGTTTAACTTTGATACTAATTATTGGATTGGATCCAATAGTATTAATAGTATTTAACTTAAATTAATAGTATTTAACTTAAATTAAAAATACTATTAAATACTATTAAAAATTTTAAATACTATTAATAATCCTATTAATAGTATTTAACTTAAATTAAAATTGACTCCGATAATAATAAAAGCTTAATCTCACTAGATTCAAGATTGCATATATATTGTCGTTATTATATATTGTCGTTATTATGAGCTTATGTCGACTTTTAAGCTCAAATCAAATATTTATACAAAAGATGAGAGAGAATTGTTTGTTGTTTTTAAAAATTAAAGTTATAAAATTTAATGGACTGATTTCATATAATTAGAAGTGAGAGTAAAAATTTCCTTTAACATTTTAGTAAAAATTGACCTATGGTATCATGAGTCTAAATACATAATTAAACTGAAATCATACTTAATTAAAATCATATTATATATTTAGATATATTATAATATAGTATCATTATAATTATTTATAATTTAATATTAATTGATTTAAATTTGAATTAATTGATTGTGATAGCCGACGGTATGAAATAAATGCAAAAAATACCACCACCTTAGATATATTCCAAATATGCCTCAAGCCAACCCACAAATCACAGCAAGTGCACTACTATTGCTCTTTCAGGCATAAAACATATCCGTGTAAAATCATAAATCACAGGTGGCCTATCTAAATTCCCATTATTCGCCTTCACATTACTTACAAAAATAACCTGTTGTTGAAAGAATGGACTTTAGCATCAGCACATTAAACCGGCCGAGTAATCAACCTTGGCCACGTTCAGTAAGTTAATTGGATTTAAGGAATATTTACCTTTGTATGTTGGCTAAAGGCAAAAGGCAAAATTTGTTCTTGATTGCTTCGAGTTCAAATCCTAAGAAAAACGTGTTCGTTTGTGAATTTTTCAGGTGCGTCAGAGCGTGTTCTTCTTCTCTTTCCGACACGTCGTTTGCAGTCTCTTTTATTTTATATTTTTTCAAGGACCATCAGGTTGCCACTTGCAACTGTGTCTGTGTCTGCCAACAAAAACGGAGATTTTGATCATGGACCAAAAGAGGCACAAGAAGCCCATTGTCATTAAGATTGTTATTATATCGGAAATTGGACTTAACACAAGCCCAAAGCGGCATTTGGTTGATACTACAATTTCAAGAAGCAAAAAAAAAAAAAAAAAAAGGTTTTGGAGTCCGGTTGGGACAATTTCATTCAATTTGAGGTGCAACAAGGATTGCCAATTTGATAAATGTCAACCTCTAGTTTGTGGAAAACGTGTATTTGGAATGGTGCGGAAAGAGATGGAAATGAGAAAAAAATAGAGCTTAAAATCAAGTCAACACATCAAAGGTAGGCGTGCAGGAAACGATGGGTGCAAGATTTGGACGCGTTTGTAAGAAACTGATACAGCGTTCTCTTCCCTTCATTAATGATTTACTATGTAAAATCATGACAAACACGATATTAGCGTAAGAATTAAATCATCCGTGCTTAGATCACAATGGTGGTGATCCAAGGAATGATACTAAATGCTATAAAAGCTTAAGACGATATATATTTTCATATTCCAATGGCTTTCACGCATACTATATAGATTTTCCCATTTACATTTAAAAATACTAATAATACGTATTGGAATAGCGTTTAATTTATCAAAGAACGATGCTAAATACATATAAGAATCATACACACATATATACATAATATCTATATATACACACAGTTATGTTTATTGGATTTTATACCTAATGCATCTATACCTTCATCTTATCAGTTTTTTCATTGTCATAGGACGACGACTCAGACACTCGAGTCTTACTAGTTGTTTACTCGCTACCATATTTTTCAACTTTTCGGAATTCATACGTTAACGAACTTGACCTGTTCAGTACGTATTTACTCTTCTTCGCTTTTTCATTAAGTGTGGTTGGGTCTATAGAGGACAAGAAGAATGTATGATGTATCTAATAATTTCTTGGAAGCTGATTGTGGTGAGAGCCCAGGACTCAACTCCCCTCTTCTCAAATTTCCTCTCTTCTATCACGTCGAAACCGTTAACCTTTCAAGTTTTAAATTAATAGCATATTATTTTTACCCTGTTTCTCTAGTCAAGCTCTGTTTTTCTTCTTCTCCTTCTCCTTCAGGAAGCAGGTGATTGCTCTGTTTTCTTCTTGAGAATCCAAAATGATCTTGTACCAAACAAAATTATCCTTCTCAATAACAATAACACTTCTTTTTGTTACCTCCCAAGCAAACTCAGTTAACTCAGAGAACACCAAGTGCCAAGGCTTCTGCAAACCCAGCAATTTCTCAGACCTTAACTTTCCATTCAGGATTCTCGTGGGTTTAGTGATCTTATCAACTTGCAACTCAAGCCGGGTCACAATTGAGGAATTCCATGTCCTAACATAATTTGTCTCGGACATCATCATCGAAGTACCCGCCAAATGCGAAGGACTGTTTATCAATCAATATTGTGATTGTTCGGTGAAAATACGCGCTTTCCGTTGCTAATTATTTCTTCTCAAAACTTTTATGCCCTTAACGTCCTTGCGTAATGAGGCATGTTTTTAGAAAATCATTCAGACTTAACACTTGCAATGATAAGAGTGGTAATTTTAAGTTGTTTTTCCGCGGTGATGGTGGGAGCTTGTTTTTTTGTTTGGTATAATAATACGCAGTGCCGTTACTTGTTTTCGTCGTTCAATATGGTTGATTTGGCAAGGGCACAGCATTTTTATGAGTTGGAACAGTTAATTGGAAGGTGGTTAAAGGGCACTGTAATTGTGATAAAAATGCTGATTGTACGGATGTTAAGAAAGGTAACCGTACGGTCGGGTTTAGGTGCCTTTGCCAGGAAGGGTTTGAAGGAGATGGGTTCATAAAAGGCGGTGGTTGCCGGAGAGGTGAGTCAACTTCAAGGTCAATTTATTCATAAATATAATATTCATAATTATTTCTTCTTTTCTTTTCTTGAATCTCATGCAAATACCAGTTTCGGGTGGGTGCACTGGATCCATTTCCAAATATCTGTCTGGTCAATGCGGGGGATCATCAAGGGTTGGTGTATTGGTTGGAGGTAATTTGACAAGAAATCACATTTTCACTTCAGCTTCCACTCTCTTTAATTAACAAAAATAGACCAATGTATGTGTCAAAATAATTGCAGCCTAATTTCTTATATTTTGCAGGCACTTTTCTTGGTTTTGGATTGCTTTTGCTACTTTATATGGGCTACAAATATTTACAAAACAGAAACAACATTAAGCTAAAAGAAAAAAAGTTCTTCAAGACCAATGGTGATTTACTGCTGAAACAACAACTATCTTCGAGCGAAGTTAATATCCGAAAAACCAAAATTTTCACTTTGAAGGAGTTGGAAACAGCAACGGATCATTTTAATGAGAATAGAATACTGGGCAAGGGTGGTCAAGGTACCGTCTTTCAAGGGGAGTTGGTCGAGGGAAGAATTGTTGCTGTTAAAAAGTCTAAAATGGTTGACAAAGAAAAAATCAAAGAGTTCGTTAATGAGATTGTCATCCTTTCACAAATAAATCATCGGAATGTGGTAAAATTATTAGGGTGTTGCCTGGAGACAGAAGTTCCTCTGCTTGTCTATGAATTTGTTCCCAATGGAACTCTTTCCCAGTATCTCCATGATCAAAGTAATGAGTTTTCAATGACTTGGGAAATGCGCGTACGAGTTGCCTCGGAAGCCGCCGGAGCTATTTCTTACTTGCACTCAATAGCATCAATTCCCATTTATCATCGAGATATTAAGTCTGCAAATATACTGTTGGATGAGAAGCACAGAGCCAAAGTATCAGATTTTGGAATATCAAAGTCCATTGCCATTGATCAAAGTCACGTTACAACTCTAGTATATGGCACAATCGGATACTTGGATCCAGAATATTTTCAAACAAGTCAATTTACTGAAAAGAGTGACGTTTACAGCTTTGGAATAGTTCTTGTTGAGTTGTTAACAGGGAAGTCTCCTGTTTCTTTAGCAAGGTCTGGAGAAGATAGAAGTTTAGCGGCATATTTTATTGCCTCGATGGAAGAGGATCAACTTTTTGACATTCCTGATGTTCGATTATGGAGAACTGTTTCCTCGAAGAGATCATTGCTGTAGCCAAACTAGCAAAGAAGTGCTTGTGCTCAAATGGAAAGAATCGGCCTACAATGAAAGAAGTTGCAACGGAGTTGGAGAGAATTGTACAACTGCAGAAAAATTTAAATGGCGAAGAAATTGAATGTGTTGAAGAGATTGACTTGCTTGATATATCTCTAATCTAAATATGTTCATTAAGATTTTGTAAGGTCAATCGGGGTATACCGTTATACAATATTTCATGTTCATCTTTTAAGTCTGGACCTTTAAAAAGTCTTTAATTGGGTCTTTCTATTTGTTGAATGTTAAGCAATTACGGATACATGATGCTATGTAAGACGCCTTGATAGTCTCCTAGTTTGTTTTTTTCTATTGTCTTCCCTTTTCTTTTTCACTTTTTAGAAACCCCGTAATCATCCTCTACCTTCCTTCCATTGTCTACAACTACCGAAGCAATTCCTTCCATTCTCTTATTGTCAGGTCTCCAATTTGAATGATTTCACAGATGAATCTTGTCCAGCTTATGAGAAAGAATCTTAAATTTGTTCGATATGCCAAGGATCATGTAACTAATTTTTGGACGGTGGTAATGAACACTTTTCTAGTATTTATGTACTCAAATCAAATTCACGTGTGCATCAAAACCAAGAATCATAAATCCAGATTTGATTCCCTAACACCATCCAAAAGAGAGTAAAAAAATCCTCATAATCCAACAAATTTTACCCGAAAAAGAAAGCTAATGCTGTCAGGTTAGATATCAACCAATCAACCAAATTTATCCGAACAGCATGAGATAGCCTCCAAAGCACCCAGCTTGACGACACATGAGGACCGATGGCTCGCACCACGGTGTCAGGTTGCTTTGTGTCGGTCAACAAGATAACATTCTCTGCTAGTCTACTGCCGTAACGTTAGCCTCACTCATAGTAAAATCCACAATATTTAAATAAAGCCCACTCGCCACTGGTTTGGAGTACATAGAACGTTGAAACCGACAGCCAAAAATCACATGAAAGGAACAAAACAAAAAGCAGAAAATGACGAAACCTCACCAAATTATTAAGCCTTCTTTTTTCTTTTATTTTTATAAATACAGTCCCCCTTTGGCACTTCCAGTTTCCTCGATATCTCTTATCTCTATCTGTAACACTTTTTTCAGTTTTTCTCCTCATAGAAAAATGGATTTCATGATTCCCAAAGCTCAGCCATATGTCTTAGGTGTTGATCAGAAGTTGATGAGTGCGAAAAACCCAGAAGAAAAAGATGCTCAAACAACCAACTCTGTCACCAGCCAGCTTCAGATAAAATCCTCAGCTCGGTCTTCCCCTGAAGCCCTCGACAAAGAAGTTGTCCTTAGGCGTATTCGTCATCACAAGTGCAAAAACAAAGTCAAAAGTGTTTTCCAGGCTTTGGTTGGCGGTTCAGGACAAGCTCAAGAAAAGTGGATGGAACTGGGTGATGCTTTTACCTGCCCCTGAAAGGAAGCTAAAAAAAATCCATGACACTATGAATGCCACGGAAAAGAGTTTAAAACTCTCTTGTAGAAGAAGCTTATCTTCCCAGAAGAAGTGTTTATGGCCAAATGAGTACTTGGTAGGTGGTAGTATTGTTTCTCTCCGATTCAAAGAGAACCATTGTTGCAGTTATGATTGATTGAAATTTGAATCCGGGATTCTATTATGTGTTCTAGATTTCTAGTACAATAATTCTGTTTCTTTTTGTGATCATGAATTTTGTAAACAAGCAATAAAGATATGATAAATCTTCTAGCAAACCAAAACAAATCCGGTAATGCAAATTGCAAATTGTTACAAACTAGTTAATTTTTTTACTGGGAGTAGCTTAAAATTACCACCAGTGCACAACACATACATCCCCAACCATCTGATCACCTCATCAAGATAGCATATCTATGTTCAAACAAGAATTGACTCGATAAGCTTGTTCATTTCGAAGTAAATGATTATCTTTTTTTTTTTTTTTCAATTCTATGACGTTAATCTAGAACGCAAATCTTGCTTGATATATGGGACATAATATCTTATCTTCCCTGAATTTTTTGAGACAAAAAAGAAGAAAATTTCAACTTTGAATAATCAAAAGACAATTTCATATGAAAATAAATTGCTTATTTATACGTTGTTAGTTGGTACAAGAGAGTTTTACCGGACTTTTCTATGGAGCTTCTTCTACTCTTGAGGGATCTTTCTTTGTTTTTACTTACGGAATTTGGTATTAACATACTTACGACTATGACTTGGAAAATTTTTTAATCATAAAATGAATGGAAGCTGCTATTTGTTGATTGCTCAATGATGGTGATGACTGATGGGGATTGCAATAATAAATTTGCTAATGACATGAGAGGGTTTTAAAATCCATGCTTACATAGCTATGCGTAAGAATACCAACTCTTAGAGACCAACCACAAGGTCAAACATCTGCAATGAAGGATGTGAAGGGGCAGCACATTGAAAGCAAATTGGATGAGAAATGTCGAGTTATAATTTAACTACACTACACGTGAATATTGATTGGATCTTTGCGTTTTCGAGAACGATTGGAAGGATAGTATAAAGGACCATAGAGAAGCATAATAACGCCTCCACCAATGAAAAAGTACACGTTGTTGGAATCCAGTAATAAGCCTGAAAATATGGTGCCTCTAATGGACCCAGCACTTGCACTTGATTCCTTATCCCAAATCAAGATTCAAACAAATTAGGTTGGAGATATGAGTGGAACAGGTGGGTGATACCATACCAATGAAATGGAGAGCCCTTTATATGATCCTGTTCCCTGTGACGATAGAAAAAACAATTGCTAATAAATTCAATATTTTTTTCAATACAAACAGTGAAGGCCTTCCAAAAGTTTGACATGCCATTGGCCAAATTAACAACCCAGAAGTTGAGGTGGAAGATCAGGTAGAATTTCTTCTTAAAAAACATCATGGAATTCATCGAGAGGAGTATGTATTATAGGAGGCAGCTCATTCTTGTCTTCATTTCCTTCAGCCACCACAGTAGGCATAGAATACTTCTAACGCTTAAAAATCTTTTCAATTTCCCACCTGTTTAGAAAGATTGGGAGTGATCTCAGGTTTGGAAGGACCCTAGAAAACTTTATTACAATCTTTTACAGCTTTCACGTAACCCAGACGTAGAAAGGACGCAATTAAGACGAAATGCTTGGTTGGAATTCTTTAAAACTGAAGATGACCTTGGAACTTGCATTTTCCTTTTCTTCAAGAACTCCGAGGAATTCTGTAAGCATTGACCAGGTGGTATGTCCTTCAAAATAACAGGTTCTAACCTGCAGATAACAATGTACATGCATAATTGTTATGTCTCAAAAGCCCTGATAAGAATGCCTTTCCTGTTATCTCAAAAAAGAAGAAAGGAATTTTTTTCTGTTAATGAGAAAAGTAATCCCTCACCCTGAGCCTTTCTTCTTTTTCTTTCTTGGAGTGGGCTTTAACTCAGCCTTCTCATCCTCAGAGTCCGATAAGAAAACTTGTCTACAAAAAGAACAAGTTTTCTTCCTTAAACTATTTACATCTAAAGACCAAAACTACACACAGAGATATATATATAGATGGATAAATAATAGATAGAGATGTCATACTTTTCACGAGATGCAAGCATTTCAATAATGTTAGTAGGAAGCATCCCCTTCTTGGCCTGAGACTCCTCATCAGTTTCAGCTTCTACATCTTCTTGGCCGCTTTCAACCCTTGCAGATTGACGTGGAGTTTTCCTCTGAGCCCAAAGTCTGCGACGTTCTTTTCCCTCACGAACAACCCTTTATAGAAGAGATCACCTTAAGCTCCAGAAAACTAAAACTTTTTATATTTAATATGTAAGTAAACTTGATGCAATCAAAAGTTCAACATGACAATTACAGAGCGGAATAGCACAGACTCAATTCAACCAAGCTTAATTCCCACTTTATTGTATATGTACATTCTTCCATTTGATCCAGAAAATAAAACTTTTTTTTTCTTTTTAAACTAGTTGTAAAGTTAATATCTGCTGTTCTTTCTTACCATATGAGAAAATACTGCTCGCTGTCTTAATTTTTCTTTCATCTCTCTCCCTTCCCAAGAAGATGTTAATACCACCTCTATAGACATGTCCCAAATATGCTACCCACAAATATGTTACAATTTCAAGACCATCCCATGAACCATGGGAAGCCTAGTAAAATCATAAATCACAGGTAACTTGAAATTTGCCTAATCTGAATTCCCAAACTTCACCTTTAAATTACTAGTCTTCAGCCTCAAAATATAGCTGTCGGAAAAAGAATGAAGCTTAGCATCACCAGTTCACCACATTACCATAAAACTGGCACCAAGTAATCAACCTTGCCGTTTTCATTAAGTTCAATATAGACTCAAGAATCATAAAATGATCGAATCAATACAACTCTTACATTTAACCAAGTATTTGATTAAAAGGGGTTCTAAGGCGTCAATTTCTTAAGGCTAAGCCAGAAAAACTCTTGAATTTTATTACTTTATTTAGATAAGCCCTTATATTTTTATTGCACTCAAACAAGCATTTAATTTTTAATTTGTATTCAAATAAGCCCTTATCCTTCAATTTATGCCTAAATAAGCCCTTAAAATGAATGAATCTTTGTTTGAAATAAGGGCATATTTAGATACAAATTAAGGGATAAGGGTTAAGGGGCTTTTTTAATATTTTAGCCATTTCTTAAGCCCAAAATACACTAAATCTTAAGCAGCTTAAACATACCCAGAGCTACAAATTCTTCCCCTCTTTGTTTTAGCCACTTAATAGGGGAAAACCTCAATCTGCAACTTGATCTTACACAAAATAAACAAAAAAAAAATTTTTAATCCAAACAATCTTCTCAAAAGGCAATATAAATATAAATAAAAATATACATTTTTGTCAACTATATATATTAAAGAAAAAGAGAATTGTAAGTAATTAACTGTTTACCTGGCATTGTTTTCTTTCTGTATTTTTCTTATTTCTTCATCTTGCTTTATTCCCTGCAATTAAAAAACAAATTAAAAATCCACTTTTTTTTTGTAATTTTCTATTAAGAAAAAAGAAAATAAAAGAAAGGAAGAAGCAAAAAATATTTTCATGAAAACCTGCTCGTTTGTAAATTCTTCGGGTGCATCAGAGTCGTAACCTACTCTTTCCGACATGTCGTGTCCTTTGTTTTGTTGGGAAGCTTTGAAAGTGTTTGTGTCTCTAGGGTTTAAGGTGAGTGACATTAAAATCAGAAACTTTGAAGATATGCGGACAAAAAAGAAAGGCCCAAGTTCTTATATTGGACATCAAGACAACTCTATGTGGTCTTGGGCTTTCTTTTTCTTTTTCCATTTTGTACCATCTTTTAGTTAATCTTGCAAGAGCTCGGTTTTATTTTACTGGTACAGTAATCTTTTAACTTTACAAACAGGATAAAAAAATTATTACACATCATAATTTTTAAAATATCTATCATCTTATTAATTTTTTTTTATAAAAAAGCTTAAAATTTTCACTAACAGAAATAATTTCTCATCTTGCAATTTTTTTTTACATTTTTTCTGATAAGTATTTGTATTAATTTATTTATTGCTGCCAAGATTTAGGTTGGGTTGGGTGATTATATTTTTTCCTATTTCTTCAACTTTAGTTTCAATATTTTTTTTGTTGGATCCAATCAAGTGGTATCTATCTAGTCAATTTTATATTTTTTTCATCAATTAGTATGAAGGACTAACTATCTTTCTACTAATATTATATGAGAAATCTTATAATTTTGTGACATTTGCAGCATCACTTTATTTTTCTAATTAGTAGTAAAGGCTAGGTTTTGTTTAATTAGCTTTTATTTTTGTGTATAACAATTATGATTCTTGCCACATAAGTGATGTTATATCTTACAAATTTAGTAATTTTTTTCCATTTTAATAGAGAGAGGTTCTTTGAACTTTGTAGATAACTATGGGTTTTTAATTTTGAGAACCTTACAGCATCAAAACACCTCCATGGCAAGGTCATGAAAGGAGAAACTAAATCCTTCATATATCTTTCTACTTCGTATGTTTTTTTTATTATATTTTTTGTACAAATTTTCTTGTTTGAGATTGATTTTGGCCTCATTTAAAATAGTTTTTGTGTTAAAAATTATATTTTATTAAATGCAGTGCTAAACAACAAAAAAATATTGTGTTTTCGGTCTAAAAACTTAATTTTTCAAGCAAAATAATAAAAAAAAATTCCTCGGGAAGTGATTTTGCGTGAAAAGTGTGTTTGAGATAAAAAAAAAAACTTTATTATCCTTATATGTCTAATAATTTATTATATTTATTTTAGACATGTCAAGTAATGCTAAACTAGCCTTTGCTATCGCTTGATAATAGCTAGTGGCCGCATTTATTAAATTAAATATTCCAAAAGCTTGATATGGTATCTTGTGCATATAACTTTACCTTCTAAAAAATTCTATATTATGCAAAAAAAAAAAAAAAAAATGATACGAATGGCGTCTCTCTCTCGTGAAGAACAAGAGGAACTGTAACGCAACATCAAGAAGATAAAAGATCATCATCCTCCTGAGAAAGCAAAAACACTTTAGTTGAAAGCTTGCCTATGAGAGCTCAAAGAAACCTCGTTTCATATCAAGACTCCCTTTTGGGTGCTTCTTATGGAGCCTACGAACAAATTTTTGTAGAACCTGAGGAGGAGAACATGGAAACTGACTCGAAAGATGAGATATAAGATCAAAAGACTATTAAAGATTCACATATCATCAACATTACTCGAAGCAAACAAGAGAAGACCCGAATACGTAACAAATGGGCAAAAACACTGATTGTCAAAGTATTCGGAAGAAATGTTGGGTATTAGTATCTGCTCTTCAAGTTAAACCAAATATGGAAGACACAAGGTAAGGTTTTTGCCGTTGATCTTGGCATTGACTATGTTTTGATCAAATTCCAAAACCTTTGACTATGATTATGTCATTAAAGGAGGGCCATGGTTTGCGGGAACCCATTTTCTTGCAATAATAAAATGGTCACCAAATTTTAAAGCCTCTGAATTACCCATTGAATACTATGATACTGAGATTCTAACGAAGGTAAGGAATGACATTGGAGTTCTAAGAGTTAATAGTCACACACTTTAAGAAGAAAGAGGTAAATTTGTAAGGTTGTGTGTCCAAGTTAACCTGGATAAACCATTAAAAAGGTATGTCATGGTTGAAGGTAAAAGGCAAGCCATCATTTATGACGGTATAGGTATGCTTTATTTCAATTGTGGCAAGATTGGGCATAAAAAAGAATTCTACTTTGAAACTGCAATAACTGCAAATGAAAGTCATCTGGAACGGGAGGAGAAAACCATGCAAGAGACACCAAAATTGATTTAAAAAAAGGAAGAGGAAAAACCATATGGCTATGGACCGTCGATGTTGGTCCAAAAGAAAAAGACAAGACAGAAGAAAACAGCTGGTGGCAAGAACCAGATTAATCACCAAAATCCTAGCCACACTAACACAGGTGAAGAAGAGGCTCAGGGAAGGAAAATTCATATTACAGCCAACCAAAAAGACTGATACTAGGGGGAAAAACAACCTTGGGCAGATTTAAGTTTTGAAAGACACGTCCCTTCCAACCTCGGACTGATCAATTGAAGAACATAAAGGGCAGGGTCCTATTACCTAGGCAAAAAATAATTTAAACTGGCAGGTGAAAAAAAGGTCAGTGAAAGACAAAAAAGTGTTAACAAAGAAAACTCCACAAGAGAGAAGAAGGATAGTATATTGCATATTGAAGATAATAACGTAGTTTAGGTAAGCACAGTAACTTGGGAATAGCCCCAAAAACCCTTAGCTCCATTTACATGAAAGATAAAAGTCCCATGCATGAGGACATGCAAATTAATAAGACATGCCGCCTGGTCATCGATCATAGACTTACGAGGGCAAGGACTCAAAAGCCGCTCTGTATTAGCCCAAAACTAAAACAAAAACACAAGAAAAAACCAAGGCAACCCAACATGTTGACTCCATGTAACCACCGTCGCTTACAAAGGCCAGAGTTCAGAGGCCTCAAAGCCAACCAAAAAATGAGGGTTTGTCTGAACAAAAGAATTAGAAGAGAGAGGTTGCGACAAGTGAACCACATTCCCTCCCTAGGCAGCTTCAAATTCAGCTTTGGCCTCTCTGGGCTATAACCAAGACCCACTTCGACAAGCCCTCAACGAGAACAACGCGAGAAAAGGCTCCACAGATCAATCTCCCTTTGTGAAAGACGTTACCAGAAAGACAACTATGGTTTGGAAACCCACCCAACAAGCAACCACAGTACGACTTTAAAACATGTTACCACTTTTGATTTATCCCCCTCCTATTTTGGCTTTCCTGCACCAAACAACACACTATTATGAGGCAATGGATCCTTCCAACTTTCTGGAACAAAAGAACACACAAATGTGCCCACAATGGATTATAAAACTGCCAACAGCCCCACTTCATTTGATAACTCTGGAGATACACTGCAAGAGCACCCAAATCTCTATAACAAAAATCATAGTGAACAGGACTACACACAACTTCAAGAATTATGCAAGCTCTCTAGTAATTCAGGGGATCGAGAACCTGTTCCAATAAGTAGAGGTGATTCTGAAGATGGAACGGGATAAAACCCAAGCTTGGAACATGAACCTGCTCACGACATTCCCAATCCCCTACTCTCAACGTGATCCCATGCCGATTATCGTATGGAATTGCTGAGGAGCTCGGCACCTTGACTTCGTGAGGACAGCAAGAGACTTGACCAACTTTCATCAGCCTTTAATCATGGTAATCACCGAAATGAGAGCTTGTGGAAGAGATGTTTGGCACATTATTGATCGACTCCCTTTTGATGCTTAGAAGGACACAAAGACAATTGGATACCAAGGAGGCATCTGGATGCCGTGGATGTCTGATCTGGTCACAATCCATGAAATTTGCCACATTGAGCAGGAAATTCATGCATCAGTCAAGGTAACATCCTCTAACTCTTCTTGGTTATTTTCAGCTATATATGCTAGTCCTAGATTAAAAGAAAGAGAAATTCTCTGGGAAAATCTTAAGATTGTTGCGTCCAAGTATGATTTACCATGGCTAGTTGTTGGTGATCTTAATGAAGTGTTGACTTCAGAGGATAAAAGAGGGGGCGCACCGGTTTCAAGTGCTAAACTTAGAAAGGTCCATTCCTGTTTGAACCATTGTAACCTTATTGACCTTGGCTTTAAGGGGGCTAAATTCACTTGGTCAAACTTGAGATATGCCCAACAGCTTATCCAAGAGAGAATTGATTATGTTCCAAATAATCCTCCTTGGAAATTCCTTCACCCTATTGCAATGATCTCCCATCTGCCTAGGGTCAGATCAGACTACCGCCCAGTCCTCATTTTACTTAAAGTTAACCCTTTCTCTTTCAGGGACAATCCATTTCGTTTCCAAAGAATGCGGCTCGATCACCTTCACTTTTTGCGTGTCCTTGAACTAGGTTGGTCTCAAAGAAACTTGCCCCTTTCACAAACCATCGAAACCTTCACTGATCAATTCAAATTATGGAAAAGGGAAACCTTTGGAAATGTGTTCCATAAAAAATGAAACATTATGGCCAAACTAAGTGGCATTGGGAAAGCCTTAGAGACGAAACCAAATGACTTCCTTCTAAACCTACATGATTCTTTTAAGAAGGAGTATCAAGAGGTTCTAAAAAATGAAAAACTTCTATGGGCAATGAAATCTAGAGTCAACTGGATGATTGAAGGGGAGAAAATGCAAGATTCTTCCATGTTACAACCCTTATAAGGCAACAAAGAAACAAAATAGGAGGTTTTTATGATATGAATGGTGAGTGGATAACAAACGGTACAAGGATTCAAAAACTTATCAAGGCTCACTTTACCTCTTTGTTCACAACCTCCAAAGTGGTGGAAACCAGAAATGCATGGGCAACCAAACCTGAAGTGGGTGAATTTATCTGATGAAAAGTCACAAATCTTCGATCTCCTCTTGAGGAGGTTAAGATTCATGAGGCCCTATGGAAACTGAAAACCTTCAAGGCTCTTAGCCCTGATAGCCTTCACCATGGGTTCTTTCAATAATGCTGGGTGCAAGTTAAGGATAAAATGTGTGAGATCATATTGGACGTTTTCAACAATGGAAAACTCCAAAATGGAATCAATGATACTCCAATAACTCTTATCCCCAAAGGACATTCTCCCACCCTTGTCAACTAATTTCAACCTATCAGTTTGCTTAACACCACTTACAAGATAGTGACAAGAATTATGGTTCAAAGGTTGCGGCCTCTTCTAAATAAACTCGTCTCCCCTCTCCAATGCAGCTTTATCTTAGGAAGACATTTAGTCAATAGTGTGATTATTGTGCAAGAAGTTCAACATTTTTTAAAGAGGAAAAAAGGCAAGCACAGGACAATGGTTTGGAGGTTGACCTTGAGAAAGCTTATGATCGACTTGAATGGGGATTCATCCAAAAAATATGCAGCTTCTTTAAATTCCCAAAAATGTTGATAAATATTATTATGAATTGCAATCACATCAACCATGTTCTCGGTGGTGGTTAATGGGGGCAAGACGGAGAGCTTCTACCCTTCCAAAGGCATTCACCAAGGAGATCCTTTGTCCCCATACATCTTCATTCTTTGCATGAAGCACTTTAACAGCCTTATACAGATAGCTTGTGAAAGAAAATAATGGTACCTGATTAAGGTTTCTAGAAGGGATCCCCAAATATCCCATCTTTTATTTGCGGATGACGTGGTTCTTTTTCAAGAGCTGATAAAAAGTCCTCAAGTACCATTAAATATGTCCGGGATAAGTTAATGAAAAAGTCAAAACAAAGGGTGAATGTGGAAAAATCTAGAATCATTTCTCAAACAGCAAAAAAGAGAACTATAAGGAATGGATCACAAAATGGACACGAAAAAACCCTTACTCATTTGATGGCTAATTTCCAATGGTTAAACCATTGTTGTAATCTCTTAATCACTCGGTCCATTCTAACCTCAATAACAATGCTGCTTAGGAAAATTGTCTTAGAACCAACAAAACAGATAAATCATGGCTGCCTAAAAACCCGATACCATGGAGCACAGTGTTTGTTTTCCTTCTATAGGAGAAATGGATAGCAAGAAACTTATTGAAGGTAAACCAATCAACAGCAAACTTACTGAGAAAGCTGTAGAAAGGGCAATTGAATACGACGCACTTACTGGAAAAATTAAAAAAAAAAAAAATCCTTCACCTACCATAACTGGTGTCCAATGGAAACCACCAACTCAAGGTTGGATCAAGCTTAACACAGATTGATCATCCCTTGGTAATCCATGAAAAGCGAGGGTAGGAACAATTCTTAGGAACCCAAAAGGAGTCTGGATCAAGGGTTTAGCCAGACACCTACCTAAAGCCACGAGTGTTAAAGCTCAATTATAGGCCCTTCCTAATGGCTTAAACATGGCTAAAGAAAAGGGAATCAGACAACTTGAGATTGAGTTGGATGCCACTGTTATGATAAACTTTATTACTAGTGATAGTGTGATTAACCTTCGACTTAACACCCTCATTTCTGATTGCAGGACTCTGTTGAAGAACTTTTAACGGATTACGATGAAACATATTTTTTGTGAAGGCAACAAGTACGCTGATGCTTTGGCGAGATATGGCAGTGATGGGAACAACTTTGCCATGGGAGATATGCTTGATGGCTCTTATTTTTTTATCTTTAATGATGTACATGAATGTGTTTTCCTTTTTTTATTACCTGAGTCTAATGGTGTTGTTTTGCAGCTACTTCATTTTAATCTATGAATGCATGCTTTCTAGATCCCAAAAAAAAAAAAAAACTTAACCTTCTCAATTAAAGATGTTGCTATTTTAATATTAATACAACAAAAACAAAGCTAAAATTTTTTTTAATAAGATTTAATTTAATTAATTCATATAACCATCCTTTAAGAAATTGCATTCTGATTTGAAATTTAAATTTTAACATTTATAATCTCTTCTCTTCTTCACATATTTCGATTTCCTTCATAAAAAAAAAAAAAATCTCTCTTAGAAATTGTATTTTGGATAAGGAAAAATCAACATTATGTAGACACCCATTTTTTGGAATGATTTGGTGGGCTTAAGATAGGGATAATAAGAACAATAAAAGCAAAATTTCAGTCCCGATAAAACTCTAAAATAAGAGGTTTGAAATTGGGCTGATAAAAGGATTCTTGAGGAATCAAAACAAAAGGATAAATGGATAAGGGTTTTTTGAAAAAGAGGATTTTTTTTAAATTTCTCAGTTGATCTTGGAGGTTAGGCGAAGCAATTTAAATCTTATATAAACCATCAATCGCATACAGTAAAAGGGAAAAAAAAGTGATCAAATTTTTTTTGAAAAAGTTATAGTTTTTTGAAGAGGTTTTTGGGAATTTATTGTTTTGATTGGAGGATTAAGTTTTTTTTTTTTTTGGAATTTTTTGCATTTGTTGAGAATTTCAAAATTAGTTTGAATTTTTCAATGACTTTCCAATGATAAATCCAGTTTTTAGCCAAAAAAAAACTTAAAAACTGACAAGAATTTCACTGGTATTCTTTGCATTCTAGAGAAAGACACAGAGAAAAAAAAAGGAAAGAGAGAAAGTGAGGAAACATCTGAGAAAAAGAGAAATTTTTACCTTTTTATACTAGCGTGAAACAACATCATTTGAGATTCTAAAAGTGGGCAAAATTCGTGTGTTGCCTAAGGTTTGACCTGATCTGTAACGCTTTGACCTGTTTACCCGTTTCACTCAACCCTGCTGAGCTGCTGACCTAGTCACTTCATCCCTTCCTCAATCGAACCAGTTCTCTTTAGCCAAACCACGCCAAGATTTTATCCTTTTTTTGTTTATTTATTCTATGTATTATTATTTTTATTTATTGGTTAAATTGATATAATTTATTTATTGAGTGATCATTCTTTAAATTTTCAATGATTTAATGACAAAAAAAAAATTAGAAAAAAATTGAAAGTATCGATTTTTCTTAAAAAATTTTCAAAAATATATTTTTCACAAGAAACATTTTAAGGAAAAATTAAAAATATCAATTTTTCTTGAAAACGAAAATTTCAAAAATGTTTTAAGGAAAAGTTAAAATTATTAATTTTTTTTAAAATGAAAATTTCAATAAAATATTTTACAGAAAAGTCAAAAGTATAAATTTTCCTTGAAAACGAAAATTTCAAAAATGTTTTAAGGAAAAGTTGAAAGTATTAATTTTTCTTGACAATAAAAATTTCAAAAATGTTTTAAGAAAAAGTCGAAAGTATCGATTTTTCTTGAAAATAAAAACTTCAAAAAAATGTTAAAAAATGCTTTTAAAGAAAAAAATAGAAGTATCAATTTTTCTTAAAAATAAAAAAATTTTAAAAAAATATTAAAAAATGCTTTTAAAAAAATGAAAGTATTAATTTTTCTTAGAAAATAAGTTTTTTCCAAAAATGTATTTCAAAAGAAATGTTTTTAAGGAAAAGATAAAAATATCAATTTTTCTTAAAAATGAAAACTTCAAAAAATATTTTTTTGAAGAAAAGTTGAGATTATCAATTTTTCTTAAAAGTAAAAATTTCAAAAAATATTTTTTGAGGAAAAATTAAAAGTATCAATTTTATTTGAATAAAAACATTAATCTTTCTTTAAAAAAATACAATAAAATAAGAAAAAAACTCAAAAAAAAGTTGAAGTATTAATTTTTTTTCTTAAATTTTTTTATGTTAAATAATTCGATAATAGAGCTCTTGCAAGAAAAATAATAGTTTTCTTGTATATTCTTGAGATGAGAGAATTTTTTTAATTTTTTGTCAAAAGTATTAGAGTCAATTAAATGTATTTTCTAATAATGAACTATTTAGTAAGATTTTTAAGGCTTAATAGATTACAGAAAATCAAATTGGTATCATCCTTTGATGGGAGTTATGAAGGTACTATAATTTTTCTTACACGTAATCATACTTCCGGACTTAATTCTAGTTTTATAGATATTAAATCTATCTTTTAAAGATACATGAATCAAACTTTAAATTTTTCTTTAAAATGAAATATATTCAATTAAGTGACTAATTATACCTAAATAAAAAAATTTAATAACAACTTTTTAAATCAATATCTAACTATAAATTGAGATACTTATACGTTATCACACACTCATCTTATACATCACTTTCTTAGACCAATTTGGCCGCATGACCAAGAAAACCAATCTTTGTACTAATCTCCTCCTTCTACAAAGGTTTATAATTACAGCTGGCCATGTGCCAGCCTCTTGACTACTTGATTCAAGTCTCATTTTCCTCTTCTCCTTTTTCCGCACCATTCCAAATCTATGTTTTTTCCACAAACTAGACGTTGGCATGACTTAGTCAATAAAAGCAAACATATATATATATATATATATATATATATATATATATACATATATATCGTTGTAAGACCGCAAGTTGCACGTTTTGGGGAATTTTCCTTGCCTGCCTGCAGGAATTGCATGCGAAACAGAAATGTTGGTCCTATTGCGTCTGGGACGACTGATGTCTGAATCTCATTTATAGATTCAGCCAACTGATTATATTCATTACAGGATAAGATCCAATTCTACCGTCCTAATGGTTCAAATATGTTATCAGTTTTTAAATAGATTATTTTGGAAATTCCACTTCAATCAATCCATACTAATTATCATTTGATTTTCACGTTTAATTGATGGAAAAACTAATGAACAAAAATTATTAAAATGTTAAAAATTTGCAAATTTAAAGATCAACAAAATATTATATTTCACTCAAAGTTTAAAAATCATTCATGATATTTACCCTTGTATCTATAGCTTCTCATCACACTGAATCTACGTCAAAGACTTAAAACCACACTTTAACACTGTGAAAAAGGGATTTTCACTACAATTCTAAATAGACTTTGGTATATATAAATGGTAAAACAAATTACTTTGTAATCTATTAGAGTCAAAAACAACCAAATCATATGTGAGAAATATGCATAAAATACGATAGTGTTTTTCAAGCCAAATACAACTTGATCTAATGCTTACCAATCTTTAAAATGAAAAGATGGGAGATCTTATTTCCTTGCAATTAAAATGAATAAAGAAGGATTGGAACAGATTTAAGTACGTGTTGGTCATGCAGTTAGGTCAATTTACGTACAACTTGTCCCCAGTTACGTGCGCCGATTCTGAAAAAAGTATTGTTGAAAAGTTCATGTGAAAAGCTTAGAAAATCTACTTAATTTGCCAAAATTTTAAAAATTAAATAAAAATTTTAATTTAATTGATTTATTTAATTATTTTTAATAAATTATATTTAACATATTTAAGATTTAAATTTTAGTATTTGTAATTTTTTTTATTTTCTAGATTATAACATCTTTGTTAGAAAAAAAAAAACCTGAGATAGTCTACTTAATTGGCCAAAAGCTTTAAAAAATGTCGTTGAAAATTTTATAAAAGTAGATAACCAAACAGGAAAGTGTTTCAATTTTATCTGATCAGGGCAATAAAATAAACAAAAGCCATCTACATTACACGCCATGCGTGACACCCACCATGGAAGTTTTTGCCTACATGATATTGCAAATCAAAGACCAGAAAAACAAAAACAATGTTTTAATTGTGACAAAGTCATATTTAATACTGGTCAAAAATTGCTGCTCTTTTTATCTTTGCTTTAAGGAAATTAAGGGGGGAAAACACTTTCCATTTGCGGTTCAACTTTGTCATCACTGCTCTCTTACAACAAACAAAGATGGATATGAAAATTTATATATATATAGATATATATGTTTTGAGATCAGATAATGCAAAATGAGATGACACCCACAAGAGATTATGGCTTTTGCAGTTTGCAAAATGAAACTAGCGACCCACCATGCATTCCAACCAGTTCCAATATCGTGGTTTAGACTTTACAGATCGATTGCACCATTCCTTGCATTCCTTCCTCTCCTTTTAAAATTTTATTAATTTTCTTTCTAATATCCATGATTTTTCTTAAGCTATTCTCCATGCCCATTGG
Organism: Durio zibethinus; assembly: GCF_002303985.1. The sequence continues at coordinate 5,536,740 of NW_019168470.1, forward strand.
GTTGTCATGTATATACCAGAATCTAAAAATTGTGTCATTTGTTATCACCTCCATTGTTAGAATTAAGATTATAATCTGATGATGTTGGATTTGAATCTGATAACTGAAGTATGAGATTGATGGAATGAGAGTAAAGCTAACTCTTATCATGTAACTTAAAATCATTTAAAAATTAAAAAAAAAATTGCCTAAAATTAGAGAAGATAATTCGTTATAATCTTGCCAAAATTATGATTTAATGTAAATATCATTCATAATTATTTAAATGGAGAGGATGGATTCATTCATTATTACAGTGACATACCAATTAACCTTTTTTTTTTTTTATATATCTTTTAAGGAGTGTTATTTCCCTAGCTAGAATTCAGGTCAAGGTGGTAATAAAGCTGATAATCAAAATCACGCTCCACAAAATTTTAATTTCCAAATATGAACTCAATTACATTAGACTTGACTTTATAGTAAGTTAAATAAAATTTTATTTTTATATTCATAATAATTTATTTCTTACATATGTGTAGTTTTTTCAAAGAATATTACACCTATATTTTAAGAATAAAAAATTTGATTAGTCTCCTGAATTAGCTAAACAAAGTATCAAAATACTCAATTTTGGTTTATTCAACTACTCAGATTCCTCTTAAGTTTTAAGATTTAAGGTTTGAAATTAAATACTATTTATAAATTAAAAAATTATATATTATAAAATGTTCAAAATAAAAAATTTAAATAAACTTGAAATTTGAATCAAAATTTAAAATATTTAAATTTGACTTATTCAATAACTTGAATTACTCAAGATTGAGCTTAATTCAATGATTAAGTCAAATTTGAATAATTTTCAAATCAAGCTTGAATTTATTAATCTCAACCAATGTTTTTTTTTATATATAAAAAGGTTATAAATAATTGTCTAAAAATAAAAAAAAATTATAAATATTAAAATTTAATTTTTAAACATAAATATTAATGATGACTGTATGAATAAACTATTTTAAATTTTGAATTAAATCTCAACCCATGTTAAGGTCTTCTAGAGATTAATATATTTTTTTAGGACTTTTTAGCGATTGGCAATTTCAATATTTTCATTAATTGTTGTCATTATATCCTTCTTAAGTACTGATACAGCTACCTTAATAAGCCCCCTAATTAGCGGAACTGTCACACGCCTTCAACGCTAATTATCTTTGGAAAATAAAAAATAAAATAAAAACAAAGCTTATTCCTTACGTTCTTAAAGTCAACGACCTGAAAACAAAGGCCTATCTAAGTCAACTATTTTGGCTCCATGGGCAATATTGTCCAATCATTCAATGTCACCTTATTCTATACGGCAGTAAACGAACTGTATCGAAGGCAATGCGTGTTGCAAAGGGGAAGCGACTGCAGTCGGATCTGCAAATTGTCATTATTACCCTTAAGTCAATGACTTATTTTATAATAATTAATAATTATATGGTTTCTGTGTGTTTGATACTTTAAATAAGAGAAATTTAAAATTAAATACTTAAACTTATATTTTATAAAGTATCTTAGCCCTGTGGACTAATACGATTTAGTCGCTATATTATTTATTTATCATTTTAACATAAAAATAAAAAAATAATAAAAAAAGGAGAAAAAGAATTGGGAGAGTGAGGGAAAGGGAAGAAAGGGAAAAGTGAGACGAGTAGGAGAAGGGTAAATAGACGCAAGAACTAGTCGGTTAAGTGGATCAAGCTGATCTACTTCGGACCGGACAAACCCACGTTGGTTTGCGTCAAATTGGATAGATCGACCTTTGATTCGCACTGAATCCGTTAAGAGATTTTATATATATATATAAAATAATGTTAGTTTAGCTAATTAACTCATTTTTTTTCAACCACATGTGATTTGCTTGAATTAGTGAGACTCGTAATCTTTATTTATGTACTTATCTTTTTTACGCTAGTAAAATTAAATTAAAAAAAAATACTTCACCGGTTAAAGTATAAGGGTTAATCCTATAATTTCATTTTAATAAATGAAAAAAGAAAATAATTTGACTCAAGAATAAAATTTTCAATAAAATTTGTGTATGCCTATTAAAGAGTTTAATTTATTTTAACTTTCATTATACAACAGATAATTTTTTTATTAATTAAGATTATCAAAGATTGAAATCACTAAAATTAAAAATTTAACACATCAAATGAATTTAACCAAAGAGAAAAAATGTCAAATCCCAATTGAAACAATTCCTTTTTTTTTTTCTTTTGTAAAAAACCAAAGCTTAGAGGTAATTGAAAAAAAAATAATTATGTGATAAAAATAGAATTTCATCTTACTGAAATTTACCTCTCCTATTATTAGATAATTCCATGGTTTTTACAATATTCACTGCATACGCAACAAGCCAACATCCACACGCTTATTCTCGAATTTGTGCTTTACTTATCCTACACTAGAGGTGGAAAAGGTCCACAAATCATAAATGTTTAATCACTTTTGTCTTGTTGACTTTTTAACCGTTGATTACTTCTAAATTTGACAAATCTTTCCCTCTCCCAACAAAAAAAAAGTACATTATTATTATTATTATTATTATTATTATTATTATCCAGCATTTATCAATCCACAAACCGAAAAAATAAAAAAATTTGAAGAAATATATTGAAGTATTCAATAAAATAAAATATTTGAGTCGTTAATTAGTATATCTTTTTAAAAAAACTAATTTGAAATTAGTTATTTTGTTTTAATAGTAAAAAGTTTTAAAATCCTAATTTTAAAATTATGATTTACAAATTTATTCAATTATATACGGATTAAATAACAGCATCAAAGAAATGAGTAGGAATCTACTCAATCCCAATATAAAAAAAAAAAAAATCAATTATATAATGATACTAGTCTAAATAAAATTTTCGAAGGAACAAATGGTATATAAGTGGGACCCCAGCAACATGATACCAAAGGATCATTAATCAAACAATAGTTGGTGATTTAACGCCGTCCATTCACACAAAAGAAAAAACCATTTTTTTCTTCCTAGTCAAAACTCTTTTTAATTGCCTGCTGACCGCAACACTATTCCTTGGTCCGTCCCCGTAATTTAAGTCATTTTTCAAGGTCATTACCGTCTAATCAATTACCCCTTGTTCCTGAACTTAAAGGGTACATCAGTCATTTCATAGTAAAATATACTATACTCGAACTTGACAAAGGAGTTTTAACTATTCTGTATACAAAACTTTTCTACTTTCTCATTTCTCATTTCCTCTTTCTCAAAAATCTCAGGTTTTTTCTTTCTGATCTTTTTTTTTTTTTTTTTCATTTTTTGTTTGATTTGAAAGAAAAACTAAAAATCCAAATCAAATAACTTCGAAAGAAACGTTAAAAGTAATTTCAGTGTTTGATTTGAAGCTCAGTTCTTGGAACAAAGCAGATTCAATTGCAATTGCAGCCATTGAAGAACAACAAAGAACAAGAAAAGTTCAGAGGTAATCTCATAAATATTCTCAACAAAACCAACCCCATTCATTCAAAAGTTTATCTTGTATTTTTTTTTTAATTTCCCCAATTTACCATGCATTGACCTTTCTTTGTATTAGCATTTATTGAGATTAGATGGCTTCCCCAACGCCATCGATTGCCCTGATTTAACTCCCCTCAATTACTCCTTTCTCTCTCCTTTTTTTTTTTTTGCAATTCTATTAAATATTAATATTTTCAAGTGCCCGCTATTTACTTTTTGCTCTGTTTTTGTTTATCTTCTTCTTTTCAGGAAGCTGATGATTGCTCCCTTTCCTTCTTAGAGAATCGAAAATGATAAAATTATATTTCTCAATAACAATAACACTTCTTTTTGTTACGTCCCAAGCAAACTCAGTTAACTCCGATAACACCAAGTGCCAAGGCATCTGCAAACCCAGCAATTTCTCAAGACCCTTACCATTTCCATTCGGATTCTCGCCGGATTGTCCAATCCGACTCAACTGCAGCTCGGCCGGGGTCACAATTGGAGAATTCCATGTCCTCAACATAACTTCCTCGGACATCATCATCGAACTTCCCGCCAAATGCGACCGACTGCTTTCTTCAATCTCTGATCTGTTCGGTGAAAACTACGCGCTTTCCGTTGCTAATAATCTTCTTCTCCAAAACTGTTCGAAGCCCTTACCAGCTCCTTGCGAAATAAGGCCAATGTTTTTAGAAAAATCATTCAGACTTACCACTTGCAGTGATAAGAGTGGTAATTTAAGTTGTTTTCCCGGCGGTGATGGTGGGAGCTTGTTGAGTTTTGAGGATCTTAATAATACGCAGTGCCGTTACTTGTTTTCGTCGGCTTCAATTATGGTTGATTTGGCAAGGAGCACAGCATTTTCTATGGAGTTGGAACGAGTTAACCTGGAATGGTGGGTTAAAGGGCACTGTAATTGTGATAAAAATGCTGATTGTAAGGATGTTAAGAAAGGTAACCGTACGGTCGGGTTTAGGTGCCTTTGCCAGGAAGGGTTTGAAGGAGATGGGTTCATAAAAGGCGGTGGTTGCCGGAGAGGTGAGTCAACTTTTCCGGGTCAATAGTTTTTATTTTACTTATTTTATTTTGTTTGTTTGTTTGTTGTGTTTATACCTTTTTTTTTGTTTTTTTGTGTAAACTAGACCTTTACGGGTTCTTTTCCCAATGAAAGGGGGTCGCCTCGGTTTTCTGACTGGTTTGGAATAATGGCTTTTTTGATTGTTTGACTTGGAATTTAGATTATTTTGGAAGGAAATTATGGGATTCTAAACTGATATCTAGAAATGGTGGTTTTAACAGTTTAACTAGGTTGAAAAAAAGGGCTACGGCCTATGGATGTAAAACTGCTATGAAGGTAGAAATTAATCTCTTAGCAAAATCATATACAATTTGATGTTTAGCTCTTTAGCTTATCGATTTTTAGTACTACCTGAATGAATATGAAGAGTTTCTACACGTCAGTTGCGTCTTCAAAATGGTGAAAAGGGGATTTTGTTGTAAAGTTATGGTAATTTTTGTTTATGCATTCCTTATTTGGTGGTTGAATTGCACCAAAAGGAGGAGTTTTTACCAGTAATTTCATTAGTAGTAAATGAACCATGTTTTCATGAATTTAGCCTCAGTTGTGGTTAAACTTGCTCATTCTGTTTTAAAGTTTAAGTACGTCATTGAACTTTATAGGATCTTACTTAGTGTAGTTTCCACAATGCATATATCTTGCATGCAAATTTTTGGTTTGGTTGGACAAACTTTAAACATTCACATCACCAGGACAGATTCCCCACACTTCACAAATTTCAACAGAACTGGTTAAAATTGGCTGTGAGAGTCATCGAATTGAACTGATTGCTCACCTACATGCTTCTCTTTAAGATAAATGTTCCCCACAATAAAAAACTCTATGCATCTCTCTTTTATAAGGTTTCCCTCTTCAAAAATGGCAAGAATGAAGTTGCGTGGTCATTGTCAGCAGAGAACAGTGTTGTTGACCTGACAAAATCAAGGAGTTTCCCCATGTTTAGGCACAAAATATACTGCTTTCTTTCACATCTCTGTCTGATATCTGACTTTCCTCTCTTCAAAGTTTAGGCATGCATAAAAGTAGAATGCACTAAAAATTTTGCAGATAGATTGGGATATTATAATTCATACCTTGTAAAATCTAGAGATTAGTGGTTTATGAAGTATAATGGCTGGAGTTTAAAAATCTCCTTTGGTTAAACAAAGTAGCTAGAAGGATCTTCCTATGATTAAAAATTTTGCATCATGTAAATTCGAAATTATCTCATTATGGAAATATTTTTGCTGTAAATACTTGAATGTAAAAGGTGACATTTTTCTGTAACATTCATTAAAACCAGCGTGATTCTGATAGGAACACTTTTCTGATGAATGAAAAAGGAAACCTGCTCGTCTACTGCAAAGTTGACATTAGCGTATTTTATCAGTTCCATGCCTATAGTTTATGACATTGTATTTAAGTCGAGAAAAATCTGGACACAGTGGAAGCCAGAATTGTTATCAAATTACTGCCACTACAGTAAAATATGAATTTATTGCCAGCATGTGAAATATGTCTTAAATGCACGGTCTTTGGTTCTGATGATTATAACCTGTAAAATTCTGTAATTGGATAAATTCATTAACTCCTCATTTCCCTATCTATTCTGGCTGCTATATTTATCAGTTTCCAAATGCAATCCTTCAAAATACATGTCTGGCAAATGCGGAGGAACTACAAGAGTTGCTGTTCTGGTTGGAGGTAATTATGCAACAATTCACAATAATTGTATTCGAGTGTTCTTTTCATCAAGACAGGGTTCATAATTCTTCTTATAACCTCTGTATTGTTTTCTTTAAGTAACGGATGAACTATGTTGTTTATTTGTTTTGTTCTTAGGGCTTATGGCTGGGGCTTTGGTGATGGGTGGTGTGGCTCTTTTATGTTGTTATGTGCGACGACGTTCTAATTCCATTAATAAACAGATGAGTGCAAAGCGCCTTCTATGGGAAGCTGCAGGCAACTCAAGTGTTCCTTTCTATGCCTACAGAGAAATTGAAAGAGCTACTAATGGTTTCTCTGAAAAACAGAGGCTGGGGACTGGAGCCTATGGTACAGTTTATTCAGGAAAACTCCACAATGACGATTGGGTTGCCATAAAAAGGTTCAGATATAGAGACCCTGGTAGTATTGACCAAGTAATGAATGAGATTAAGCTTCTTTCCTCTGTTAGTCACCCGAATCTTGTCCGCCTCTTAGGTTGCTGCATAGAGGAGGGTGAACCTATCCTGGTCTATGAGTATATGCCTAACGGAACTTTATCCCAGCATCTACAAAGAGAGAGGGGTGAAGGACTTCCATGGACAGTAAGGGTCACCATCGCCGCTGAAACTGCTAAGGCTGTTGCCTATCTTCACTCGGTGACTCCACCTATTTTTCACCGAGATATAAAATCTAGCAATATACTCTTGGACTACAACTATAGATCCAAGGTAGCTGATTTTGGTCTTTCCAGGCTTGGGATGAGCGAATCATCCCACATCTCGACTGCCCCTCAAGGAACACCAGGGTATCTTGATCCCCAATACCATCAGTACTTCCATCTTTCAGATAAAAGTGACGTCTACAGTTTTGGGGTTGTTCTTGTGGAGATAATAACAGCATTAAAAGTGGTCGACTTCTCACGTCCTCATAGTGAGGTAAACTTAGCTGCACTTGCTAATGATAGAATTGGAAGAGGCTGCGTGGATGAGATAATCGATCCATACCTTGACCCACATAGGGATGCTTGGACACTGTCATCAATTCATAATGTGGCTGAGCTAGCATTTAGATGCCTTGCTTTTCATGGAGACATGAGGCCTACCATGACCGAAGTCGCTCAAGAGCTAGAACACATCAGGCTCAGTGCTTGGGTTCCTGGCATGTGCATCGAATCACCATCGGCTTCATCTTGTCCGTCCTCAGATGATGAAAGTGAGAAATCTTCAAGTACTAGGACAGTCAAGAAGTCGTTAGTCGTTGGAAGCCGGAGATTGCTCATGAAGAAAAGGGGAGGAGATTGTTTAACTTCATTGGATGAAGTCAAAATTAGGTCTCCTGTTTCAGTCCAAGAGCATTGGTTAAGTGAACAAAGCTCACCTTCAACAAACAGCTTGTTGGGTAACGCATCTCAGCGAGAATGAGACATCAACAAGAACTGTTCCCTTTTGTTTTGTGCTTGCCCATCTATCTTCTCTTTTTTATTCTTTTCACAAACCACGAATATATCAATGTTGAAACCTCAGAAGTGTTTTAAAGCAATTAGCAAAGTGATTGCTAAGGTGTTTAACTTATTCTATTGTATATTTTACATTTCGCTTTTAGAATTAAAAATCAAATTTCTTTTTCGTCAAACTAAAGAAATTAAATCGAGACTTAGTTCAAGCAAAAATAATTTTTAATAAATATGAAATTCAAAATATTGTTTTATCTTCAAACAATGATCTTATACGTAAAAAAAAATAAAAATTAATAGGTTAATTTGTTTTCTTCATATATATGAGCATTAAAGTGAACAAAAAAAAAAAATACTACTATAAACTGTAAAACAAGAATAAATAACAAATATGATTATCAAAAATACTTAAACCAAATTAAACATACAAGAAAATCAAGATTTTTTGGACTCAGGCCCTAAAATTCCATTAACAATAGAAGTAGCCACCACAACGCCCAGAAACTCGGCTCCCGCCACAGCACCCGCCTGAGCAAACGCGCCAAAACTAACAGCACTTTCAATCTCCTTTTCCGCTGTTTCGATCTCCTTCTCCGCCATCTTCAACCCTTTCTCCACCGTAACGATCCCTCTTTCCGCTGTCTCCAGCCCTTTCTCCGCCGTCTCGAACCCTTCCTTCACGATCTCCACCGCTTCCTCCTCTGCGCTCTTTAACTTCTTCCTTAAACCGAACAACGGAATATCCTCCGCATTCGACACCGGTTCTTTAACTGTGAATGCCGTCGTTGTTGTCAGAAAGAACAGAAGCTGTCTCCGGTTCGGGAGAGAAACCAGCGGCGCCTTGGCAGATAGTCCAGGGTGCGCATTGCGCACACAGCGGATTGAGAAGGAGTGGAGGACAGGTGGCGAACTTGTGGATGCCATTTTGCTTTCTTTCCTTCACAGGGCTGATCTTTCTTTCGAAATCAAAATCGTGTGACACTAATAAATTTAAAAAAAGATTTTAGAATTTTCCCTCAATTACGTAAATACCCTTAAGCGAGTCCAACGTAGTCGTTTAGGAAGCATTTCACCTATAATTTTTTTTACAATATTATAATTCAATCACAATAATAATTTTTTCTACAATAATTTACTATTTATAAATATAAATTTCATATAAAATTTTAATAATTTTTATTTAATTTTAAATTATGATTATTTAATTATATTAGCAATTGATATGTTCTTTATTATGAATTAATTACAATTTTTGTAGTTGAGTTTTGAAAAATGTATAAATTGCTATTGGAAAAAAATAAAATATATATTTTATATTTTATATTTTAAATAATTATTGTTTTAATTTTAATTTTAATATGATTATTTTAATTCATTTATATGATATTTAATTTATATAATTTTATTATATATATTATTTAATAAATAAAAATATTTAATATTTAAAAATTCTTATAGATATCATCTGATAAAAAATTTGATCAACTCTAAAAAATTTATAATTTAAGTAAAAATATAATTTTTTAATTTATAGTAAAAAAGATATTGATAGTATATATTAAACAATTTTCAAACATCACATATTTAAGTTAATATAGTTACTTGTATTAGAATTAAGGTTAATAAGATAGTGAAAGTTCAATGTGTATAATTCTTTAGTAACAATTTGTATATTTTTCCAAGTTAAGCCAAAATTGTAATTAACTCCTATAAATCTCAATTTTTATATGATTTTCCGCCAGACAGGGTTTTTGAAGGAAGCGCGAGAGAAGCCCCAAAACTCTTTTCAGTTTTCCTTTACTTTGCATTTTCCCTAAACTGTTAAAGCACAAGATGGCTGAAGAAGAAGTTTCAGCCGCGGCATCTGAGGCATCGGTGACAACGACGGAGCAAACTCCTGGCCCCAAAAAGGAGGAAACCCTAGAAACGCATGGTTCAATCGAAGCCACTATCGAATCTGTGGTTCGAGGAGGCACCGAGTCGACATGCAACAATAACAATAATGCTGAAAGTTGTGTAGTTGCTTCGGATGTTGATCGAGAGAAGAGGCTGGAGTTTGCAGATGAGTTGACAGAGAAAGGATCCAAGGCTTTTAAAGAAAATGATTTCAGCGAAGCTGCTGATTGCTTTAGCCGTGCCCTCGAAATCAGGTTAAAGCTAAATTTCTTTTATTTATGTACGAGGAAATGGAGATGAATTTTCAGAATCAATTTTATGATTTAGGTTTTGCTTTTACAATATTTTTATTTATTGAACTTTTTTGAGTTTCATGCATTACTATCTTTTCTCATGTGAAGTAATTATGTTGAATTAACATCTTTTGAGGAAGCAAAATCCAATTAGGAGAGGCATTAAAGCAACAACCCAACAGAGGTTTAGACAATTTTCCATTAGGAGCTTAATTTACTTGATAAGTTTCAAGATTGCTTCTTTGTTCTTAAACTTATGTTTATTTCACACTAGGGTTCTGCATCATGGTGAACTTGCAATGGAGTGTCTCAATGCGTACTATCTCTACGGGCGTGCACTTCTGTACAAGGCTCAAGAGGAGGCTGATCCTTTGGTTTCTATACCCGAGAAAGAGGGTGAGACTCAGAAAGACTCAAACAAAGAAGGGTCGATTAAAGCTGCTGTAACTCGTGAATCTTCAGTTGCTTCTGTATCAAGTAATACCGAATGGGATGGCAGTATGTATTCCTAAAGGGAGTATTTAACTCTAGTTGAATTGAGCTTTAGATATTTGTGTATTGTTGAATCTTTTTCAATGTCTTGATATTTGTGTTATTGCTGAGAGATGGTACTAAAGCAGAATTTATACTCCTTCCAAGTTTTCATTTGCATTGTTGTCAATTGTAGATAGTAGCTGCTTCAATATCAATGTCATAGTCATTGTTGCATATGTTGCCATAAACTAAAACGTCAACTGTTCTTTACACATTTAATTTATTTCATTATGTGTTTCAGGTGGAAAAGAGGAGGAAAGTAGTGATAATAGTGACACTGATGATGTGGCTGAAGCAGATGAGGAGGACGCGGATGAGTCTGACCTAGATTTGGCATGGAAAATGCTAGACGTTGCCAGGGCAATTGCTGAAAAACAGCAGTTGGGTGACACCATGGAGAAGGTGGATATTTTATCAGCATTGGCTGAAGTTGCCTTGGAAAGAGGTCAGCACTTAACTGCTCATTATGGTTAGTTGCATGTGCTTGTTGGGGGTGGGTGGGGGGAAGGAGCAACCCTCTTTACCAATTTTGACTGTAGATTTTTCTTGAAGCATCTTGTTTCACCTAAAACATCAGTTTTGTTACTGTTATGCTTCTTTAGAGGATATTGAATCTTCACTCAGTGACTACCAGAAAGCTCTGTCCATTTTGCAACAGCTGGTTGAACAAGATGACCGACAAATAGCTGAACTGTATCCTTGATGAGGTTGAAATATCTTTATTATTGAAATTGTAACTCTTTATGTAGTACTCACTCCCAGGTTCAACTAAATAGTGTGGCATGTTGGTCAGTGAATGCATGCTAGTCAAAAAAGAAATGTGGATCCCCCTAATTCCAATCTTCAATTTCATTCAAATTCTATATTTGATACTTAACCCTATAATTTAGAAATTTTCGAATATGTATGTGTTTGGAGATTGGCTCAAAGCCCAAAGAAGCAATTCCATACTGTCAGAAGGCCATCTCAGTTTGCAAGTCTCGGATGGAGCGGCTCACAAATGAAGTAAAGATTTCCTCAGGATCCGCTGCCTCTGAATTGGGTGATGGTGTACAACAGTCCACCAATGGTTCTCAGACTGCTAAGTCTATCAAGGATAAAGAAGCAGAAATTAAAACACTAGCTGGACTTGCTGAAGACCTGGAAAAGAAGGCAAGTGCAATTTTGATTATCTATCTGGACTAAAACCTTAATGTATAGCTTACTTTAATATTCTGTCCATTTCCGCATTTGTAGCTTGAAGATCTACAACTGCTTGTCTCCAACCCAAAGTCGCTTATTGCAGAAATCCTGGGAATGGCATCTGCCAGGGCAAGGGGAGGTGAGAGCAGTGCATCTCCTGCTATATTGAGCTCTTCACAGATGGCTACTGCTAACAACGATGGAGATTTTGATTCTCCAACTGCTTCCACTGCTCATACGAATGGGGCTGCACCGGTCACACATCTTGGCGTTGTAGGAAGAGGAGTGAAACGTGTTTTGATGAGTACTGATGCAGTAGAATCGAGCTCAATAAAGAAACCTGTAATCAACCCACCTTCTGACAAAGGAGATGGCAGCAGTGCCTCTTGATTTCCGTCCTAGATTTTGATAATGCATGCCTACTAATTCCCAGTAACTAGTAGTCGTTGGTGTATGCTGTTGAACCATACAACACTTATGGTTTATCAATCTTTCTCCTTTAGGTGATACTATTACGATCTAGCGTCTTAATGAGCTTACGGGACATTAATGGAGAAATTATGTGCTACGTTTGACTTGAAAAAGACATTATCCTCTGTTTTGTTTCAGAGCCTCTGAATGGTCATACTTACAGCCACTACCACTAACTAATTATATTTGTGATCAAGATAGTAAGGACAGAAAGTAAACAAGGTACAATACTTTATTGCTGCTCTAAAACAAAGCTAAAGAATTAGTCTTAGACGTTATTGCTTTAAAAAAAAAAGAAGAAGAAGACGTGTTTTATTTTTGTTTTCCTTTGTATTGAATATGTGGGTTGTGTACATTATTTTTGAGATTATCTTAAAGGTTAAGCATTTTATCAATGTGGGTAACGTATTTGTTGCCAAAATTTGGGGTTGTAGGGCAATTTTTTCTTTTTTCCTAACTAATGTGGATTGGTTATTAATTATAACTCTTCTTTTTTTTTTTTGTCTGCATGTCTCCATAATAATTGGAGTATGCAACACAAGTTGGTTTGCATTGGTTTGGCTACCCAGAGAAAAAGAACAACGTCGAGATTCCTCTTTGGGATGGGAACTTTTCTAAAGTAAAACAGCCAAAATTCATATCAGTATTATTCGGCAGTCTTGTAACAATGCAGCCGATAAAAATGGGGTTGAGAGTGGAGAGGCCGAATCAGGATCGACAAGAATATGACTAAGCAAAGCGATACAATCAACAATAAGCTGCTTAAGCAATAATGTGACGAATGGGTCGATTACATCAAGGCAACTGTTTCACTATAAAGCTGAAACAAAAAGGATAAGGAGATGGGAAGCACCATCAATATCAGTATCACATTTTAAAAAAATCTTTCATATCCAAGAATTCCAAACGAATGTGTTATAGGGCGGATTGCAAGCAATGTGGAAAATACTCTTAAGGTGGTTGTGGCAACCACCTGTCTACCCTCTATGCCAGCATAGATGAAGGAAAACGCTGCATGTGCCGATCATGGGCTAGCGTTGTCACCTCATCGACAAATAATGTGACAAACAACAACGTCAATCAACAACCAGCAACTGCAACTGCAACTCCAGATTCAGGTGTCAGTTTTTCTTTGATTTTTAAGTTTCTCTCATAGTTTTGATTGCTCTTAAGGAAGCACAACTACATATTGGGAAAATAAGTACTCTGTCATTTAAGGACTAACATGGTAAGATGAGGTTGAAAAACTGAACCTGGGACGATGCAAATTAGCGAGGGACAACGAAACAACAAAGCTGAGCTTAATATCTTCTTGTCAACTAAGTGGCAGTGTATTTTATTAGGATATGAATCTTTTATTCTAGTAAATAATTACTTGAGTTTCCTTTTGCAGGCAACCAGCAGTCTTCATAAGTGCTTTGGATGCTTGTCAGAGGGTATTGTTGTCTTAGAGCAATGGTGGGCTAATATACGAATAAATAAAGAAAAGAAAGAAAGAGAGAAAGAGAGGGAGGGGTTATTTTTAGAGTGATTATGTTATAAACAATGTACATAAATGTTTTGTTGACCAATCAGTCTTTCCAGGTGTATGGATTAATAAATTAAAAGATCAAAGTGTTGCTACCTTGTGCAGGGTGCCAGAAAATATTTGCTCTTAGCCCTAAACCCAACTAGTATCCATGGGGTTTTGGTTTTCTTTTCTTTCATGGTTTTTGTGCTCTCTTGTTTTCAAACCCCAAGTTGTTAATGTTCTGATGACTTCCAACTTCCAAGCAGCAGCATTAACATAGAAAGAGAGAGGGAAACAAAATTTGAGAAGAGATTTGAAATCTTAAGAGATTATATGATGATTTAAAGGTAGCATTGGATTTCTCTTGTAGTGGGCAGCATCTGTCACCTCAAATAAACAAGTATGTGAACCACATTAGAATTATTGATTTCATATTTCCAAGCAAAGTTGCAATTGTTCTGACCTTGTTAAAAAAATATTTGGCTATTTATGGTTCAGCCTTTTTATTGTCTTTTGATTCAAAGGAGCCAGTTCAATAGACACCCACAAAGTGCCCCAATGAATCTAGTACTACCCATCCTTCTTTTGTGCATATTGTCTAATTTGATGATTTTATCTATCTTCCAATTTTCATTCAGAGGCAATTATTATCAGAAGATTCAGCTTTGAACAAGCAAGGGTTCATATTCTCTTTTTCCACAGCCCTTGTTTTTGACATTATCACCACCATCTTAACCTAATTATTTGATCATTATATAAGTAGTTTAATAATTGAATGATTGTGATGTGACTCAATTCTTATACTATCATTGATCAATGATGCAACTAAGCGTCGAGGCCTTTGTTTTTTAACTTCTTTTCTCAAATGGCATGGTTTGCCTCGTTTTCTGCAATATCCAAAACTCTGGCTTTCACAATGTACCTTGAAGGACAGCTGCGTTGGTGTTTTTATATGCCTCCTTATAGGATGTTACCCACTACAAGAGCACATCCGAGCCTCGGTTGGATTCCAGAATTCCTTGATTCAGGGCCATCCAATATCAATCACTGTCGGCATTATCCTTCTGTTAGTCTACCCCATCTGGTCAATCACTGGTGCTTTACTTTGCCTAGCCACAGTGCTGCATTGTTCCGATGTTGGGCTTGGGTCTTTGCTGGATCAGGGCCAGAAATGAACCCAACAAATGATAGTCTGGTAAATTTTATAAATGTGGAGGGTAACGATTCAAGCAACAAAATAAAAACCCTAACCCTAAATCACTTTTCGCCTATAAAAGAAAGACAGAAGAGAAGAGCTTCTATCCCGATTTTCGCTTTGGTGTCGTTTCAAAATCCCATGAAGCTGCAAAAAAAGCTTTTTTATTTCTATTTACCTCCATCGCTTCCTCTTTACTGTTTAAATTATTTTCTTTGTTTCTATCAAGCGGGGTTTTTCTCGTTTTCTTTGACTTGATGAATAATCAATGGTGGGTAATGAGGGATTTCTCTGTGATGATCGAAAACGATGACGAGTCCGATTCTTTTCCATTCTTTCAAATCGTGACGACAAATCGAGGCATTTGTCTGAGAGAAATCCATCTTCCTTCTTTATTTTTGGTATTTAAAAATAAAAAATCATTTTTTATTTGTAAATTGAAAGTGCTCGAAGGCATAATGAGGATAAATTTATGAACCATTCTGATTATTGTGATGATCAATTACCTCCTACTCATTCTGAATGCCTACAAAAATATAGAATTGTCCTTTCCAATGTTTTTTATTTTGATTATTGAAGTAAATGTTTTGGGGAAGATTTTTGTAAGAAAACGCAACTAAGATTTTGGTTTAGGGTTAATGAGGATTACCTGTGATTTACCTTTCAACCAACTCAGGGCTGAATTTGATATAATCTGATCCAAAAGATTTGAATTTGAGATGAATTTTATGTTTTTGGAGCAGCGATGATTAAATCAAGTTTAGGGTTAATGAGGGTTTACCTTTGATTAATAATAAATAAATTTCAAGCACTTCTGAGCTGCTCTCTCTCCTCATTGAAAACAAAATATTTTTGAAAATTAATAAATCAGAAGAATTTTATGTTTTTTGGATGTGGATTTTGGGAAGAGGAATTATTCTTACTTTGCGTGATTGATAAAATTTGTTAAACCAAATCAATTAGAAATATTTTCATTGATATAAGTTTCTGTAATATATTTGTCAATAAGGCCTATTAGCTCAGTTGGTTAGAGCGTCGTGCTAATAACGCGAAGGTCGCAGGTTCGAGACCTGCATGGGCCATGATTTAAATTTTTCCAATTTTAAAACTGTAACGGCCTTTATATCCTTCAGTTTAAGTTGGGCTTGGAAAGTTTCAATTTCAAACTGGAACTGCCTTCAAATCCTTCAGTTTAAGTAGGCCTGGAAAGTAAATGGAATTGTCTATATTTGGGCTTTGAACTTTTTCCATTTTAGATTGCTCTTCAGGTCCATTAAAAGCCCAGCAAATTCAAGGTCTAGTTTGGATTACCTCTTAAAGGTATCCGGTGGAGCAAGGACGAAAGAAAGCAACTTTTGTATGGGCTGAGCAAAACATTTAAATCCAAGGCCTAAGAATCCCAACTTGCTCCACATCATCATCCACTCTGACAATCAGTATCTTTGTCCCATTTGACAAAATCGCCATGTGGCATACCCTAAATCCAGAGACATTACCTTCATTCCACCAATAGCAACACCCCTTATCCTAATTCCTATCCCCTTATCTTGCACCAACGCCACCAAAATAATTGCCATAAAATTTCCCCACTCCCCTCTTGTCTCAGTAAAACAACACTCCTCTTTGGAGGTTCCAAGTTTCCTGACACAAACACAGATAGGAAGTGAAGGAACAAAGGGTTTCAACCATGGCAGCCTCACTACAAGCAGCAGCAACCCTCATGCAACCAACAAAGTTTGGTGTGCCATCTAGGACCAGCGTGCAACTCAGGTCTTCCCATAGCGTTTCTAAGGCCTTTGGTTTGGAGCCTGTTGGTGCTAGGCTGACTTGCTCTTTGCAAACTGACCTTAAGGAATTGGCTCAAAAGTGTGTAGATGCTACCAAGTTAGCTGGTTTTGCTCTTGCTACATCTGCTCTTGTTGTCTCGGTATAGTTTGTTTTTCTTGATTTCATTTCTGTTTTCGGGTGGTTTGATTGTTTAGTTAGCAAAGCATTTTGTGGGACTAAGCTCAATTATCACCTCAGAGGCTCAGACTAAGTTCAGTTATCTATATTGTTTGTTTAGTGTCCCCTTCTGATTATTAGGGTTTGGTAGTTTACGTAGGACCTTAGGAGAAGAGCCCACTTCTTTGAAAATATTGAGCTTGTTATCGGCTGATGGTTATCGTAACTACAGTTAGTTTGAACCCTTTATTTTTTTAAATTGAGCAAATGAAATAAGGTGATCTGTGATGTAGAAAACAGTATCTAGTATTACTATATGCATGTTGGTTCTTAATTCAATGAAAACTAGTCAAATATTGCTCTACCTCCTGGACTAATTGAAGCTGATCTGTTTCGCATTCACCTTGTTGGACCATTTCCATTCTAATTTCAATTTTGATAAGAAAGAGCTTATTAGACTATGATCTGAACATTATGTAACAATAACTCGTTTCTTTTAAAGGGAGCAAGCGCTGAAGGAGTTCCAAAGAGACTAACTTATGATGAAATCCAGAGCAAGACCTACATGGAAGTAAAGGGAACAGGAACTGCTAACCAGTGCCCAACCATTGATGGTGGTGTTGACTCATTTGCCTTCAAGCCTGGCAAATACTACGCCAAGAAGTTCTGCTTAGAGCCCACTTCCTTCACTGTCAAGGCTGAAGGTGTTAGCAAGAATGCCCCTCCAGAGTTCCAAGAAACCAAGCTCATGACCCGTTTAACATACACCCTTGATGAAATCGAGGGACCTTTTGAAGTATCTACTAATGACACAGTCAAATTTGAGGAGAAAGATGGAATTGATTATGCTGCTGTGACAGTTCAGCTTCCTGGTGGCGAGCGTGTGCCATTCCTTTTCACCATCAAGCAATTGGTGGCATCAGGAAAGCCTGAGAGCTTTGGAGGAGCCTTCCTTGTGCCATCCTACCGTGGTTCATCTTTCTTGGACCCAAAAGGAAGGGGTGGTTCAACCGGTTATGACAATGCAGTTGCCTTGCCTGCTGGAGGAAGAGGAGATGAGGAAGAGCTAGCTAAGGAGAACATCAAGAATGCTGCATCTTCATCAGGGAAAATCACCTTGAGTGTTACCAAGAGCAAGCCTGAGACCGGAGAAGTAATTGGTGTGTTTGAGAGCTTTCAGCCATCTGACACTGACTTGGGTGCCAAGACTCCAAAGGATGTGAAGATCACTGGTATCTGGTATGCTCAGCTTGAGTCATAGAGAGGTCTTGTATGAATGTGTTTATCCTTGGTTGAGATTTTGTAATTTGAAGGTGATGATAAACTTTGCTGTAATCCAATGAGAAGCACTGAGATTATTATCTTCTTTGTAAATGACTATGTTGGCTTCTTACAATAATTTTCAAAGTTCCTACTTCTGAAGGTTCCTTAGCAGACTCTTAACTCCCTGCTTGTACCAGAAGTGGTTACTTAACAAATTACCAAAAAACGCAAACAGAAGTTAGGGCCATTCAATTTAAACCCGAGAAGCTTTTTGCTGAAAGAAATGGCCATTTCATATTAGTTTTTGATTACCCCCTGAAGCAATACGTAAATTGTGAATCTTGGATGTTAGAATAGTGGAACTGGTTGATCTTTTGGACTCGAACTTGCTGTCCTTTCTTGTGCCAATCATTGTGCTATAAAAAAAAAAAAAAGTCCTGATTTCAGTAATGCAACTTTAAGTGGAGTAATAAAATAATAGCATTAGCAGCCACTTTTTACATCTGGATCTGAATAATTGAGCCATTCACAGTCTAGGATAATACCACCCGCGACCTAGATCTACATATTTTTCCTCAAGTTTATTGCTTTCGGCCAATATTTAAGATTGAAGTGTTGAAAGAGTGATGACAGGTCACAACCAGGTTTCTAGCCTCTGTCATTCTCATCCAACTCTTAAACAATAAAGAACATGGGCTTAGAAATGATTGAGTCATGAAAAAGTCAGATTCATTTCATTGTTTTAGCTGTTCCAACAAGAAGTACAGATCAATCTACTGTATAGAATAAGGTATACGTAAATAGTATAGTGTTAAATTAGAGATATGAATAATAAATAAAATAAAGCGCATCAAAAGGAATTGGTTCTCTGTTAAATACCCTTTTGTGGAGTTGAGATCAAATTTGTATGGTTCAAATCAACTCAACTTGTCAAATCAAATTGTAGAATTTGACTTAAACATTAAATACTAAATTTTAATGAAAAACGTTAAACTCAAATTTGAAGACATAAATCTTCATTACATGATTTTCCTCACATAAATGAGCTTGCGTTTAACATTGTTTCAACTTTGGGGAAAGCTACAAGAAAACAAATTTAACGAGACATTTTTACATGAGATAGGAGAAAAATGAATATGATAAGGATGGGACATGAAAATTACGTCAAAGAGTGGGTAGCGGAAAACCCCGGAAATCCACGTTCGAGAATCAAAATGGAGAAACCATTTGGCGAAAAGACTCTCGCCAAATGTACGAATGAAGAGAGAAGAAAGAATTGACCATAAAAACCATTAGAAAAACTTGGCTTTCTCCATGAATCAGCGTTACCATTACGTCCTTATCCTCTCTTTTCTCCTGTCTCTTCCGATTTCTTCTTCATAGGAAACAAAAACCAAAGCCAAAGGTTATATACCTTTCAGAATTTTCTACATTCAGCGTTTCTCTTCAAGCCTGTTTCCATTTTCTTTGGACTCTGTTTTTTATTGGGGTTTTTCTCCTTTTTTTTTTTGTTTTTTGGGAAATTAGAGATGAAGAAACAGAGAGATGTTAGATGACATGAAGGATGATGGAGCAAGTGCCAGGGGCGTTGGGAACAAGCGCTAGCTTGGCTCTTCGTTTGGGACAAACCATTTTCTGCTCTGCGTCACTTCTCTTCATGTGTTTGGATGTTGAATTCTATAGCTACACTTCTTTCAGGTAACTCCCACAGTTTAAAATTTTGGTTTTTCTTTTTCTCTCTTTAGCTTTAATCTTCAATACTCATGTCTTTATTTCTGATATTTTATTGGAATTTAATCCATTGTCAGCTTTTAATACACTCATCTTCATTTAATATTGACTTCATAGCTGATTTCTGGTATCAATTTGGAAGCCTCAGGGGAAAACTACCGTAATCATGATCATAATCAATCTAGTAGACTATTTTGTTTAGGAAATAGGTTGATGTTAAGCAATCTTTAATCCATGTAAAATACCAGCTTTACCTACGTTGGGGAGAGCAAAGTTCTGATTCCTAGTGGTATCTTGGAAATTGTTTGAAAGGAAAGCCTTTTTAGGGGGTTTTGATAGAAAATAGATGAGGTGAAAATTTTGATAAATATAAAAGGATTTGAGGTTCAAAAAGAGTATTGGATTTTTTTGTATATTCATATGGTTTCAGCAGTTTGAGTACAATGGTGAGACATGCTTCATCTTAATCGTAAGAGTGTTGCTTATAGATATGACTGCAGAGAAAGGTGCCATTAATGACTGGAAGGGGAAAATTGTTGATAGAACTGATCAAACATTTCTTTTCTTTTCCATTTTGGTTGAGGAAGCAAAGGGATGAGACAAATGAACCAAATGAATTGTGTGCAATTTCTTTTTTGTTTTGGGTGCTGGGCCTGGGATATGCAAATATCAGATGCTTTCCACTGGTCAAACTATCAGGCTTTAGTGAGGATTATAATGTGTAGTTGATTGTGACTTTATGAAACTTGAAGTATTAATAATTAGAGTTATTAAAACCATTATGTTTACCCAAGGTACATGACCTGTTTCTTTTCTAGTTGTTGAACTTGACCGAAGAGGAAAACTTATTTGCTGATGAATTTTGTTCTTTAAGACTGGGTGTGGTTGTCATGGAGTTTTTCTTATTTTCATTGGGTTCAGAGTGAATTGTTTGTTACTTCTCCTTTCTCTATTGGAATTTCTAACTAGGTGAGTTGAAATACAAAAATGATTGCCGAATTTGTAGTTCTGTGTCTGTATAATATGTACTATGTCGAAGGTATTTACACATGAAAAAGTCGCTAATTTAAGCTATTTACAATATGAACAAGTCACAAAAATGGCTGGAGTCAAGGAGCTCATCAAGAGCTAAATATCAAGGAGAATCAAGCCTGGTATCAAGGGGAATCAGGATAGTCAACAAGGACGATTGTAAAAGTTGTTACCAGGACTCTTTATGGATTTGACATGTTTTAGTGTTTATACTCTATTCCTTGGCTCGGGGTCCTTGTGTTTTGCATGTTTCTAGATAGATGAAACTAGATAATGAGGCACTGTCCATCTTTGTTATCTAACTTTTGTAGATAGGCACAACTCACACAGATCGATCTTAAGATGAGGACTATAACTACTTTATATGGAGATTTTTGCACGTTAGAAAGATTGTTGTTCCAAGCTTCTCATTTCCAATTGTTTGCTAGGTTTGCTGTGTGCTTAGGACATAGGATCAAAAGTACCAATTTCTTATGACTTATCATAGTAAACCAATGGTTACTGCAGGAATATGGCATGTTCTCTTATCTGTTGCAATTTCAAAGCCTTTGCACTACTAACCAAAGCTGAATAGTAAAGAATAGCCATGATTAAAATCTTCTTGTTGTCTCAACTTGCCTGGCCTATGATGTGTTTGATTAATTGCAGGGTAGAAACTACAATGCTGGATTGCTAATTAGATGTAATTAGAATTACCTCCCTATTTTCCTTGAACCTTTTGCAGCTACTTGGTGACAGTCATGGGTTTAGTAACTCCATGGAGCATGTCATTAGCATTGATTGATGCATATTCCGTGTTTATTAATTGCTTACCACGACAACCAAGGGTTCTGCTGATCGTCGTCGTGGGAGACTGGGTATGTAACACATGTTTTTGCTGATCATCACCATCATATTATCCTTCATCACTACTTGATGGAAAATTTTGTGTTTTATCTGGTTGCAGACCTTGTCATTTCTCTCGCTGGCTGCGGCCTGCTCAAGTGCTAGTGTTGCAAGTCTCTTGGTCAATGCTGGCAACTCATATTGCCCAACAAAGTTATGTAGTAGATATCAGTTGTCTGCGGCTATGGCTTTCTTGTCCTGGTTCCTTTCCTTTGCTTCAACTCTCTTCAATCTTTGGCTCCTTCCTTCTTTGTAGCGTCTCAGCTACTTCCAACCCATTTTTCATACACAAAAACTTAGTAGGCAAATCTTGACAGTTTGATACTCAAATTAAGATTGTACAATGACAGTATTATATACAAACAACAAAATCTTCAAGGATCAAATTGAATTTCAATGATTTTGAATCAAGTTTAGTTGCCAATTCAGGCTTTATTGGCCTACCATTATCTGAGTAATACAATTTCAAACAGCTACCACCGAGACCATATTCCAATATTAGCCCATAAGAGGATGAGAATTGAGCAACATTAAGGACTGCATCCATTGGGCCTAATCAAGCCCAAAGTTATGTCTCTTTTAGGAAATTGTCTGCTTTTTCCTTTTAAAAACATAAGAACATGGAGCTTCCTGAAACAGAGATGATAAGAACAAGGAAAAACATGAATCAGAGTGAAATTCCTTCCTTTTTTTTTTTTTGTTGCTGCTTTTAAACTTTGTTCAATTGATGTGTTAATGCACTGTTTTTAAGCAGTATACATGAACCCTAGTATTTAATATATGGTCCAAAACAGATTTGATTTGCTTTGGACATAAATGTGACAGCCATGGAAACTTCCACTTGAAGGCAATCCAATTTATATACTTATAAGTACCAATTTAGAATACTGTTTTCTTCATTGCAAAGTTTATATTATTTTTTAGATGATTGTGAGTATCACAATTAATTTAGACCAAGATATCAAGCAAAACATATGAATCTAAAACATAAAACAAAAAAGTTCCAAGTTTTCTTTTTTTTTTTTTTTTTTGGATAAAGTATGATATAAATGCTCTTAGCATTGCCCTTTTTTTTTACATTCTTCCATCATACTCAATATTAAATTCATTCAAGAACTGCTTATAATTTTGATTAATACCAATGATTTGATTTGTTGAATATATCATATGCATGTGACGGCTGATTTGAGAGAGAGGAATTAATTCAAAAGTCTTTTTTATATATATATAAAAAGAGCTCAATTTGAAATAGAAGAATGAATAGTAGGTAATCGAATTTGAACTTCAAATTTATTAGATGTTGTCTTTTTAAATATGATTGAATGAATTAATTGAATTAAATTTTAAATTTCATGAAAGAACTTTCATGAAAATGACAATGGCTAAGTTTATTTTATATTATTGATTCAATGATTGAATCAAAGATACCAAAGAGAATTGATTCAATGATTTGTTCTAATTAGTCTATTTAGCTGAAATTTATTTAGATTAAGTTGCTTAGTGGGATGTTAAGTTTAGGCCATTTTAATTATGAGTGAGATGTGTTTATGCCGGTTGGTGGGGTTAAATTTCTTTTTCAACTATGTTTTGTTCCAAATCCAATGGATTAATCCAAAACATATCTACCAAAATGTCACATTAAAAAAGGGATATGCCAAAGATTAATTCAATTCTTGTACATAAAAAGCCTTATTTGCATACTTTTTAATCATATACTTCAATCTCTGCATGTTTATACTCACCAAAATTCAATTAAGTTAATTTCTACATTTTAATATAGTTTGGATACACTTTTTAAAAAAAAATTCAAAGTTTTAGAGAAAAAAATTTGCAAGTTAGATAGTATTTAAATTTTACTTTTTGGATGTCATTTTTTTAAAATAATTGCACGATCAATTGAAATAAATTTTGGAGTATAATTTTCATTTTTTTTTATCTGCTTAAAGTTTAGACTCGCACATTAGCTAACAAATAAATAATGAACCAAATAAATAAAAATTAAAGATAAAATTAAAAAATCCCATACAAATAATTTAACTTATTGGCAACACCTTTAGTTCATGTAATATATATTAAATTCATCATTCTGAAGCCAAAAAAATTTATTATCTACATAATCTTGAGTACTAGTACGGATTAGACAGGATATCAACCAAAACATGAATCTATTACATAAAACAAACGTTCCTTATTGGTGTATGGTATAAATGCATTGTTCATTGTTATTTAATTTAAAAAAAAAAAAAAAAAAGAAAGATCCTTGGGCATACAATGAACCTGTTCATGGAGTCATCCCTTGTAATTTTAAATAAATACCCAATAATTTGATTTTGTAGGAGAGAGAGTTGATGTTGAAGCATGATCTGAGATTTTGACCATGGAAGATCAGTCCCCTTAAGGGCCCACCAAATGAGCATGACAACCTTACATTAGCAGAAAAAAAAAAAAAAAAAATCTTCAAGTTCTGGACAAGGGAGGAACTTTCATGGCAGCGCCGATGGCGACCTTTTCAATGATGCCATGATTGAACCAATGATACTAACCGATAAAAGCTGACCCGCACTGAAATCCCATTCAAAAATCCATATGATCTAGGTGAAATTAAATTAATATTAGATTTTATTTTAGTGTTTTTAAACTTAATAATTTTAAATAAAAAATAAAAAAATAGATATAATTTAAAATTTTAATAAAATTTTATATAAATTTGATGAAAATAAAAATATATGTTTCATATTTCATATGTTAACACGAATTGTAATATGATGATTTTTTTTATTTTATATATATTTAATATAAAATAAATATAATATGAATATATAAATTTTTAGATCTAGATGTTTTAGACCACATTATTATTAGACTGTAATGTGTTTACGCCGGTTGGTGGGGTTTTATTTCTTCTTAGCCAACTATTTTTTTACTCATATCATCCAATGGATTAAGCAAAAACATGTCTAAAACAATGTCATAGATCAAATCCTTGTCGATTATTAAATATTATCATTGACATTGTCTTTATTTGTGGAAGCTTCAAGCATGATCTCTCGAAAGTAGTTATTTTGATGGCTCATCAAAAAAAGTTTTAACTAAGCGGAAAATTTGATTTAGCCAAAATCTTTATACTTACCCATGTTGGGCTAGCTAACTAATCTCAAATCTAAATGTAATTTATTATTTTAAGATTTCAAACCAATATGTTGATTAGGCATCTTAATGTTAGCCTAATTCATAGAGATTCATATATTGGATGCAAATTCTTCGTATTAAAATAATTGAGACTAATGTTAACTTATGAGCTTTATTAAAAGTCATGAGAAAATATTCAGAGTACTTGGTTTAGTTGATTGATGCATAATTTTTTGTGTAAAAAAAAAATTCTTTTTTTTTGTTAAAAAAAATGGAAGAAATTAAAGAAAAATAAAAGAAATAACTAAGAAAGGAGGGATGGGGTTGCTTTGATGAAAGTCAAAAAAGGGCATATGAGGTTCATCCAATAAAACAAAGAAACGAATGTAGTTTAATGGAGAGGAGATTAAAGAAATGAAAAGCAATCGTGTGAGGCCTTTTTGTGAAGAGAGACTTTCATTCCATGATTGGGTTTCTTTTCTACTAGCTAGGATGAGTGTTTTCGGTGGATGGAGGAATGGGGGAGAAAAGGAGCCCCATGAAGCTTCATAGAAAGGATTGCAGTGGGACATATATATGTTCATTCCTCAATTATTAATATTCCTTGGTTTAATAAATAGATTGAAAAAGCAATAAGGGATCTTACTAACTTGAACTTGGATTACAAATATCAGTCAATGAGCATGGTTGGCACTTAAATTTACTCAGGGTAGAGTTTAAAAATAAAATTGTCTCAATGGAACAATTGAAATCATGCATTATATCATTATGGTAAAACCAAAACAAAATGTCAAATTTGATCTAATTGTTATGATATCCTTGTTTAAGCAGGATAAATTCAAAGCTTGAAATCTTTCTTTCCCTTTTAGACCAAATGAAGAAAGGACAAGTTGACAATGGCATAAATTTCATGACCAAGTGGTGAATTTATGCTCATTATAGCCTGTTGTATCCAATAGAACTCAAGTTTTTACTAACAGAAGTCATCCAACTCGTAAAAACATGGAATTTTACCTACTGGCATTAATCAATTCTAAGACTGAAAAGCTCTCTACTAGTCAGGTCATCTCACCCCATCACTCGTGCACATGTAAACGATACAGCCTAAAGCTAATTGAAAATCCTGACATTGTCCACGCTGCATTTTAACCCAAAAAAAAAATAGCTGCTTAAATCGCAAGATAAGGTAAAGGCCTAAAGGGCGCAAACAAAAAATTAAAATAAAATAAGGGACAGCGGGAAACAGGGACATGACATTGTTAGGGGTAAGGGGGGCTTAGGGTTGAACACAACCAGCAGCAACAGAACCAGATCAGCTTACGCCATCTCTTGTCGGATTGTTGGGGTTTGCTCTTTCCGAGGCCTTTCTGTTCCACATGTCTTTTCTCTTGCCTTGCATATTTGCATCCCCTAGCCCCCTTGGGAGGATTCTGTATTGCCACGTTTCTCTGTTCTTCTTTCCCTCTACTTCTCCAAATACCCTTCCTTTTCAGTATAACTACGTTTCTGTCACCTTACTACCACCAGCCACCCAATTTTCTCACGCCCGCAGTATTTCTCTAGGCTAAATCTCTCTAGAAAGCCAACTATGTTACAGTTTGATCCCATTAACAATTGAGAATTCCAACTTTATTAGTGCTAGCTTTTTAATGGTATGAGTTGAAGGAAGAAAAGAAGTAAGAACTTGAAGAGGAGTTTCTTGTTTCGGTTACCACTTACCATGACAGTAAGTTTTTTCACTTGCTCCAAATCGAACCCTCTGTTTAACATTTTTCATGTCAGTTAGCCATAAATGGAAGGTGCAACATTCAAGGGAGTTGGTATTAGGGATCAATTCCATTAAAAAGGGGGGAGGGGGTGGGCTTCTTTCTACTTCCACAGATCTTCACGTGATGAAACCCTGGCCTTTAGCCTTGATCGGGTACTTACAACAATGTACATCATCTCATTTCCACCATATCTCAATTCTCAATTCCTTTAAATCAGCAGTAAACGACATAGCTACATGAAGATAGCCCCTTACAGAAATTATTCACAAATATATAATATATCACATCTTTTAATGAAAAATGCTCTGCATATTTCGAGTTTCATTTAAATGTATAAAAATTAATAAAAATTGGTCGGGTTGATAAAGATTAAGTGATTGTAAAATTTAAATTTGGTTTCAATTTCAATAAACTTTTTATGAATAATTTATAAATTTAATTTAAAATTTTGCAAATATTCTAGTTCTGAAATAGAATAATTTCTTCACCTAAATTTTTAATAAAAAAATAAAGATTTAAGAATCATCAATTATAATTAAAGTTTAAATTAAGTAATGGTTATCATCCATCCTTTAAAAGGTTGAAATTCCATATCTAAACCTTTCCTTTTTCTATCTAATCT
This sequence comes from Durio zibethinus, assembly GCF_002303985.1. The sequence goes on from NW_019168470.1 coordinate 5,563,900, forward strand.
TTCTTCAATGTACGAAAGGAATATAAATCTTTTTATTTCAAGTTAGCGAGTACTGAAAGTGTGAAAAGAAAAACTCTCTCATAATCAAGGTTCAATTCATCAACAATAAGAAATCAAGATCCAAAGTATGACTTACTTGATTAAAAAGACTTTAATAGTACTAGATAATCTATATTAAAGATCCCCAGTAATAAAACATTAATGAAAAAATCTTAAAATCTTAAGTAAGAATCAAAACACAAATTTCCTCTAAAAAGGATTCTCGGCTGAAATGCCTCTTCATAACATGAAACAAACCCAATTTCACTACATGATATAAAATAGTGCAGTATTAACATAAACAAAAAACGTGTTAGCATTTACATATGATTTATGTGGAAAATATTGTAATGAAAATTGGTAGTACTATTTGGTGAGATGGAATGAGATCCACAGTGAAAAATGGGGAAAAGCAAGAGAAAGAGAGAAAGCCCAATAGTCCCTGTCAGCGTAATATCATCTTGAAACGAGGGTTGATGTGTTAAGGACACTGATCCTCAGCACTTGTACAACCTGTCACCAGCAACTTACAGGCTGGCAACCCTACGGTTCCCATAAAAATGCCTATTACCACATCACGACGAAATCCAATGTGGCAACCGGGTCCAAAATCCAAGGCTTCCCTTGTTTTTCGCCTCTATATAAACTCGCCCTCACCCACCTTCCTCTCCCCCCTTCATCAGCAGATTCCAGCTCATTCAAACTCAAAAACAACTGAGTTGAGTTCAAAAAATACAACATCAACATTAAAATCTACGAATCTGAAAATGGGTATTTGTAGTTCTTGCGATTCGACTCATGTAGCAACAGCCAAGTTGATTCTCCAAGATGGAAGATTACAAGAGTTTCCTTACCCGGTTAAGGTTTCTTATGTTTTACAAAGTAATCCCATGTGCTTTATCTGCAATTCTGATGAAATGGACTTCGACGATGCCGTATCAGCTATTGAAGAAGATGAGGAGCTTCAACCTGGTCAACTTTACTTTGCTTTGCCATTGAGTTGGCTTAAACATCCTTTACAAGCTGAAGAAATGGCTGCATTGGCTGTTAAAGCTAGCTCTGCTTTAATGAAAAGTAGTGGGGGTGAAAAATGTGGGTGCAGACGTAAAACGTTTACTCCTTTTGCGTTTTCAGAAGAGCCTCCTAGCCGGAAAGTTGCCTCCGCCGTCGGTGGAGGCGGTGGTGAGAAGAGCGGGAGAGGTAGGAGGAAGTTTGAGGCTATATTGAGCGCTATTCCTGAATAGAGGGGTTATTTTGGGAAATGAAGAGTGGTATATTTGTAAATATGTGATGATATTGAGGACTTCTTAGTCAAATCATTGGTAGAAATGGGAGGTGGTTGACCGTCATTCTGGATGTGTCGATGTGGTTAGCTTCAAGTTTAGAATTCTATTATTCTAGTCTCCCTTTACATTGTCCGATTGCCCATGTGAGGGTCGTGTTACGATTTTACCCCTGTTTGGGTCAAAAATGAATTTCAATATTCAATCATATATATATATATATATATATATATATATCTCTTTTGCTTTATTTAATTCTAAATGTTTAGTAACAAACAAACAAACCTTGAATTGTTGCGTACGTTACTCTCCGCCAAAAATAACTAAAAATGAAAACGAGATTGCCAATAATAAAATACAATTTGGTTAAACCATAAAAGGGAATATCCTCTTTTTCTTTACATGTAGAGATCAACCAAAATGTAACTCTAATTTCATAGATCTCAATCTTCTATTCCAAAAAATTTGTAGTAAGATAAACAAGCTTTAAACCGAATGTCTAACCATCTATTTATCTTTCTATCTCTAATTAGGTTTAATTTTACAAAAATCCATGTGTTGTTTAAAAAACTTGAACTTTTTTTTTTCATAGATAAAGCCCATCATTTGTTAAAATTATGCAATTTAAATTTAATACTTAAATAATTTATTCACCTTCTTTAAAGAGGTAAATTCTTGTAAAATCGGGATTTGATATTCAACGTTTGTAATTTTCTTTTCCTAATTTTCCAAAATTGTGGCTTTCCTCATGAAAGAATCATGACAATTTTAGTAAGTGTGAAATACTAGAAATTTGTGGGCCGAAGAATAGAAGGGAAATTAAATGGATGACAAATTAGTAACATGGGTTGTGAATGGGATGTGGGCAAGTTAATGTGCAGAAGGCATTGTACACGGAAACAGGAAGGAGACAAGGGAATGGGGAGATTGGCAGCAAATGCCTAATGCTGGAGGCTAAACAATGCGTTTCACGCTTTAAACAGCTTATATCCTTCCTTGCTTCGTGTTTATGATCGATGGATTGAGTATTTTAGGGATGATTCTTTACAGCTGTTTAGAGATGCATAATTATAAAAGCAACAATAACAACAATAATGATAACAGCCAAAAAAAATACTCATTATATTATTACCTCAGCATTGTTCTAACGGGGAACTTGAGATTCACTCTGCTCAAGCTGACAAATGCTTGCCAAATGTTCTTTCGAGTTTGTGGCATTGTGCAAAGCTTGGAAAATTTTGTCATGTTGGTAATGAATAAAATGAAATAGAATAGAAGAGATGGGTGAGAATTTGTCCCAAAGTTTGAAATTTTCAGATTGATGATGATGATGATGATGATGATGATGATGATGATGGTGAAAACGACCCATGATTCTCCAAATTTTTACCTGGGGAAACTTATATTTGGCCATAGCTTGGACCACATTGGTTGGTTTCGGATAGGAAAGAAGTCACAACTCACAGATAAGTATACGAGGCTAGGATATGGGATCTATTTGTATTTAAATTCAAAAGTAAATGTCAAATACAAATATATATTAAACATGATAAAAAAATATAAATATGTATTAGACACGGGATTTAATTTTTTTTAGAACTTTTTTTATATTTGGAAGATGGTGTGTTTATTTATGTTCATCAGATATGTATCGGATGTTAATATTTAGTAAAAGATAAGAGATGAAGCTACATAAAATGAGATAACAAATTAGATCATATTGCTTGTGAGCGTGCTTAAGTTTAGACAGCTACTGAACTTGAAAACTCCAATCTAGGCACTTAACAAGCTTTATCAACATGTACGTGCGCAACAGAAAAAATATAATTAAGAAGGGCTAAGTAACATATTTACTATTCAAAAATAGTATTTGCATTGAATGTATATATTGATCTTATGACATTAAACATTACCTTCAAAGTGCAAAGAGAATGAATGTTCATCTTAGTTAATGTTACCTCAAATTGACATAAAGTTAAGAGTTGTTGTACAAATAATAAAATTTAGTCCAATTCCATTGTTCTTGCACTGTTGTTTAACCAATTGTTGTTCCTAGTCAGTAAAGTGTAATGATTAGAATTTTAGGTTTGTATGCATTAATTTTTATGAGTTGATATCAATAACTTTAAGATTTAAATCTTAACATTATTTGTTAATAGGAATTAACAGAAGTGATTAAGGTTTAAAATTTAGATGTAAAGTACTTAAGTTTGAACCCTCACAATCTTTATTGGTAAATAATCTGTAAATTCAAAAAATCTCAAAATTTTCATAAATCTTTTTATAGATTGATGATTTGCGCTCATCTTGAAAATAAATAACCTCTCTTGCTCTTATTTTCGTTTATTTTCAAATTATGGTTTTTTTTTTTTTTTATAAAACAATAGTAATGATTATTATTTAGAGTACAATTAACTTTTTCTAAGCAAGCCTTGTTCAAAATTAATCTTCATCAGAGATAAGGAACAACGAAAAATGCTAACAATAAATGATAGCAGTGGTTGGTTCTGTTACAGTGTGATAGTAATTAGCCTTTTGATTTCATTGTTCCAACTTCTCTTTCAAACTTTTGGAGATATATCTGTAAACCTATCTGCTGGTTGAAATGGGGCAGAAGCTTTTTATTTCTACGCGGTTGTAACCACATCAGCATCATCATCATCATCAGTTTCAGCTGCCTAGCTGGGTACCTTTTCAATTAATCAGTCTAAAGATTTCCACCTTCCAAGAGAAATTTACTCAAATACATCTACTTTCAATGAAATTTTAGAAACGAAAAAGATGGTGTCATCAAATATAACAAACAATTGGCTCGAACACTTGAGAATATATATGAGCCAATGGGGATTCAAGTAAGTTGAAAAGTCTAACCATTGTACACCAAAGATTAGGTCTGGCTTGGCCTGCCAGCTATAATTAAAGTCTCAATAGCAAACCAATCAAATTGCAAAGATTCATTAATGAAGAATTATTGTTGATAACCCACATTTTGGATTCAAACATTAATAAGTCAAGCTAACTCATTAATTGGAGACAGCTTGGAAGAATCCAATGCATAGTAAATCAGGGTGAAGAAAAAGAAGAATTAAAGTTAACTAAACAAAGGAAAAGATTGTTAAAAAAAAAAAAAAACAAAGGAAAAGAAATGATGGAGGAACAATAAGTAACGTTTGGTTGCTTACTTAGAAAATTACCATGCACGTGATGAACAAGTGGGATAAAAAATGCTCACGTTTTGAAATAAGAACTGGTTGCTCTTATTGGCGGGACCATGGGCCATGGCCAACAAACACCCAAAGCTACCATCATTTCATGCAAGTTGGTGGTCCTTAGCTTCTCGTGAGTTGTTCCAGTTAAGGTGGGATTGCATAGTGTACATCGAATTATTTTTCAATTAGGCTAGTTGGAAATATATATATATATATATATATATATAGTGCCACCCAATTTCTGTCATACATGCTTTAATTCATTTGGAAAATTCAGCTTTAAAACGAAGAAGGAAAACAAACATTATGAGATCAAACGGTACTACTCTTGTCTTTTAATTTCTCTCACCAATGTATGGCCTGTCGTGAATTGCGATGGTTGTACTATATCTTAAAAACCAATGTCAAAAACAGGGTGTATTTGGTAGTTGAAAAAAAAAAAAGGGAAAGAATGGTCTAAGCATTTCACATTGAAAAAGTACATTGGCATAAGTCTTTAGCTTTGTAATTTAATTAGAACTAATTCATTTGAAATATGCAAGTTTAATTCAGGGTCTATAGGTGGTAGATAGTAGATAAATTGTGACCAGCCGGCTTGAATTTGAGGCTATGAATTGCTCAATTGTCAATGTATGCAATAATTTGTGTTCTTGAAGGAAAGGTACAAATTTATTTTTTTTTTTTTATAAAGACATGCCAAAACTTAAATGAGATGAGAACTGAGAATTGCAAGCATTGAAAATTAAATTTCAATCTTTTAAAAATTTATTTTTTAAAAAAATTCTGATGAATTATTTGGATTAAGTTTTAAATTGAAAGATATAATTACCTTTATACAACTTTGTTAGCAGCTGGTTAGGAACTCCTGGACATATACCTCACACACTTTTGCTATTCACCACTATTTTTTATGTTACTCTATGCCCTTATTTGAGTAAAAACAGGTAAAGGAAGATTGCAACCCTCAATACTTTGATTGCAAATGTTAGTAAAAGAGTTGAATGCCATATCCTTTTCAATTGTGGAATGCAGCTTATATTGGACCGATTAGTAGGTAAGCTCCAATCTCCATATCAAACTCCAAGCATTGGCCCCCACTAGCTTTGTTTCTCCTCGTGTGCAATTGCTATAATATTCATGGCTTCAACTACCTTGATAGCAGAGCCCTATTGGATTTGGATCCAGCTGTTTCTTAAATTCCAACTTGTCTTTCCCTCACTTTCTTCGTTTTTTCTTTAATTGGTTGAATTTGAATTAAGATTTTGAATTCAATGTATGTTTAGAGGTCATAGTTTGAAAGAAAAATATATAAAAGAATATTAATATTTGTTGATTCAATGATAAAGAGTTTAGTTTTTTTAAGTAAAATTTTAATTTCGAATTTTATAAATGAAAAAAATAAATTTAAAAAAATTTATCTTTTTATGAAATTTTATTTAATTCAACTTCGGATTAATAGGATCTAAAATGATTATCGAATATAAGAGAATTTTAGAAAAAAAAATATATAAAAGAATTATAAATTTTAAGATTTAAATATCAAATCTTTTAAAAATGGTATAAAACAATAAAATTAAGTTTTTCGAATTCCAATGTTTCAAGGTTTCTTTCATGCAGCTTAATAAAGAATTCTCCAAATCAGTGCTAAATACTACAAAAGTTGTAGCCTTGTATGTTTGTAATTTTAGATATGAGAATTTGCTTGATAGAGTGATTATTGAATGATCACAACCAAGAAGCGTCAATTCTCCTTTTTCATTATTCAATATCACGATGTCAATCCTTCTCTATTAAGAAAACTATATATATATATATATATATATATTCAAGGAATAATTAATTTAATTGATATAAATTATCTTTTTAAATTTAAAAATTTTAAATTCGAATTAAATTGATAATTATTTATTGAAATCATTTTAAATATACGATTTTAAATTATTTATTTTAAATTATTAAATAAAATACATCTTATCTTAATTTAAGAATTGAGCAATTTAGTTATACAAAATTTTTTTCTTATGTTAATCCTTACTACAACTTCAACAAAATCGATCAAGTTAAAAGATTAAAGACTGACGGCAATCTGTCTAGCAAGTTAAAAGAAAAAGTAGTTCAAAAATGTCATGAAATCTCAGTCTGAAGATGCAGCTATGATTTTTTTTTTTAATGATTAAATACTATTGCTTTACACCCCAAAACCCTTTTTCCCTCTTCTATTAGGAGCATTTTCAGCTTGTCCTTTTGGTTTAGGGCAGATCTTTGGGGACTTTATCAACCTACGAAATGGTAGATATAGGATCCCTCAATCCTGATCAAATAGTTAAATGTTCAACAAGAATATTGTTTTGTGACCCCATACAATGATAGAAGAAGCATAGTACAAAAGAGGGGTCCACATTTTTGCATCTAAAAATGCAATAATTTAGATCTTCAAAAGAATGAGTTTTCTTTCATCAACGCATCAAATAAGGTTGGTGTGGGTGTAAAATTGTCAATAATAAAATAGACAAATGCTTTTTATATATAATTTGTGGGAGTTATAGTTTTTATGAAAGCAAATTAGAAAAAAATACAAATTGATTGATCAATCTTTTATTTTTTTTCTTTTCAATTTATACAAATAATATATATATATTAAAATAATTAAAAAAGGAAAATAAACAATAAAAGTGAGAGAGAAAAAATAAGAAATCAATTTAAATCATGTTTTTGTTTAATTTATTTTACCTTTAATACAATATTTTATTGGCAAAAAAATACAATAGTTTTAGTTAACTTTTTATTGTCTATTTTCATATATATATATATATAATTTTATTTTTTCCTTTCTCCTAAGATCTTATTCTCTTGAAAAATAAAATAAATAAAGAAAAAATATTTTTAAATGAAAAACCAATGAAAATTTATCACATGTCATTTACTTGAAAATAAAATATTTTTAATAATTTATATTTCATATGTGGTATACACATGACATATTTTTATTGATCAAATGCTACCTAAGCAATTCAGTCTAACGTGTTAACTATTGAAGCAACTTGATACACATTTTAAAAATTCAAGATGTAAATTGTAATTTTTTTAAAATTTAAATACTAACTTGTATATTTTAAAATAATTCACATATCAAATATGTAATTAACTCAAATTATAAATATGCAATTAATTATTCAAACATGCCAAATGAACTTTTCATGCTTGTCAAATTTATGATATAAGATAAATAAATGGGCCACCTTTTGCTTTTTACTGTTCCTTTTTTCTAATTTTTTCCAAACAAGATATGAACATATTGTATTGTGGGCCATTGGATAATAGTTTTCAAATTGTTCACCATGTTGTTCTTAAGCATTAGGGAATTTAAAATTGACCTTGAAATGTTTTTAGTAAACAAATGAAATAATCCATAAAAGAAAGATAGAGTTACAAAATCATATCATCATCTAATTAACTGTTAATATACTCTTGATTGATTAAATGAGCAAAGTGTTTCTTAGAAAACGATATATCATAATTTATTTTTTTTGAATTTTAAATGTAATAAAACTGAATCGATATATTATTAGATTTGAATATTTGAAAAGTTGAGATCGAATAAAATTTTGAATATAAAAACTATATTTTTATTTTTGTCATTTATTTATATATACATATTAAATATATTAAAATATTAAAAATTCAATTAAACTAATAATTTTTTTTGAATCAAACATAAAAATATTTGAATTTAACTTATTACTCAAATAATAAAGTTTAAATTTGATTCGATAATAACTAAATCAAACTCAAACATTTACTAGTTAAACTTGAGTATCTAGATTAATTTACACCTTTATCACAAATTATAAAAAATGATGTCTTTAGAGTGATAATCTGTAGACATCGGTTTTATCCGGTTCTACAATTTTCAGTTCTAGTTTAATATTAATAGTAATAATTTTAATAATAATAATATCAGTTTAATTAAAAATTAAAAATTAAAAATATTATAATAATCATTAAAAAAAAAAGAGAAGACAGAAAACAGAGGGCTAGTAAGACGTCACTGTTGCCCCTGTCCAGCCCTCTGCCTGACTCCATCTGATCCAGCTACCCTACCTAGTCCTATTAGACCATTAACCCATGTGACCAAACCGAACAGCCACCAGACTAGACAGCCACCTTTACGGTCATTCCTACAGCCACCCCCTGCAGCCCTTAAGACACCCATACCGACACAGATCAGACTCTATAAAGAACCTAACTTCATCCCTTTCTACTCTCTCTCGGATACCTCCAAAAATTCCTAAAAACACGAAAACTTTCACACCCAAAAAACCTAAACACTTCTCCTTGCCACCCCAGAAACCCCAAATTATTCCATAACCAAAATAATAACAAAAAAAAAATAATAAACAAAAGATAAAAACAAAAACACAGTCCTTCCGTAGGGAGGAACCTAACGCCGAGCCACCTGTACAAAAAAAAAAGGCATCAGTTAGTTTTCAAACAGAAAAACAAATAAAAAGAGGGAAAAAAAGAACACAAAAAACTTCAAACCCAGATCTACGATGATTGAGGTTACTTCTCGTGAAAATGATGACAGATCTAAACTCAAGAGGTCAAAAGGAACCTCTCGGTTAGTTTTAAAATTTTTTATCACCGACGACCACCGTCGACGGTGACACAGACGATGGTCGAAACGACGGTCCAACGAATCGGATGACAAGAGATCTGGAGCTCTCCCCAAAACTCTGACCCTTTTTTTTGAAACAGAAGAAGAATGAACCAAAAAAATATTTTAGTTAAATAAAAAAGCCTAAAGCCCAAAATGACGTCGTTTTGAGCTAAAAAGATCCATGTGTACCCGTTACCCGACCCGAGATTCGTCAAACCGACTCGTCAACCCCGATCAATTAGCCTTGAATTGGTTCAATTGAATCGTGCGCTGAACCGTCACTCAACCAGTTCAACCGAACTGCTTACTGAGCTGCCCTTATTTTCGGCCTAGCCAAACCGTCGTTGACCGGTTCGGTTCATGTAATTTTTTTTTGAATTTTCTCTTTTTTTATATATTATTATTTTTGTTATTTTGAGTTTTTTTTATATATTTATACATGATAAATTTTAAAATTTTTTAGAATAAATATTTAATTATTTTAATAATAAAAAAAATGAAAATAAGTAAGATAATAATTAAAAAATATATATTAAAATGCTTAAATAATAATAATAATCTAAAAAATAGTAATAAAAATTAATTTTTTTATTATTTTATTTTTCATGCCTAGATGTTGGAAGGAATAAAAACACACTTCTAAAAATAATTTCGCCTACATGTTGAAAAATTATAAAAAGAAAATTAATAAAAGGTATAAAAAATTAAAATTAATAATAATAATACTAATAATAAAATTAATGTTATTATTAAAATTAAGTTTTCATAAAAGGGGAAATATATGAAGATTTTTTATAAATTTTCAAAAATCATAAAAATTAAACTTACTTCGAAAATTCACCTAGATGTTGGGGATTTTTAGAGATGTTCACGTTTTCTTTAAATCCTAAATTAAACCTTTAATCCTTTAAACCCTAAAACCAAAACTGAAACCTTAAAACTGAAACCCTAAAACTGAAACCTTAAAATCCAAAATCTTAAACCCTAAAATCCAAAACTTTAAAATTCAAAATTCTGAAAACCCCAAATTTAGTACGAAATCCCGAATCATTGCCCGAAACTCACCAAATCTTAAAACCTTGACCTAAACCTATACTCAAAATCTTTTTAAAATTTTGTGGATATGTGCGAAGATCTTAAGTGGAGTAATTTGTTCTCGAATACCGCCTAGATGATTGGGTATTTAAAAAAATCTTATTCCTTTAAGTTTTTCTCATGAGTCCTTAATTCTCTTTAACAATAGGATTAATAATTATTTAATAATAAAATGGGAATAATAATAAAATGAAATCTTAAATATAAATAGTCACACCAAAGCTCCGTCTAGATGATGGGGAGTCAAGGTGATCTTATTATATTTAAGAATCCAATTTTAAATTTACACTTCATTATCATACACAACATTTATTGGCTTACATACATTTATTTGTTACTGTTTGCACTTGTTTGCATTTCTTTTTCTTTAATTGTTACTTGTTATTTGATAATACCATCATTTACTTTTTTGCACAAAAATGTTTTTTGTAATTTACTTACTTTTAAAATTATGATATTATAAAATAAAATAAAAATAACATTCTAAATAAAATAATTCTTGGTACTCTGCCTAGATATTGGAGAGTCACCAATAATTATCTTTTACAAAGAGTGTTACTTTTATTTTAAGAAGTATTTTGTTTAATCTTAAGCGAGAAGAGTTATTTTAAATTCTGCCTAGATGTTGAAGAATTTTAAGCTAATTCTTTAATTTAAAGATTTCTTCAATATTCCTAAAAAAAATTTTAACTAAAATTTATTTTTTTAAAAGTGAAGGGGATTAGTGTTAAATTTTAAATTGAAATCATTTTTATCCAACACTGAAAATAGTGCGTAATTAAATGGTACCAATTTATGAGCATTGTGGGGGTGCTAATCCTTCCCCACACGTAACCGACTCTCAAACCTAACCTGATTTTTGCAAACCAAAATTTATCTTTTTGATAAACTTCAAACCCGTTTTTATAGTTTTATTAAAAAAATAAAACTTTTGGGTGGCCAATCACACCTTAAAAAAGATTAGTGATGACTCACTTTTTTTTTCTTGATTTTAAAATCCTTTACGTCTGGCGGTCTCAAAATCGTTACGACAGCTTGGCGACTCCATTAGGGACCTTTAAGAGTCAAGCCAAAATTTTTATTATACACTATTGACAATGGTTGGATTTAATCGGGTTTATTTGATATTTAATTTAATTCTTTTATTTTATTTTTCAAAAATATACAGATTAATGAACAAAATGAAGTGTATGTTAGTTATTACTTTGCTTTAGTTTTATGTTATGATTTATTTATGTTAGGTTGATTAGTATATCACTTTGCACACATTTTTGTATATTCATGTATGAGCTCTAGACCTAGGCTCTATTCCTTTTAGGAGGAGGTGAAGTAGCTACGCTCTCGTGAGGTGATAACCTCCATATTTGCTAGTAAAACATTTTCACTTAGATTGAACCTATTCCATTAATAGCCTATAATGGGTGAGGATCTTGGAGCCTTACTAGTCTATAATGGATGATGATGTGAAGAATAATCTGAAAACCTTTAGACATGTAAATCTTAACCCGACATATAGTGAGCCGTAAGGTCCAACCTTAGGATAAAGCCATGTTGTCCCTTTTACGAGAAAATTACCTAAGCTAGGACACTATGTATATTCTGCTATGTCGTATATTATACTTGTTCATTCATTTACTTATTTTTTATTTATTTTTTTATTTACATTATTGATTTGATTAATTCTTTTGTTATCTTCAATTTTGTTGCTGCATCATATAGGTACCATATTTCTTAGAGGGTATTGTTTTGAATTAATCTTCAACAAGAAAAATTTTCAGAAAGCCTAAGGGATGTCATCCATGTGTAAGAACTAGTTAAAGGTCAAGAGCCAATAAAAAAGTACTCAAGAGAAAGAAAGAGATTGTTTAGTAGATTGTCACATATTAATGCTGCCACAGTCAGTGCATATGGATCTCAGTTAGAATGATATATTAGAATTGGAAGCTATTTGAAAATAGTGAGGAACAGAAAGAAAGGAATTTTTTTTTCAAAAAGTACGGGGATGTGGTACTGCTTATGTCAGTAAAAATTGATGAACTGTTGATGAGAGCCACAATACAATTATGGGATCCATCTTATCGATACTTTGTGTTCAACCAAGAAGACTTAGCTCTCATGATTAAAAAATATTTTTTTTACTTCGGATAGATTCTACTAATCAAGATAAGATCTATTGGAAGAAGCATAAGACTATCGAATATAGAAAGAAGTTAGCCAAGATCATGAAATAGAGGTTGAGGAGATAGACAAGCACAAAAAGAAAAAAAAAATGGGGTTGAGACCATTCCATCGATTTTTTTGCTCGAGTACATAAAAAAATATATTGATATTGATCAGGGGTTGAATGTGTTTACTTTGACTGTGTATGGATTGATGATATTCCCTAAGGTGTTAGGACATATAGAAGCATCACTAGTTGATTTTTTTGAGCAATTAGATAAAAGCATAAACCATTCACCAACTATTTTGACAGAGACTATTAGATCACTTAATTTTTATTGAAGAAAAGGTGAGGGACGATTTATAGGATATGCTCAGTTGCTTTTTGTTTAGCTTAGAAGTCATTTTTGGAGAAAAAAAGACATCATTTCGATCGTTCTCTATTCATTTCATTCCTATCAATGAGTTTGTTGCTAAGAAATGGAAAAAATATTGGATAAAAGATTAGTGGATGGCATTTTTTTTTAAGCTTACTAGCGATGATGTAACATAGAGGGCACCATGGATGCTTCCTATGGCCATCTTGTATAGTTGTGGAGATGAGTCATAGGTACCTTTGTTAAAAATATGGAGAGCAGTGAGTTATGTACCTTATATGATTTAAAGATAATATGACTCACAGTAGTTCATTCCTATGACTCATAGACTCAGTTTACTCGAATTTGATTATGAAACACCCGGTTATGTGAAAAGGGCTCATGAAATCATCAAAGCATGGAAGTAAGTTAACTAAATGAGCCCAACTAGATTTACAAATAATGTTACAGAAGGTTACCTTGCGTGAAGAATAAAAAAGGTTAACAAAATTAGGCCTTTACCAATCGATGTTTCAGAAAAGTTATCGGTATTATCGACTTTGAAGATTGCCCAACGAGAGTTTGAGATTGAAAAAAAAAAGTTAGAGAAAGAGAATATGGCTATGATGGATCAGGTTAACCAACTGAGATATGATTTGATGATGAGAGATGATGCAGTACAGAAGTTGATCAAAGAAAGAAAAGTATTGAAAAAAGATCTGTAAAATTTGTATTAAGAAAATAAAAAATTGAGGTTGGATAGGAGACCTTTGAAGGGATCCAAGAAAGATGTAAAAAAATTAAGAGATATGGTGGAGTATTAGAAGAATAGAGCTCAAAAAAACAAAAAAGTGATCTCTGCACTCACCAAAGAATAGCATGAATGGAAAGAAAAACTTTTAGGAGCTTCTGTAAAGGTAACAAAGTATTAAAGAAAAAGTGAGAAGCTAAAAGTCGAACTAAAGAAGGAACAGAATAGGAACTTCAATTTACAAAATGAAAAAAAGGCTTTAGAGTAGGAATTAACGAGCTTGAAGCTTTAATTGACAAGCAATCAGAGTCACATAGATAAGATTTTGGCTGAATGGCAAGAAAGAAAAGATTATTGGGCTCGTGCTTGCAATATGGAAGTGGACGCTCGAGAAATATGAAGAGCAAAAAGTTTTGGAAGACGACAATACATCAAACATCTGATTGCTCAAATCTACAAGGCTGTTCAAAAAAGTAGGCAACATAATTAAAAAAGTGAAAGTACTGGAACGAAAGATTGTACCAACCTAAGGCTACAGTCAGAGATTATTGAAATTTTTGTATGAAGTTAAGGAGCAATATGCTCAAATCAAATGTTTTTATGGTTTTAATGCAAGGATGATCAGATGATGTATAAAGACTCCCATGATTAATGAAAGTTTCTTTTTGTTTCAATCGATCCAAGACAATATCTCAATTTACATTTCATTCATTTCATGCATGCATTTTAATAAGAGTAAATACTAAAAATAATATCAACGATATTATATCATGCGATCTAATTCATGGTTAATAAACTAAGGTTCAAGGATAGCAAAGTTGAAGAATCGAAATAAGTAAATTTCGTACAGATATAATACTCATTTTCAGACTCGAGCTATGGAAAAAAAGAATACAGCTAGATTTGAAAGAGTCGAAAAGGCACAGAAAGAGATACAAGAAAGAGTGATGAAAATGCAACAAAGTATCAAAACGCAAATGGCTTAATTAAGACAACTGTTGTCTGGTTCAATGAAAAGAAAAAGAGTCACTAGTGCGTTAAGGACAAGGGGAGAGGTTAATATGGAAGAACCATTATACCTTTCGGATTTACCCCGTCTCAAGCTCAAGTTCAAGCTCTTCGGGGTATACACGTATAGCCACCAAGTGTGCAACCATACCCCTATATCAATCATTCAGCAAATTAACAATCGACTCGTTTGAATACTAATTTGGGACCCATCCCACTCGATCTCATCATGGTGTCAAATCTTGATGATCCTGTTAAACAAAAAAAGTTTCATGAAATGTCAAAGCATATTATAAACTCAGAAATACGAAACAAATATGATCAACTTGAAGAGAAGCTCAAAGCAATAGAAGGAAATGATATCTATATAGTTGTTGACGCTAATGAACTGAGCTTAGTACCTAATTTGGTTATCCCACCTAAATTTAAAATCTTAAATTTTGAGAAATACGATGGAATAAAATGCCCTTTTGCTCATATTATCATGTTCTATCGAAAGATGATGGGCCATACTCAAAACGACAAACTCCTGATACATTATTTTCAAGATAGTTTAACTGGATCAGCAGCAAGATGATATGTGCAATTAAATTAGAGCAAAATCCATTCATAAAAAGAGTTAGCCAAAACTTTTATTGTTCAATATAAGCATATCCTTGATACAACCCCTGATAAGTTGTCATTACAAAATATGAAGAAAAATCAACAGAAACCTTCAAGGAATATGCACATCGATTGAGAGATGCAACAGCCCAGGTCTAACCACCACTACTAAAAAAAAGATAAATGTGCTATTTGTCAACACACTAAAAGCTCCGTACTATGATAGGTTGGTAGGGAATACCACGAAAAACTTTTCTGACATGGTAATCTCGGGAGAAATAATAGAAAACACTATCAAAAGTGGTAAAATTAAAGGGCCTGAAAAAAAAAAACAGTAAATTTTAAAAAAAAAGAGCATGAGACACATGTTGTCACTCATAAAAATTCTTCGCACCGTTCTTTTGTCCCATATAATCCAAACCCTCTATACCCTCCTTACTACCCTGCCACCAATCAAATTTTTCAACAACCATACCATTACCGAACACCCCAACAACCATTGTCTAGACCAAGCTTTAGCCCCTAGCCATCCCATTATACCTCTGCACTTCCAACTCGATCATTTGCCCAACCAACCCACCAAAATAACAATAAAAAAACCCATAAAATAATAACAATTAGGAAATACCTCATTTTGATCTCATTTCTATGTCTTATATTGATTTGTACTCTCAGTTGGTAAGAGGTCATCTCATCGCTTCGTCCTACGTAAAGCCATTAAAGCCACCTTACCCGAGCTGGTATGACTCTAATGCTAAGTGCGATTATCATTATGATGTTACATGACACTCTACTAAAAATTACACGACACTTAAACATAAGGTGCAAGGTCTGATAAATGACGACCTCTTAACTTTTGACACCAAATTCAAGCCAAGTATCGATGAAAGCCCTTTGCTAGATCACACCGAAGGGTAAATTAATATAGTAGGTAAGAAAAAAGATGTAAAGATCAAAAGGTGCGTGGATGAAATAAAAATCCCTTTTGAATGGGTGTATGACTGTTTATGTAAGACGAGTATGATTCAATCGTTATTTTTGGATAACAATAGAAGTCATGGAGACCTTGACCAGTTTTGTAAATACCATGGAAGATCGATTGGATAATCGATCCAAGGTTGTGAGGTCTTTAAACAAATATTACAGAGCTTGATGGATGAGGCCATAATTGAGTTTTATGATGAATGTGATGAAAACAGTGTGAATACAATGGGTAACGACCGTCCTGACAAGTCTTTCATACCCAAACCTCTCACTGTCTACTATAATGAGAAATCGAAGCCCCTAATTGAGAAAACCATCCCCTCTTTCAAGACATCGAAAAACCATTTATGTCTCTAGTCTATTCCCTTATCAGATCGACAAAGCATTCTTATGGAGATACGATTGTGTTGTGGTGATACGAGAGCTTGATAGGACCTTAAATGATCAAAGTATAAGGAATACTGCTAACATAGCAGGAATAGGAGGAATGGCCTGAAGTGGTCAGATTTACACTCTTAAAATGTCAAAAAGGGCTAGAAAAGGGAAAGGTAAGATAAAAGAAGAAGACACAAGGGAAAGCTAAAATTCTCAACCGGTGGTAAGCTTAAAAGTGCAAGTTAACAAATCGATGTTAGAAAAAAAAGCTTGTGAGTTTTTAAAGATCATTAAGCACAGTGAGTACAGTGTGATTGACCAGTTAAACAAACTACCAGCTAGTATTTCCTTATTGTCACTATTGTTAAATTTTGAGTCGTATAGGAATACTTTACTGAAAGTGCTCAACCAAGTTTATGTCGAGCATAACATTTCTGTTGAGAAGGTAGATCACATGTTTGAAAATATTATAGCCCCAAATTTCATCACCTTCGATGATGATGAAATACCTCTAAAAAAATATGGTAGTGTTAAGGCTTTACATATTACTGTCAAGTGTAAGTCTCATACTATGGTCAAAGTGCTAATTGACAATGGATTTTCTATTAATGTTATGCCTCTGATGATATTGTCAAAGCTTCCGGTGGACCCCTCTCACATGTGAAATAGTCATATGATTATAAGAGCATTTGATTGTGTAAAGAGAGGTAATTGGTGATATAGAGATCCCATTGTAGATTGGTCCTTGTACCTTTAATGTCATATTTCAAGTAATGGACATAACTCTTGCATATAGTTATCTATTGGAAAGACATTAGATTCACACAACTGGAAATGTACCTTTATTTCTACATTAGAAGGTAAAATTCATCGTGGAAGAAAAATAAGTTTGTGTGGATGGTGAGTAGGATTTATTGATAACAAAAACCTTAACTACTCCCTACATTAAGATGGCAAAAAAAATGATCGAATGTTCGTTTAGAGCTTTTGAAGTAGCAAATGCTACTTATGTTAGAGAAAGGTCAAGGATACCGATCCCTCAATTGTCAAAAGCTACAAATATGGTGATCAAACAGACTGTGGGCAAAGGTTGGCGAGCCAGGATAAGGCTTAAGGAAAGCTTTACAAGAAATCACAAGAGCATCATGCTCGATTGAAAATAAAGAAAGATGAGGGTTAGGCTATAAGCCTATAGCTGCTGATAGAAAGAACGTAATGCTAGAGAAGAAAGAAAAGAGAATGATACGCCTCAAAGGGCAAGATTCGATTGATAGAAAAATGATGTTTCCTTATTTGTATGAAACCTTTTGTTCAGTTGGGTATGTCTATTGTTAGCCTTGAATTGATCCTTATTTTGAAATGATAAAACATTAAAGCTAAATAAACTTTATCAAGATTTTGAAAAAGATTTATTTAGTACATGTTCTTAAGTTTTATATTTTGATACTAAATAAATAATATGATTTTCAAAGCTTAAACAAACATTTCTTTGTTTTCATATTTCTCAAACCAAATCTACCTTTAAAGATTATTTATTTGAGCTTAAATGAAAGTCCAGTTATTGTTTTTAAAGTGAACTTATTCATTTTGGACTTAATACAATTTTTATAATATTGGTTTTGGGAAATAGATTAACTTAGGAAAGTTGTTTTACAAGAACAAAGTTTTCCAACATTGAATTTATTTTATTTTTTTGTATAAATTCATAAAGTTTTTAATATTTGAATTTTATATGGTTAGAAAGCTCTTTGATTCTAATTTCTAATGGATTAAACAAAATCAAAATCCAAATTTTCTAAGAAAAGATTTTGAATTTTTACTAGATACTCTGCAGTTGTCAGAAAAACTGCATAAGGTGTAAGTTTGAAAATTCACTATAATTCATACATAATAAATTAGTGATAAAATGTATATAGATAGAAAGCCCTTTAAGTCTAGTTTCTAAATCTCCTAACGGTTTGTGAATTGGATTTTTATAACTCAAGTTATGATGAAATTAGTAAGTAGAGTGCAAAACATAAAACTACCACCTAGCCACTGACAAGATCGATCTCCTCATGGAAGAGATCGATCGAGTCATTATTTTCAAGTGAAAAATGGTTCAAAACATGAACCAATCGATCCCCTCAAGCAAGGGATCGATCGACTCTAGGCAAAAACACTCCAATGGCTACTTTTTGGTGCTTCCAACGGTTATTTTCTTCTTCCAAACACTTCCAATGGCTACCTCTTCAATTTCTCTATAAATTGGGCACTCCAACACACCAAAGAGATTGATAAATCAAGAGAGCAAGAGCCAATAAGCTACATTTTTATTCTTTCAAAGAATCAAGAGTTTTTAGAGCTTCAAAGTCCATATCTTTGTATTTATTGTATCCAATTTTTATTTGTTATTCATTCATCATTTTCTTGTACTTAAAATTAGCAAAACACTTAGCCTTAGAGAAATTGTTCTATTGTTTGCAAAGTTATCTTTGATATACAATGGTGGAAGAGAACAAGCTGTGAGGTATCCTCTTGAGAGCTTTATAGTGAGATTGGGTAAAATACTACAAAGGGTATAGGTTTTTATCTTAAGCCTTAAAAAGAAAAAGATAGGTTGTATTTTCAATTCTAAAATAGTGGATTGAAGCCTTGGTGTAGACAATCAAGAAGAAATGATGTACGTGTCTTGTGGAGAAGGACCGAACCTCTATAAATCATTGTGTTTGATTTTTTTATCCCTATCTCCTTACAATTTATTGTTGTTTATATTTGATTTTAGATTCATTAATTATTATTATTTGGATTATATTTTCATCCAAAGTGCTTATTGTTTTAATTTCCATTCAACTATATTGAAATCATTTGTTTGAGAAAAATTTGAAGAGATCTAATTCACCCCCATTTTGGATCACTATCTAACTTATAAAGTTAACAATTGATATTAGAGCTTTGGTCTCTTTTTGTAGGTTTAACCACCTTGAGAAAAGATCCTATGGCTCAATTTTGGTTCCAAGATGATGAGAAAATCCTCAAAGCTCCTATAGTTGATAAATTTAAATTTTGTGAATGGAGAAAAAGATAAATGTGTTCATTATGGTCTAAGATTTTAGAGCTTGAAATGTGATTGAAAAAGGGCTTAGAACTCCTTCAAATGATGCAAAATACATTTGAAAAGATTAAAAAGTATTTGATAAACCCATTAGTGTTAGTACCACCAGTTGCAGGAAGGCCGTTAATCTTATATCTAATGGTTCAAAAAAAATCAATGGGATGTGTATTGGGGCAAAGAGATGAAACTGGCAAGAAAAAGCATACTATCTACTACTTGAGTAAAAAGTTTACGAAATATGAGGCCAAATACCTCCAAATAAAAAAAATATGTTGTGCTTTGGCTTGGACTACTCGTGACTCTAGCAATACATGCTCTACCATATGACTTAGCTAATATCAAAATTGGATCATTTCAAGTACATTTTTGAAAAATCATCTTTATCAAGTAGGATAACGAGATGGCAGGTCATGCTCTTAAAATATGATATTATGTATGTGACATAAAAATCCATAAAAAAAAGTGCAATTACTGATTTTCTTGCTGATTGAACTACAGAAGATCACAAACCTATGAAGTTTAAATTTTCAGAGGAAGATTTGATGACGATCTTACAGGATGAAAATGAAGAGCCTGTAAGAAAAGTGTGAAAAATATTTTTTGACGGGACATCCAATATAATAGGGTATGGCATTAGGGCAGTGCTAATATGCCATAAGAGAATTATTACCCCTGTACTGCAAGGTTAGATTTCAATTACACAAATAATGTTGCTGAATATGAAGCATGTGTCATAAAGTTATAAATGACCATTGAAAAGAAGATTGAAACACTAGAAGTATATGAGGATTCAACCTTGGTAATTTATCAACTAAAAGGTGAATAGGAGATCAAAGACCTAAAATTAATGTTATATCAAAGGTACATAATCAACTTGATAAAACATTTTAAAGAGATTCAATTTCAGCATGTTCTTCGAGAAGAAAACCAGATTGTTGATGCCTTGGCTACTTTGGCAGCAATGTTCAAGTTAAATAATAGTATGGGAATCCAGCCCATCATAGTATAAATGAAAATTTCACCAGCCCACGGTTTAAACATGGAAGAAGAAGTAGATCGATAATCGTGGTACTATGACATTATATAATATATCAAGTGTCAAAACTACCCAGAGCAGGCTTCAAAAAATAATAAGAGGATCATTCAAAGATTAGAAGTAGGTTTTATGCTTGATGGAGAAATCCTGTATAAAAAGAGTCGAAACCAGATTTTACTACGATACGTCGATGCTATAGAAGTAAGAAGGATACTTGAAAAAATACACAAAAGAATTTATGGAACACATGCTAATAGGCATATGATGGCCAAACAGATTATAAGAGCTTATTACTACTGGTCTATAATGGAAAATGATTGCATCAATTATGCTAGAAAGTATCACAAATGTCAAATTTATACAGATAAAATTTATTCCCCTCTAGTCTCCCTACACGTCTTGGCACCACTATGGCCTTTCTTCATGTGGAGAATAGATGTGATCAGACCCATAACCCTAAAAGCTTCAAATGGACATCGATTTATCTTTGTGATAATTGATTATTTTACAAAATAGGTAGAAGCAGCTTTGTATGCTAGTATTATGCGATCAGTGGTATGTAAATTTATAAAAAGAGAGATAATATATCAGTATGGGCTTTCGAAAAGGATCATCTCAAATAATGCTAGCAACTTAAACAATAAAATGATGAAAGAATTATGTGCACAGTTCAAGATAAAACATCATCATTCAGCACCATATCGTCTAAATATGAATGGTGCAGTGGAAGCTGCGAATAAGAACATCAAGAGAATATTGAAAAAATGACTGACACATATAAAGACTGGTATGAAAAGTTACCTTTTGCTCTACGTACTTATAGAACATCAATATGAACCTTCACAATGGCCACCTCGTTTTCACTAGTGTATGGGATGAAAGCTGTACTATCGATTGAAGTGAAAATTTTTTCTCTAAGAATGTTGATAGAGGTAAAACTAAATGAAGTAGAATGGGTTCGAGATCGTTTCGAGTAATTGAATCTTATTGAAGAGAAAAAGCTCTCAGCATTCAATTATGAATGAATGTATCAAAAAAGAATCATGCGAACACATGATAAAAAGATATAACCTCGATGCTTTCGTAAGGGCGAATTGGTTTTGAAAAAGATTTTGCCATATCAGCGTGACAATAAAAGAAAATGGACACCCAATTGAAAAGGTCCATATATGGTAAAAAATACCTTCTCTGGTGGAGCTCTGATCCTTGTAGAAATAAACGGTGATGAATTGCCAAATCCTGTAAATTCGAATAGTGTCAAGAAATATTTTGCTTTTAAAAAAAATGAAAAAAGAAAAAAATAATACAAAAAAAAGAGAAAGTGACTCAAATTGAAAATTCGAAAAGGGTGATTTAAATCAAAAGGGGTCATTTAAACTAAAAACCTGAAAAGATAGCTTGAATGAAGGTGAAGCTCAGAGAAAGTCTTTGAAAGAATGAAAGAATGACACCAAATGGACGAATTGTCACCAGAATTAAAAGAGATGACTTTTAGGGGTAAGTTCTCATTAGTCACAGATGTTGGGCAAGGATTGGTCATATGAAATCACATGTGACAAGATCGTAAATATAATGAGTTTTTGGAAAAACCTGGTCTGAGTAGGCCGAGGTCGTTCAAATGTTCATTATCTAGAGAACTGATATTTGATTCTTGAAATACTTTTGAGTTAACTGTTCTTTATGTCTCGAAACGCTTATCTTTTTAAACTCGAAATACCCTATTATTAACCATGTTTCACACCCAACTTTGAACCTGAAATCATTGTATTTGTCATTTAAAATTAAGATAATGATTAATAAAGTTCATAATAGACTAATGCATCGCTCGAAAAGAGAATGCAATATGAGGATGATAGAAATAGTAAAATGGGGGCAGAAAAAATGAAATGAAATTGATTAAGTACTGAAAACAAATAAGAGAAAGGGGATAAAGAATAAAAAAAAAGATTTTAGAGCTATTAAAAGCCAAATGGGTTCGTCATAAGATAGAGATTTCTGATCGAAAATTGAAAGATTTAAAAGGACAAGATTACTGGAAGTGACTTTTAAAGTTTGAAAGAATTGAACAAAAAGTTGAATTAACTTAGATGAAAATGCATGATATAATTCATTGATGGCATTTTTATCTTTTTGTTCATCATAATCATTGCACGCATTACATATCTCTTGATAAGTTGCATATAAGGTTTTTTTATGAGACATTAGAGAGAATCAATATTTTTCTTTTTCGAAACAAAGATGATGGCCTTTAAGATGGTATGTTAGCACAATCTTTAAAATCGAAACTATCAATCTATAGGGTACCTAATCCCTTTTAACTCACAGCTCAGTCTTATTTATTTTCCTAACTTGTGATTCAGTCCTAGTCATCGTTAATATTTGGCTTGTGGTTTAGTCCCGATCATTTTTATAGTTTTTGACTTGCAGTTTAATCTCAGTCACTTTTGCTTTCTGACTTGCGGTTTAGTCCCAATTGTCTTTAATCTTTGACTCGCGGTTTAGTCTCAGTTGTTTTTAATCTTTGAATTACAATTTAATCCCAGTTTAATCCCAATCTTTTTATTCTTTAACTCGCAGTTCAATCTCGATCTTTTTAATTCAAAATCGTAGTTTAATCTTGCTTATTGTTCTTCTCTGACTCGTGGTTTAATCCCAGTCTCCTTATTTTTTGACTTTTGATTCAATCCAAGTTGATGTTATTCTGACTCGCGGTTCAATCCCGATCTCTTTACTTTCAAGTCACGATTTAATCCCGATGGTTGTTATTCTCTAACTTATAGTTTAGTCCCGGTCTCCTTATTTTTTAACTTGTGATTCAATCCAAGTTCAATCCTCATCTTATTATTTCTTGACTCGCGGTGCTATTCTAATCATTTTCTTTATTATTCGACTTGCGATGTTGCTTTAATTGACTTTTTATTTTTCAACTTATGATGTCGTCTCGGTCATTTTCTTTATTACGTGACCTGTGGTTAAAAAAAAAAACTTTTGGAAAATCTACGATTTGCTTTCGAACAAAATCGTTGTCTTTGTCTTTGCCTTATTCTTAATTCTTAATAATGTGTAAAGAGAGACAGCTATAGATATCGATTTTATCCGGGTCTACTATCTTCAGTTCTAGTTTAATAGTAATAGTAATAATTTTAATAATAATACTAATAATAATATCGATTTAATTAAAAATTAAAAATATTATAATAATCATTAAAAAAAGAAGATAAAAAACAGAGGGCTAGTACGACATCACTACTGCCCCTATCCAACCTTCTGCCTGACTCCATCTGATCCAACCACCCTACCTAGTCCTATCAGACCATTGACCCATGTGACCAGACCAGACAGCCACCTCTACGGTCGTTTCTATAGCCACCCCTTACAGCACTTAAGACACCCATACTGACACAGATCATACCCTATAAAGAACCCAACTTCATCCCCTTCTATTCTTTGTCAGACAACCCCTAAAATTCTCAAAAACACAAAAACTCTCACACCCAAAAAACCCAAACACTGCTCCCCACCACCCATAGAAACCCCAAACTATTCCACAACCAAAATAATAACCATGAAAAAACAACAAACAAAAGACAAAAACAAAAACACAGTCTTCCTCATAAGGAGAAACCCAATGCTGAGCCAACTGCACAAAGAAAAAGGCATCAGTTAGTTTTCAAACAGAAAAACCAAAAAAAAAAAAACATAAAAAACTTCATTCCCAGATCTACGACAATTGGGGCTACTTCTCATGAAAAAGATGACAAATCTGAACTCAAAAGGTCAAAATGAACCTTTTAATCAGTTTTGGAACTTTCAATCACTGACGACCACCACCGACGATAACCCAAGTGACGGTTGACACGATGATCCGACGATCGGTCGACGGGAGATTTAGAGCTCTCCCCAAAGCTCTGACCCTTTTTTTTTTTTAATAAAAGAAGAATGAACCAAAAAAAAATTTTAGTTATATATAAAAGCTTAAAGCCCAAAACGATGTCGTTTTGAGTATAAAAAGATCTGTACCTGCCTGTTACCCAACCCGAGATTCGCACAAACTGACCCGCCAACCTGCTCAACCAGCCTTAAACCGGTTCAACTGAACTGTGCGTTGAGTCGTCACTCAACCGGTTCAACCGAACCGCTTACTAAGCCACCCTTATTTTTAGCCCCGCCGAATCGCCATTGACCGGATCATTGACCGGTCCGATTCAGGTAAAAAAATTTTTATTTTCTATTTTTTATATATATTATTTTTTTTGTTATTTTTGGTTTTTTTTATATATTTATGCATGATAAATTTTAAAATTTTTTAGAATAAATATTTAATTGTTTTAATAATAACAAAAATGAAAACAAGTAAGATAATAATTAAAATATATATTAAAATGCTTAAAAAATAATAATAATCTTAAAAATAGATGTTTGAGGGAATAAAAACACACTTCTAAAAATAATTTTGCCTAGATGTTGGAGAATTATAAAAATAAAATTAATAAAAGGTATAAAAAAATTAAAATTAATAATAACAATAATAATACTAATAATAAAATTAATGTTATTGTTAAAAATAAGTTTTCATAAAAAGGGAAATATATGAAGATTTTTAATAAATTTTCAAAAATCATAAAAATTAAACTTACTACGAAAATCTGACTAGATGTTGAGAATTTTTAGAGATGTTCGCATTTTCTTTAAATCTTAAATTAAACCCTAAATCCTTTAAACCCTAAAACCAAAACTTTTAACCTCAAATCCCAAAACTGAAACTTAAAATCCAAAATCCTAAACCCTAAAATTCAAAACCTTAAAATTCAAAATTCTGAAAACTCCAAATTTGGTACGAAATCTCGAATCATTGCCTGAAACTCACCAAATTTTAAAACATTGACCTAAACCTATACTCAAAACTTTTTTGAAAATTTGTGGATACGTGCGAAGATTTTAAGTGGAGTAATTTGTTCTCGAATACTGTCTAGATATAAGGTATTTAAAGAAATCTTATTCTATTAAGTTTTTCTCATGAGTCCTTAATTCTCTTTAACAATGGGATTAATAATTGTTTAATAATAAAAAGGGAATAATAATAAAATAGGATCTTAAATATAAACAGTCGCACCAAAGCTCCATCTAGATAATGAGGAATCAAAGTGATCTCATTATGTTTAAGAATCCAATTTCAAATTTGTACTTCATTATCATACACAGCATTTATTAGCTTACATACATTTTATTTGTTACTGTTTGCACTTATTTGTATTTCTTTTTCTTTAATTGTTACTTGCTATCTGATAATATCATCATTTACTTTTTTGCATAAAAATATTTTTTTAATTTACTTACTTTTAAAATTATGATATTATAAAATAAAATAAAAATAACATTTTAAAAGAAATAATTCTTGGTACTCTGCCTAGATGTTAGAGAGTCACCAACAATTATCTTTCACAAAGAGTGTTATTTTTATTTTAAGAAGTATTTTGTTTAATCTTAAGCGAGAAGATTTATTTTAAATTTTACCTAGATGTTGAAAAATTTTAAGATAATTCTTTAACTTAAAGATTTCTTTAATATTCCTAAAAAAGAATTTTAGCCAAAAATTATTTTTTTAAAAGTGAAGGGGATTAGTGTTAAATTTGAAATTGAAACAATTTTTATCCAATACCGAAAATAGTATGTAATTAAATGGTACCAATTTATGGTCATTGTGGGGGTGCTAATCCTTACTCACACATAACCGACTCCAAGACCTAACCTGATTTTTACATACCAAAATTTATTTTTTTAATAAACTTTAAATCCACTTTTATAGTTTTATTAAAAAGATAAACTTTTGGATGATCAATAACATCTTAAAAAATATTGGTAACGACTTTTTTTTTATTTTAAAATTATTTATGTCTGACAATCTCAAAACCGTTACGATAAAATCTAATGATAAAATTTTGAAAGAAATTCAATTGAAAATTTCGAAATGAAGTTACCTATTTATTAGACATAGAGCATTTGTTGAAGTTTGAACCTCATAGGTGAGAAGCACAAAACCACAAAACAAAGAAAATTGCCTTTTCCGCCGAATGTGATGAACTACCTTTGGCAACTTGCAATTTTGACTGTCAAGGAAATACAAAACTACGTTTCTAAATTCCATGAGTTAGAATTATGCTCTTTAGTTTGCGCGTTGAAATATAGCTATGCAATCTTCAACTAAAATTGGCTTTTTTAAAGGGTAAGACTTGAATAAAATTTTTTAGATGGAATTCGTAAATTTTTTTATTAAAAATATTTAATAAAATATTAATAAAATTTAAATCAATAAATTAATTTAATAAAAGGATAAATTATATATAAAAAAGGTTATAAGAAATTTCATTGTCAAAATTTTTTGTAAAAATATTAATTTTTTTAATTTTTTTTAAATTTACACACTTTATTTATATAATAAGAATTTTTAATTTATCTATTTAAATTTTTAATTTTCACTTTTATTTAATCATTTTTAATAAAAAATTTTAAAAATTTCACTTTAAAAATTTCATCGATAAAGCTTTCTCTCATTTAAAGACTCTTTTATAATCTCATTTAGGGCAATGTGTTGATATGTTAAGTTTTCAACAAAAGAAAAATATCACAAAAAAATAGAACTATATAAAAGTTTTTTCCAAGCATATCAGCAACAATTAATAATACAAAAACCTATCATATATAAATGTAATCAATGCCCCAACACCCATTCTAGCCCTTTCCAAAACACAAAAAAGAATCTCAACAGAAGCCTAAATGGGTGCCTGTGCATCCTCAACTTCAAACTCAAAATCAGGCAAAGCTGTAGTAGGAGGATCGAGCACAATCAGACGCTCATCAACAGCCGCCAAGGTGGTTCACATCGATGGTCATGTTCAAGAATTCAGGCAACCAATCCAAGCCAAGAACATCATTTCCCAGAATCCCAATTGCTTCCTTTGTAGCTCAGAGTCCATGTCAATTGGCAGTTCCGTGCCCCGAGTGCCTGATGATGAGGAACTCCAACCAGGACGAATTTACTTCCTGTTGCCACTTTCCCAATCCGACAAACCTCTTTCCTTGCCAGACTTATGTGCTCTTGCCATAAAAGCTAGCGCTGGCCTAGGCAAATTCAGTATTGACCTCTCCTCAAGTAGTTCAAAACTCATTCTTAGGTGATCAAAGTGATAAGATGACATGTTCATCAGCAGAAGAGATTCAGCAAAATTTTTTGCTAATGTTTTTGTAATTCTTTGCATAAATGTGATTAATATTATTTGATATAGATTGTAAAAGTCAACGATTTGGATTGGTATTTTGCTTTGCTTAGAAATGTAGCCGTCCATATAACCATTCAACTCGTTAGAAACCATAACTGAGGCCAACTTGCCAAGGGATTCAGGGAGGCCTATGCTAGTATTCTTGCCTCTTGTTTTGATTGGAATAGATCATTGGATTCGTCGCCAAATTTTTGTTTCCTTTGAAGCCTAATGTTATAAACTTATAAATGTATAGCGTAGCAGCAAATGAATGGCTTGATTATACAGAAATCAGCAGTTGGCCCTCCCGCCAAGGAAAAGGCTGGAGGACTGGTGGTGGCACAGCACCATAGTTTTCAGGCCCAGTCCAATTAATGCAGCAAAGTTTTACAGTAGCCTGTAAATTTACCAAAAGGAATTCATTGTTACAGACCAATTGGGCTGAAACCTTGAGCTGTATTTTCTATATGCCAGTGACAGTAGCCAAATTTGAAGTTATATGACTGATCTTTCCATGTACCCCTTAATTACGTGTATAATCAGGTTGTGTCAAGTCGGCAATGTAAGAATTCTTTTTCAATTTGAAAAAGAAAATCAAGTTACTCAAATTTGACTGGATTATGTCTCTTATCATCAAATTAAGTTTATTCCATCTCGAATCAAGTATTAAAGTACTTGAACGCAAGAGGGCCTCAAGTTAATTACAGTTTAAGTTCGACAAGAAAGGATTAGAGTTTGAATGGTTTTCAAGTAATCCCTAGTTCCTTACTCTTGAAAGTAGATGTGGCCCGATACAGATTAAAACGGGCCATTTAGGAGACAGGCTCATCTGGGAAAACACTTGCTTTATCCCTTTAGTTCTGGTAAGTGGTTAATAAATTACTAAATGCACGTCACATGGACAAACATGGTCACGTGCAAATTGCAATGATCCAAGGGAAATCTCAACTCTTTGATTAATCTAGCTTGCCAGATCTTATCAACTTAGTTAAACGACAATAAAATGCACTGGTCCCCAGAAACTCGACCTGTTTCAGTGGCATAACCCGACGTAAGCTGTTTCTCGCTGAGCACATTGTCCCCATTTCCAATTCCCAGGTACCGCACGCCTCTGCCTACACATTGATCGTGATCTCTTTTTCAATCTTCCTATGATCATCAATTCAGTTCCTAAAGCCAAGAAGGGTAAACCGGCAATGTTACCCCAAGACAAAAAAAAAAAAAAAATCATGTTAAGCATAATTTATGAGACAGCCTAATAACAATGACATCCTCAAATCACACTTACAAGGGGTCAAGTGTAATAATTTCTTCCAACAGAACATAGCCATCCTTGGATGTCTATAAATTATTTCTATCAGCAGAACTGGCAATCACAGCACAATAATAGACAGCAGAGAATGGCCTACGCCTTGGTTGCAGTTCTATTTCTAGCTATTTCCCACAACACAGCCCTGGGGGTACCAGCAGCGAGCCCTGGCATCATGGCTCCAGCTGTGCTGCCAAGTGCAGCCAGAGAATTCCTGGAAGCACACAACCAAGCAAGAGCCGCAGTTGGGGTTGGACCTCTCAAGTGGAGTGAGCAATTAGCCAATGCCACAAGCCTCCTTGCTAGTTACCAGAGGAACAAAATGGGTTGTCAGTTTGCAAACCTGACAGATCACAAGTATGGAGCGAACCAGTTACGGGGCAGTGGAGCAGCCGTGACGCCACGCTTGGCAGTCGATACATGGGTGAAAGAGAAGACTTACTATGATTATGCCAGCAATTCTTGTGCTCCGAATCATAGGTGTGGAGTCTACACGCAAGTGGTTTGGAAGAACTCGTCGGAGCTGGGGTGTGCACAAGTCACGTGCAAGGACCAAATTACTTTAACTATTTGTTTCTATAATCCTCCTGGAAATTATGTTGGAGAGAGGCCATACTAGAAAATTAGCTATACATAGCTTGTTTTAGGATCTGATCTGGGTAATATATGTCTTGATTCCTGAAAGCTTTGAGAGGGCCAGCTTGATTTAGTCTCCTGTACTGGATGTAAGTAGAGAACGATGTTGTATATCATCCGATGTCCATAATTTGGATCCTGAATAACGCCAATAATTGTTGTGAAAAGGTTTCTCTCATACATTTTTCTTTCATTTTCTTTACAATTTGGGGAGAGCGTGACCACTTTTTTAAGAATGATTAATCATGAAATTAACCATTAAAAGTGGGGGTGAGACTTGGGAGATTCAAGCTATAATGTTGAACTTGATCACTGAAAGGAGCAACCAAAATGAGATCCAATAATTCAGGTGAATGCTTTGAGCAGCTGAAATGGAGATCGTACCGTGGCTAAAACTGATGCACTCGACCGACAGAATAGAACCCGTGCCAAGATCACGTGTGTCCTCAACAAGACTCCGCTGGCACATTGTAATTTGTACGTATGATAGATGGTCATGATTGAGCCCAACTCTATAAATTTCACCAACATGGCCAGATTTTTTAAGTCAAATTATGATATGGGTCACGGGCAAATGCAGGTGACCAGCTAAAATTAAGTTGAGGACAGGAATTATTGGAGTCTAGTTGTGTGTGTTTCTTACTAGTAACTGTATACAAAAGACTGAGTTAATGACCTATTAGGCTGCATGCATGAACACTGGGGAAACTGGGCATGTGCAAATCTGCATCATATACTTCCACTACAATCAGCTCAATCTTATACTTTACATTATCTAATGAGTAAATTATATAAAAATACATATGGTGTTTAAAGTGGATTTCAAGGTGATACTTAGTTACTTTATAATTTATTTTTATTTTTTTATTTAAAATCATGACTTTTTTCTGTTTTTTTTCAAGAACTTTTTTTTTTTGTTTTTTTCTTATTCTTCAACAATCATTATTTTCCATTTTCAAAAACTAGAAAAATGCTAAGTTCAGACAAAAAAAAATCATTTTGGTTTTTTTCTTTATCGAGTAAGTATCATACCGCAACCAAATCGGTGCTCTTTATCGAAGACGTTATCTTCGTCTTAATCGATTTAATGATAGTAAACATGAAAAAGATAATTAGATGAATTGAAAAGAGATATTTTGATTCAAAGCAAACAATGTCAGCTTTTAGTATGGTTTGACTTACAATTTGATATGATTTTATTTTTGGGTGTTTTGTTTTTTGTATTTAATTTAATATTTTTGAATGGATAATTATCTTTTAGCTGAATTTTGGAAGTGGATTCGAGCTTTCTTTTTTTTTTTTTTTGGATAAAGTTTGTATTGAAACATGGATGGTTATATTTTTTAAGTTAAAATTTAGATAAAAGTGTCATTACGTATAAATTTATATATTTATCATTAAACATAATTAAAAAATCATTATTAATATTTTTTTATTTAGATATGATTATTTATCTAATAATTTTATTTTTTTAAAGATATCTCAAGCTTAACTAAAAATTCATAAAAAAATAAATTATGATTTACTAATCAAAACAAAGTTAAAAAGTTCAATTATGTATGAGAAAGATTATAATACTCCTACAAAGCTCATCTTAAATGATATTATTTAATTTTAAATTATCCTTAAAATCTTTGGTTATAATGGTTTTTTATTAAATTTTAGTGTTTAAAATATTAAAAATAATTTCTAAGATTTTTCTATCAATATGATAAAAATTCTAAAAATAGTTACTCTCTTGAAAAGTATTCAAAAATCCAATTTGTCTTAATCATTTATTTTTGTTAAAATTTTATTTTATTGAAAATATATATAATTCTTTCACATTTTAGGCCAAAATTAAAAATATTTTCTCATCTATAAATCTTTTAGATAATCATCCATTTACAATTACTAAAAATTTCATTCTCAATTTTTTTTTATTTTACAAGTTTTATTTTTAAATTTTTCATTATTTGGACTTAATTTAAAAATATTTTTCTTAGAATTTAGTCTCTATTTATTCGACATTTATTTCTTCGAAATAAAATAATATAACAATTATTTTTTAAAGTTTCAACAAAATTCTTCCAGGCCAATATTAGCGCTAATGGTACGTAAATGTAACTCGTTGTTTAAAGAACTATTCAGAGTTCCTAGAGCTCCTTGTAAAGCTTGTTGGAAAACCCGTTGTCGGACTTGATGAATCGCTCTTTGTTGTTCAAAATGAATGGTTTCGTTTTTGTAATTTTCTAATTGTTCCAAAATCTTATAAGTTGAATTAATCAAATTCAATTTGTCTCGTTCTATCTCAGAGTATCCATTCACTCGAAACCGATCTGCCTCGGACCACGTCGGCTTACTAATGGGATGCCCTAATGTGTTACAAAATTTCGCTTTAGACAATGATCCAATGAGAGAAATAATTGGAATTCTTGTATCCAACTTCTTCATAGCATTATCTATTATAAATGAATTTTCTAGCATTTGACTCCGTACCACTGAAGTATTTAATCGCACACTTGAAAGATAGCCCAGAAAGTCGAGAGAATATTTAGATAATTGATTTATACGGACGCTTCCTGATTGAGACCGCACGTAAAAATAATATTTCCATAAATCGACAAAGTAATATTTCCACTTATTCATCAGAAGAGACGTATCCTTTGATGCCAGAATTGCCTTTCCTTGATACCTAAAAAAATGTATGAAAGGGTCTTTGAACAACCATAGGTTGACCCAGGACTCAATATCGATCTTATTTCTAAGACAAAAATTAAGAATTCTCCAATTAAAA
The DNA here is from genome assembly GCF_002303985.1 of Durio zibethinus. The sequence goes on from NW_019168470.1 coordinate 5,596,530, forward strand.
AATTTTCTATGCGAAAATTTTCCCGTTTTCCCCGTTAGATAATTATGGATAGGAATATCCCCCAATATATCAAAAAATTTTCGTTTATCCATGTTGTAATTATAAGGAATCTCTTCCCTCTTATTTACTTGTAATGGTGATCCATAAGTATATGAGTCCCTCATATCTTGATAATTAATAAATATATATGATAATAAATTATATCTATAGTGTTTTTTAAAATTATCTTTTTTATATTTTTGTTCTTGATTTCGTTTTTGTTCTTAATATCAATCTAAAACTAAAATGGCTCCCTCTCAAAGGAGAAGTAATAGATAGGGATGACAGGATTTGAACTCGTGACATTTTGTACCCAAAACAAACGCGCTACCAAGCTGCGCTACATCCCTTTCAATTGGCCTATGATGTTATTATAGAGAATCCCTGTCTTGTTTTCCACACCCTTATTTCATCTATTGATATATAAAAATTATCTTTCCATTTCCTCTTTTTGGTCTCATATCATATAACAACCATATAATGAATAATAAATGAATCTTTTTGGCGGGAATTCTCAGGCAGAAAAGGACCTATTTTGCTGTTTTAAGAAAAGGAAAATCTTATCTATCGAATCATTGTACATTTAAATTTTAATTTTGAATTAGGAATTTCGGGTACAAATATACAAATACAAGTGGTCTTTAACCACACATACATGTGATTATATATGTATTACCATAATGTATGTAATACGATAAAACATTTGAGTTGAATTAAGGAAAAACTTTTCACCTAAAAATCTCATAAAAATTCAACCATTTGTATTTTTTTTTTTTTGAAATTTCATTATTGGAGAATTGTTATATATTTTCAAACAAATTTACAAGTTACATTTTTGCTTTTTATTTTTAAAAAATACAATTATTTTTATTAAAATTTCATCTAAATTATTCTACCATTTGAATCAAACTTAGAGAAATTGCTCACCTATAAATGTTTTAAAAAATTTACCATTTAAAATTTTTAAGAATCTTATCATTAAAATAATTGTTAATTCATTTCAAAAATTTTTATTAAATTTATTTAGATTTTTACTTTGAAAATTAAAATTAATTAATAATTATTATTATTGAAACTTTATCTAGATTTTTCTTTCGTTTAGGTCAAATTTAAAAAAAAAAAAAATTTCTCAACTAGAAATTTCCTAAAAATTAATCACTTGTAATTTTTAAAAATTTCATCATTAGATAATTATAATTTATTTTCTAAAATTTTATTAAAGTTTAATTTTTTTATAATTTAAAATAACTTTTTCTAATTTTCTTAAAAATTAATCATGAAATAATATTTTAAAAATGAATAAATGAATAAATAATAAATAAACAAACCAAAATATAAATAAATAAATAAAAAGGAAAATACCAAAAAGTCGGCTCGGCTCGGCTCAACTGAGCTTGGATTGAAGCTCAGCTACAGGCACAAAAACCTGTTGAAGCGGCTCAGGACATGGCTTGGCTCGACTGGGCGCTGGTTGCTAGAAACCAGTTGCAAGTCGGGTTGTGACCAGATCGGGTCGGGCTAATAGTAAAACGCGTGGACCCACAAGGGAAATTAAAGCTAAAAACAGCATCGTTTATCCCAAGTACATAAGGCCAAAATTTTTCTTATTTCTCAGACTACCTATTCTCGTTCTCTTTTTTCTTTGTTTTTCTACTACTACTCTCTAAAAAAGAAATCTGGCGACTGAAGACTGGAGACCTTCGTCGAAAACTAAAAAAGCCTACTAAATTTTGGAAATGATCCTCGAAAACTGGATTTCTCGTAGAAAGCCGTCAAAAAATTTAATCAAAAAATTCAAGTTTTTCAACTTTTCTAGAATTTTCCAAAAAAATTGCCAAAAAACCACTCATTCAATCTCTTGGGCTCCTGGATTCCTCCAATGTTGTTGATTAATCCCAAATCAAACTAAAAACTTCCAAATTTTCAAAAAAAAAAAAATCCTAACAGAAGCTTTTACATTTTCTCTCTCGATTTTTTTTGTTGCTTTGATTGCTGCTGCCTACTCTCTCCAATTGTTCTTCCTTCTCTGTGTTAATGATTGCATGTCCTTTTATAAGATAGTTCCCTGACTTGAACACTGTTCACTTGTGATTAAATTATTCCGATCATGTTTATCTTTTCACCGTATTGAAATTGGATTTTATCTAAAAAAAAAAATTATTCAATGAATTATCACTCCAACCCAACCTCTTCACGGTTACTCTCTTTTCCAATCAATTTTCAATTATTCCCATTATCTTCTTTTAAAAAAAAAAAAAACAATATGATAAATCTAATAATAGTAAAATTTGATAATTGGGTTAGAATTGATTCTGGGTTTAAGCAATTTGTGTTAAATTGGTTTAGACCCAATAAAGCCTAGACCAAATATGATGTTTACAAAAAGTATTATTATTATTATTATTTTTTATGTAGTCTGGATGCAGGTTTTAGTTCAAATTAGGGTTTTATAGGGTTTTTAAATAATCTAAATAAGAATTTGAGTATGATTTTAGCTATTTAGGTTTTAAAGGATTGGCTGTCCAATTATTCTTATGAAATTGAAAGGTTATTTTTTGGTGTTATCCTTTATTCTAATTATGACACTCTTTTTTTTTGTGATTTACAAAAATGTGATTGATTGAATTATTATTATTATTATTATTATTATTATTATTATTTTGTTAGTTTTGCTTTCGATTGATAATTAGCATTAAGCTTTGGATGATGTTCTTTATGCAAGATGGAGAAATTTGATAAATTGATACGGGATGTTTATTTGGATCAATGATTGAATGGTTGAAAATAATTTTTTTTAGTTTAGAATTTTTTTGGTTTTAGCAAGAAAAAAAAAGAGTAAAATATTGAAGAAGTAAAAAAAACAAAAGAAAAAATGTTTTGGAAAGAAAATGAAAAAAATTAAAGTTTTTGGTAAAAGAATAATAAAAATAATTAAATATTAACTTTTAAACTTTAAAAATTACTTTCAATCGCAAATCAGAAAATAATTTTTTTGTAATTTAACCTTGTCTAATTTACATTTTATTTTTTTACAAATATCTTTTTGGTGCATATAAAAGTTTGTTGAGTTCTCGGTATATAATAACATATAAGTTCTTGTAGTTACTATAAAAATTAATTATTATTTAAGCTGTTTGAATCCTTAAGTTCAATCTAATCTAAGGTATTCTTTAAAAAAACCTATAATAAAATTTGATCTTGCTTAAAAAATTCTTTTAATAACTCGATTTGATCATAAAAATTTAATAATTCAAAACCGTGCAACTTGAATTCAAAAATTATTTAAATTTGAAATGATTCAAATTTTAAAATAATTCAAATCTAAAATGATTCGATACGACTTAATAAATTGATAAATTAAATTTGAAAAAAAAATATGGCTTTAAATTTAAAAATTACTGAAATTTTATTTTAAATTTAAGGTATTACTGTTATTAAAGTAAATAATTTAAAAAGTATAGCAAAATTTAGATTTCAACAATTATTAAAAAAAAAATCTATTAATACCTGAGAGAGATGGAAAATTCATAATCTACTGAATTATTAGGAATACGAGATTCAATCCAATTTAGAGTTCAAACCCAAACGAAAATATAGAGTACCAGAACCCGGCAGCCCAAGAACCTTAAAAAAAAAACATGCATTTGGGATCGATGAAACAAATAAGATAAGGACCAAGATATCTGTCATGTTTTTGAACATGCACTTCAATATTCAGTTAAACTCGAACACTTACTTTCCTTTTAGAACTCTTCATCCTTCAAATTTTACCCATTCTTATCTCTTTATTCTTCTTATCCTATGTAACTATTTTCTTCTTTTGTCATTTTTCTTTGTTGGGAGGTTTTGGTACTAGGAAACAGTAAGAATTAATCAGTGATGGAAGCGAGTGCAGAAACCAGTGTCAACAGTCAACATCAGCTGACTTTGGGGAATTTATCACGTCTAATTATGGACCTTTTGGCACCATTTTGGGCATGCAACAAACTAATATTTTCCCGTTGTTTGTCTGATGCTTTAACACTAGTCACTGGCACCATCATTTGTCCCATAAATGGAAACAAGGTTAAGCTTTGCTTGCAAGAAAACACAAAAAGCGTTCCCTTGGTCTTCATTGAACTTCCCCTTAGCACTGCAGGATTCACCAGTTCAATCGACTGCGGTGTTCGCATAGTCCTGGAGCCTGTCCCTGATTCAAGCATTACACAAAGGTGGGTCACGTATTGCAATGGGCAGAAGGTTGGATTTGCTAGAAGGCTGGAAGTTGGGGAGGAGAAATGGGTGCTTGAAATGATGCAGATGGTCTCAACTGGAGCTGGGATTTTGTTCCATAAAGGTTCAGATGCAGGTGGCTACAAGTACTTGAGAGGCCAGTTTGAGCAAATAATAGGTTCTGATGATTCAGAGGCTTACCATTTGGCAGATCCTTCATATTGGTTTGGACAAGAGTTTAGTGTATTCTTCCTTAGTAATTAGCAGCTTTTCATTCTGATTCTTTTAGCAGCATGATCTGATTGTTCAAGCATAACATTGAAGCACTTTTATTGGTTTCTGAAATTCACAACTTCTATGAAACATGCCAAGTAAACAATTTAGCAGGAATCCAATGTCAGAACCTATAGTTTTTCTGATCACAAGTTCAAATTGTAACTGAAAGTATAAATATGTTTATGGTAAATATACTACACTTGATACTGGCAAATAAGGAGATTAGCAACTAGTCGGGCTAAATCAAGAGCAAACTCACAGCAAAACTATAAACAAACCTCAACGCACATTACATAAATCATTGATTCTTCCTATTGCGTGATACATTATACTAAAGGATGCCGCAATGTTCAATCTTAACATTTCCCTTTTCATTTCTACTTTGTACAAGGAAAAATGTGAAATCTTCCAAAATGTACATACTTGCAAATGCGTCAGCTCAAGCACCGTATATTGATGCATACAGGCAATCATCTTACTAATTCTTTAGATATTAGATACCTAAAGGTAAAATTGTGAGGTATCCATTCAATGCTCTTACCGGATTTTCCTACCTGACATTTTCTAATACTCCTACGAAGTGAATCAGGCAAAGATTGTTGGATCGTTTCGATGATACCAGCCGGACACAAACTTGAGTCCTTTGCAAATGATTCAACAATCTTTGGTAATAGAATTTTCCGGTCTTTGCGGATGCCAAACATAGCCCGGATGTAATCTTCTTTTGCAGTTTCCAGCTCTTGAAATACTCTCTTTGGTGTGTAGGCACGGACCTAATGAAAAGAATAAATATAATGAGAAGGCTGATAATTTCCACCGAACAAAAAAACACCACCGAAAAGTTTATCAAGGCAAAGTCCAAAATTAACATCTTTCAACCGGTTCTTAAACATCCTATTATTGGTGCTAACATTAATGAAAAAAAATACAGATCAAAGATGATATAGTACCGCAGGATCAGAATGGTTTCCTGAACAAAGTGCAAAGTGTAAAAGAGGTTCTGGATGTTCAATCGCATAAGCCTGCCTTTCATCTCCAGTTTTAAATTTTGCCCTTGAAGAAAGTAATAACCAAAGCCACTACAAGCAGGAGCAAACTTTATCAGCACACCTTAAAACATGAGTTAATCAAGCTCACTGGGAATACTAAAAGTAAAACTACTTATTTGCGTCTCATTTGAAATAATTGACAAATTCCCTCTGCCTTTTCTGCCTTGTTTTTTTTTCTTTGACCAAGAAAAGGCCAAGCAAACATATCGTTCATGGATACCTTAGACAAGTTTCTCATGAAGAATAGTCATTTTGGACCATCTCTACAAGATCTAAACACTTTTAAGTAATTAAAGAATCAAAACTGAAGACAGGAAAGATGAGCCTTGAGATCTACCTTTCCAGGGCGAGACATGCGACATCCAAGGATGGAACTCTGTATTGTATCTGCACTGATGGTGTAACCCCCAATTTTATATGCAGCCTGAATAGTGGAAGAGTATAAGACAACACATACCAATCTAGTTTCATCAATCAAGAGATGCAACAATGAAACAGGTTATTCTTACCCTCAACAGTTGTAAGAGTCTCTTCACATTATTTTGAGGAATACCATAAGCCAAAAATGCCTATTATGGAAGAAAAGAAAGACTGGATGTAATCTATCGCATTAAAACTGAAGCCAAAGCCGTAACAGCAGATTATTTTCATTGATGAGAACACTTACATGCATCACTAATGAATTGTGTATGTTTATCCAGAATGCCAGCTTCTCTTCTTGTTTCAACTTCCTAGGATCAACTTTTTCCAGTCGACATATAAGTGACCTATAACAGAATGTTGCTTAGAAGATCCTCAAATCATCAAAAACAGGTTTTCTTGTGACAATTGCATGTCAGAAAGACTCACCTGAAATTTTGTAGCAAGTGTTCCACATCACCCAGTTTCTGACTATCTCTGAAAATCCATAGCACTTCAAACATTGTGCTATATGGTCCACTAAACTCCTTAAGTCCTTCCTCATGGAAAGGGTTATCTAACCGTACATCAAAAGATGAATTATTTCTGAACCCTGGACTCCACATGTCATGCTGATCTTGTGGAGAAAAACCACTGGCTGATGACATGGACGAATTGGGAGATAAAAATCCGTTTTGGATCAAAGGTGGGTCTGCAAGCTTGCAATATATAGCAGACATGCACTTGATCATATCCTCAGAAAGCTTGTTTGGTGTCTCTGGAAAATGATCAGAAATGCGAGTGCCAAGATGCTCAGCCAGACTGATTATATTTGATGCATTCTGAGCATACTGCAGAGAACCAAGCAAAAGTTACATTCCACAAAAGATCCTCAAATTGCCACACCTATCATATTAAGATATTATTTCCCATAAATTTAATTTGTTGTTGATGCAATCAAAATGGGATGATGATGACTGAACTACATTATCTCAAGCACAAAGACATTTGTGATAATTTATCCCAAAACCAACTAAAGGTAAACTACATAAGCTATTACTCATCAGTTTTCCAGAAAAAATAAATGGCATAATGCTTTACCATGTTCTAATATGACCAGCAATTAACCAAACATGAAAAATACAAAGAAATACAAATTTTCTGAGAAGATTACATGCTAAAAATAGGTTACCTCCATCATAGACAAAGGTTGTGAATGGCAGGCACGTACAGCTTTAGCCAAAGTCTCATCCGGAGGAGAAGTCCTATTTGAAAACATTGAATGCTGTGATAGTGAGGAATGACAGCGATGAACACCAGAATATAATAGTTTTTCTTCTCCAATGCCACTAGGCTCCTTCCATGAATTGTCACGATAACCAGAATGTACAACAGAATTTTCAACTTTTGACACATTGTCAGGTCTGGAAACTTCCAAAAATTTCCCTCTAGAGGTATATACTCGTGATTTTAACCTTTCATCCCTTTTAGATGGTGATATATAAGACACTTGTTGATCAAAGGCTTTCCTATACAATGAGAGAAGGTACTGTTCCAAATATACAACTTCCAACTCTAACACAGCAATTTCCTTGATTAACTCCGTAGCTGGCTGCAGAAAAGTGGATCAACTGTTAAGAGGCCGATATCAAGAACATATAAAGAAAGGGCACAAATTAGAGTCAAGAAATTAAATTCTAATGTAAAAATTGGCATAAATGAGAATTCAATTGTCTATTGAGTCCAGATGCAGCAGTGCTAGGAGCGATGTCATTAAAAAAACCAAGAAGAAGAACAGAAACAATGAACTCCTATTGTCCCAGAGAAATAAGAATTTAGAGCTACCTTAGATATGGACACTGATGATTCATTTGTATCATCATGAGAGTAAGTTTTATAGCCCAATGCTGTTTCTAATGCATGGCGAACCTCAAATTGATCTTGTAATCTCTTCTCAAGCCCTAAAATCTGCACAAAAGATATTTGGAAAGAATAAGAAAAAATCATGAGCAATGGAACTTTGTAACTAGCAAGTTGTAACCTAATCTTGGGTCCACTCCCAAATTAAACTCAAGCATTGTGATATCCAAAGATGACTCCACCGATAAACAGATTCAATTCCACACCTCTTGCTTCAAAGAGTTTTGGACCTCAGTGCTAGGAGTGGGAAATTGGTTCTTCTGGGATTTGACAGAGTCCTTCATGTCCCTCATGTCCTGGTACCAGATATAAATCAGACCCTTGGCCAATGGAAAAATATTCTCTAGGAGCAGATTAATTTAGGATTAGTATTCTTTCATTGATATCAAATAATCAGTCTAGCAAAAGACTAAACTCAGCTAAACAAAGCCTTATATCCCAGTTTTTCAAGCATAAATTAAATACAATCATTTTTTATTCAGCTCCATGTAGATTTAAGCTAACGGCTGATTTGTTTCAAATAATTTGATTATATGTTTCCCACTTGAACCACCTCTTACAGGCTATTATGTGTAGCAATGAAGAGGTAAAGGAAAAATGAAAAATAAAAGAACGTGGCAAAGGGAAAGAAAAAAGAGATCCTTGTAATAAGTTATATAGCTGGCTTTACATTGGATGCAGGAGAAACATAGTCATTAGTCAAAGAAACAAAAAGATAATCAAATCATTATGCTTTAACCTCTCTAACCAACTATAGAAAAATAAAAGCTTGCAAATTACTTTTTAAAATTAAAGGAAAGAGGGAATGAATTACCAGCTTTATACGATTTGATGCTTCAAGTGAACTATCCAAGACATCTTCCTCAACGCTTTTCTTATCAGGAAAGCTGCTATGTGACAAAATCAAGCACCAAGAATCAATAGATAAAATTTGCGAAAGGCAGCATTTGAGGACTGTCATTGCAATTCGTAGCCCTCTCATGAGTATTTACCAAAAATCAAGCAAAAAAGATAACTTTTATCACATATTTCTACAAGCAAGAAGGCCAAGGGTGAGTTCCTCACCCTGTACCAGTGGTCCGCGATGCTATCATTTTCTGAAAACTATCTCAAAAACGGTTTTCAATTACTTGAAGTAACTCGCCTTATTAATTACAAACGTTATACAAGAAAAAGAGAAGAATCAACAAATCTTTAGCGAAAAAAAGAAACATTTAATGGCAGAAGCCAAATTTCAAGCAGTTCCAAGATTTACAAGAACTCCCCTTTGTTACTCCATCTGGACCACAAAAAACATTTATTACCGACCAAAACTAGGGACATAGAGCCAAACTAATAAAGGAGAATATGCAAATATTTGTTTTCTACTTCTGTAAATGCTCAAAGTTTCAAGTTTTCTTAAGTAACCCCATCTCAGAAATCCTTCCAGTCACAGAAAAATCTTAACATCAGCGTACAACAAAGCTGATCGCAAACTAGCAAAAAGATTTTGAACAGTCACCTCTTTAAACGCTTGTGTCTTGATGATGTCACTCTCGATCCCAACATTTTACTTTCTCCACTGCCTTGAAATCCCATCACTGAGAAAATATTATCACAGAAAATTTGTTCATAACTGAACAGAAAACCAAAAGAAAAAATTTCTTTGAAACAAGGACAGCAGAAAATGGAACAAAGTAGCGGCCTTCACCAATTAGGCTCTAAAAGAAAAAACAAGGGAACATCAGGAGGGTTCTGAGGAAGATGAAACAGATAAACAATTGTGAGGAAAGAAAGAACAAGTGGGTTCTCATAGACCCGTGATTACGCTCTAAAACTTGTCTTCTTGCTTGTTTAAGACTACTAGGACTTCAAGGAACTACCCACAAAGCAGAAAGTGATCATTTTGCTGCTAAAAACAGCCTGAAACTTAGCAGAGGACTGAAAATGCTTTTGCATTAAAAACCACAAATACGGCTAAGAAAAGATAATACTTTTTGGCTTTTGACCATTGTTTCTTTCTCGGTACTCACTTCACTCACTCTATAAATCAATTAGCTTTTGCAACTTTTTTACATTAAAAGATGTAAAACCAGCTCGTGGGATTTAAGGGAAGAAGAAAGTTGGCATGGGCACAAACACAAGCATTGATTTTGACACCATACCCCCCTTGACGTCAATTGTCAAATTTCCCAAAGTTCACAGTTTTCTTCAATCAACCAGAGGTCTAAAGTAGACATAAGAGAGGAAGGTAACTAGTGGCTATCACTGCTCACAGTTCAGAGGAAGAAGTTCTAGTCTACGTTATTTTCTACTGTTGGAGAGCAAGTGGTGGTTGGTGACCTTCCGTGCTGCCCTGTCTCACGATACCATCCTTTTTTTAGTTTGATATATATATATATATATATATATATATATATATAGTGTCAGGAATAGTATGAGAGATATGGGTAATTATATCCCTCAGTGGTTTATTGTAAAAGGTTAGATTCTTATTTCGATTATCAAGATTTGTTTTTTAATAATTTTGCTATAAAAAAAATAGATATGGGTAGTTATCAAAAAAAATTTTTAATTCTCAAAAATTAATTTATTTTGGTAAACATTAATGATGCTAAAAAGTCAACTATCACAGTGGATGTGAACTTGATCATCTCCTTCATCAACTAATCTCAATTTAACTGTTTTTTGCCCCATTGTTCAGATATAAGAATTGTTTTTCATTATTCATGCATTGCTTCTTGGGAAAAACAATACTAATTTGCTGATCATAGTAATAAAGCCAAAACTGCAGAGCTACAGAAGTCTGGCCACCAGAATTTCTTGTCTTAGCTAACATATATCTTTTCTCAGAAAATGAAAGGGCCAAAAGGTCAAAGTTTTCTTTTCCTCCAACTTTGGCCATGAAGTTAGCTCCGCACTTTGCTTGAAATTTGGTGCATTACCATTGACCAGCTTGTTTGACACAGATGTGATTACCGGCCTATCACATGTATATATATGACTAAAGTTTGTCTCGCATTTGGCAAATCAAGCAACTCAATTCAATTGACAAAATCATCATTACTGTATTAAAATGGTTGCTTAAAATTGGTGAAATGTTGGTTAGTTTGATTTATTGTTAAAATGTTTCAGGTCACATATTGCTGTAATCCACTTGGAAAAGCTGGTATTTGAGTTGGTTTTTCAACTAATCTACTACAATAATACTCTAGCAAATAATTTATGCTATTAGGCAAACTTCCATTTGATTATATCATCAAGCATGCAGCCCATTTAGCCTCCAATTATCTTTAACATGTTGTTTTGTTTCTTTTATGTAAAAACATCAACAATTCTGTTGGCTTGATTCGCAAGTCAATTCAGTAAAATAATATATTTTACAAGGCAAAAAAAAGAGTCTCAAGCATGTCCTTCCAAATATAAAGGATTATAAACACTAATCAAGAACTTGTTTATGTCCAAAAGTAAGTTGCTAACAATAGTAACGTTAAAAACAAAAGCAGCCTCTCATCTCAAAAGAGATGGAAGGTGAAGTTGAAAGGTGACATTGGATGCTTAAAAAAAATGAAGGGAGGTTTTCTCTTTGTCTAAATCTCTTTTAAAGAAAATAGGTGCATAGCCAGATACCCTAATTGTCTTTGAGTATCAAAGAGACTAATGTTTGTCATAGTATCACAAAATTAAAATAAAAAATGCTGATGGGGCTTGGACCTTTTCCAAGATCAATACAAAAAGAACAAAAAAAAAAAAAAGTAGTTTTGTGTGTTGTAAGGTGGCCAGGTCCCTCTTTTTGTCGTCATACTCAACTAAACTACTGAGAGAAAGTTTCTTTTATCACTGCAACAAGGAAGAAGAGAAAAAGTTTTCTTATTGAAAAACTTTATTATTAATAATTGTTTAATTGACACCTTTCATATTGAGATTGCAGAAAAATCCAAAAGCCTGGTCTATAAACAAATGAGTATAGTAAGCAATGTAAGATTAAAGAAAACAATGTTCTAATATGATTAAACTTCAGGAGTAAGGATTATGGCTTAGATTGGTTGAAAATTTTGGCCCTTCCTGTTAAATCAATTGGTTGCTGCTAATTTCTACAATCACAGATTAATATGAGATAATACCCTCTGAGAAGCATGATTGTTTATGAGATTATAAAACTGATTAACATTAATCTGGGTATATAACATCATCATTTACTTGTTCTTGTACTAGCTTTGCTAAGTGATTCTTCCAATGCCAGGATGGAGTTTTTGGAGCTATCTGTAACAGCAATAGTTGAAATTTGAAAATTTTGCAGTCCCAGTAAGTAATAAACAAATGAAACTTCTATTTTATCTTATTATCTAGATTTTTATACAAGTTAGATGGGTAGCTTCTCAATGAAAAAAATATAGCAGTACCAAGAAAAACAATCTATATTACATTTGGTTTTTAGAGTTGAAGTTGAAGAGAATAAAACTTTCAAATGAAACTGACAGACATACTTTCTAGATCAATGAAATTTTCGAGTTGTATTGTGGATTACAAAAAATAACATCCCCTAATCTAACAGGCTAAGAGTTCCATGCATGATGCCATACTGAGATATTTCTTGTAAAGTTGTCAGTTTACAAGCACAAGAATAGGTTAGATACCCTTGTGTCTCCAGGGTTTTTGAATCGGGTTTACATTGCCTCAAAAATTGCAAAGTTTTATAACTTTCAAAAATGAAACTTGAATCAGGTTTTCAAAAAAAAAAAAAAGTTGAAACTTGAAAATCAATTAGAAGTTGGTGAGTAACATTTTGTACTTGCAGCAAATTCGCATATCTAAAGTAATCTTTTACTATAATATTCAACTGAAGTGATCAAACAAGACAAATTAGATATGAAAACAAAAGATGCATGAATTTCAAAGGAATTAGCCTGGAAAATTCAGGAAACAGTTTCTAAGGGCTCTGCTACTTAGGTGCTTGTTTTTGTTTTTGTTTCTGTTTCCATAGTTGTTTGTTTCTTGTGGAAACAAAATTATAACTCAACCTATCCTGTTATAGAAGCTTATCACAAAATCTCTAACCATCTGCTGCGCATAACAATAACAGTGCCAATTGTTTCTCTTGTTCTTGAAAAGAAAAAGAAAATCTCGTTTCCTTCAAATTAAATTGTTCATACTTCTTCACTAGTTTTTTAAATTTATTTGATTTGATAATGATAATTTGTCAGTTCTAGGGGCATGCATGGGGGCACAAATTTTCAAATTTATTTTGTAGTTAGCATTATTCTGCACTCAAAACTAGCTTTAACATTAGCTTTGACAAAAGAAGAAAAGGACAATTCAGATAAACAGTAATGAAGTGCTCAGATCACATAACTTTCTTCAAAAATGTGATTCAGAATTAAAAAGCAATGCTTCTCCATCTGAGACTCCCATGCATCTGTCAAGCCTTAAAGAGTGGGAGACTAAAACCGTGCTTTGAGATGGCCAAACAAAACCACAAAATCCATGGAAAATGCATATTTGGCTAAAGAAGAGAGATGCAAATAGAGAGAGGGTAAGCAATTTGGCAGTGTATGTAAAGTGGTTGGGAAATGGGAAGGCCTACGGCCCTTATGGCCTTATGGGGGTGTGTTACAAGGATGTGGCGGTATGGGTTAGGGAATAGGAAAGGTGTAGAATCCCATAATTGTGACAGGAAAAGTGAACTTTCCAAAGACATTTGGACAAGGGAGTCAATGCCAATCATATCCAGCAAAAGGTATCTCTCCCTTCGGACCCTTCCCCACTTTTGTCCCCACTCCACCTCCTCTCTCTCTCTCTCTCTCTCTCTCAATTTCATATGGGAATGGGAGGTTCAAAGTCCAAAAGAAAATTGATGCATCCCATAGCCATAGGGGATCAAGACTTGATTAATATCAATCAACGGCAATGTCATTGTTCTGTTTTTCTTTGCAGATAAATCAATAAAATCATTGTCAAGGTCCTATAATTTATCTGTGTTCTTGAGGTTCTAATCCCCACAATGGCGTACAATGCAGTTTATATCAAGAACATTCAGGCAATGGTCATATATAACACATTTTGTTGGTTTTCTTTCTTTAATTTTCTCAACGAATCCAATCATGTGCCTCAAAATTTGAACAAATACAAAGGAATAGTACTACCAAGGTCCAAACAAGGCTCCTGTCAGCCTGTGTACTTCTTGTCATGTGTTGAAATATGTCTCGTGGACTAAGAATGGACCATCATGTCTTCACCAAAAAGGATTAATCTATGATCATTTTCCTTAAAATTGTTAAGTTTAATAATGGAACACATCTCAATGGATGACTATATCTCATTGTAGCTTCTATAATTTGCCCTTAATTCCAACTTTTGAGTCCTTTGATTGCGCTAATCACAAATTAGTTATGTAATTATGTTACAGCGAAATGGGGTTATGTTGAAAAGAACATTTGAAAGTTAGCACAGAGTAGGTATGTCTGTCTGTAAATTGAAGATTTCTAAGAAAAGCTAATGTGCCTTTTTTTTTTTTTTGGGGGGGGGGGGGGGCGGGGCGGCGTGGGGAGAGGGAATGAAGGTTGACAATCTGGTACATTTGCTTTACTAAAAACTCCTCTGTAGCTTTAGTACCATCAATCATCCAAAGGAGAAAAAGAAAAAAGCAAGATGCCAAACACGCTTGACAAGTTTTAAGAACTCCTTGCCTTTTGTCATTACAAGTTATATAACAACGAGGGAAAGGTTAGTTGAATTCGAAATTTAATTTAATTGATTTATATAATTATTTGATAATATTTAATAAATTTGAAGTATAAATTTTAATATTTATAATTTATTTTTTATTTTTAAATTACAATTTTTTTATATGAAAAATAATAAAACATGTTTTGAGTCCAAATTAATATTCTAGCTTGTTTAAGAAAACCCATATCAGATCTATTTTCAGCATAACTGCTTCACTAATTTTGATAAATGATAAAACAAGCAGAATAAAATCTAATGTGACTTTCAACTCTTTCTAAGCAGATTATCTTTCTCTTTAGATTTAAACTTTCTCAAAGGAAGATAATAGAATAAAGGGGGCTCCAAAAGCAATAGAAAATTGGTATGGAGCAAAAGGGCCATAAGACAAAGAGATGGTAAACATAAAGGGTGGATACCCATCTTATCCTATTTTCACATCTCATTCCATTGTGTAAAACAGTTAGGAGCAACTAAATTCAGAACTAACCAAAGATTGCTTCTTTGTTTCAATTGCCATTTGTATTTGAGGTTGTCATCCAACTTTGGTTATAAAAATAAAAAATTTAATATTTTACCAATAAATAATTATTGACATAACCAAGCTTTTAGAGCTATATATACATATATGCTTTCGTTGTATCAAAATTTTAGCAAATCCTAGAAGTTGGAACCACTGATCATCATTCAATTAAAATAAGGAGTATTATTCTGAGATAAATATAGAATACAACAAAATAAATTGCATCCAACAATACAAAATTAGATGAAGTTAGTTGAAAACTTGAAACCAAACCACAATTCCTAATCATTTAAACACTTAATATTAGATAATTTGCTTTAGCAAATAGACACCACATGGAAAGGGTGGATTGGCAAAGCAAAAAAAAAAAAAAAAAAAAGAGTAAAACCACTCACCTATACTGAATTCATACAATATAAAGCGGTAGTTTGTTAATGATTTATATGGTTATTTTCATTGCATCAAAATAGGTCAATGGGAGAAGCTTCTCTGTGGAGTTCATTACAATTTAGTTGACTTTAGCTGTCCAAACTAATTTTACACTCTGCAGTGACCTCAAAACAGGAAGTAGTTCTTAAAAGAAGAAAAATCCTCTGGGTTGATGTTTTAAGACCTAAAAACTCTCCTTTAATAGGCCTATGAACTGTTAAAAGGGTGCCATAAGCCCATTAGGAGTTCAATAGAGAAGGTATTGGCCTAGACAGCAAGATGACAACTGTTGGCCCATAGTTGAACTCGAAACTTGAAAGTGAACTATCCCTCATCGCTTAGCAACTCTTGTTCTTTCTACATTAAGTACCTTGACTAGGCAGCGGTCCCCTGTCCCTACGGGGACATCCGATAAAATTGGAACGATACAGAGAAGATTAGCATGGCCCCTGCGCAAGGATGACACGCACAAATCGAGAAATGGTCCAAATTTTTTCAAATCTGTTTTTGCCACTTTTTTCTGCCAATTTTTTCCCTCCATCGATCAAAGGAGTAAGCATCTGCTTCAATGGCTTCCATTATTTGATTTTGCTTACTTTTTCTTTTCAGCTTTGCTAGTTTATGGATTTACTAACCGGCTAATGTCCTATTGCAGCTCTTTTGGGTTGCTGAGTTTTGTTAGAAATTTGGTGAGAATAACATAATTTGCTTCAGTCCTTTCTAAGAGTTATTTGTTTGAAACTATCCCAATATTAATTTTTATGTTTTTGATTGATACTTTTTTTTTGGAAGAAGATATACTAGAATTTCATGCATTTTGCTTATATATTTCATTTTCTTCTTGTTTTCTATCACTTTTCCCCTTTTTTGGTGCACCCGCGAAGAATTTGTTGCCCTTGAAGCCTGAATGCATGCAATTATTCTCTGTCAAAAAAAAAAAGGTCTGGGTTTTGATGCATTTGCTTTGTGGCTTTATGATCATGATTATGACAAGTACAATAATTCTTGCTTTCTAAATGCAGAAAATTTCCAATTCAAAACTCTAGCCTGGAAAAGTACATGACTTTATGCTGCTATAGAGACCTATCAAATGTGTTACTCTTGGTTGGCAAACTGAATTTGGATATCACCCTTGTTATAATTACTTAGGAAGATTGCATGTCATTTGAGAAAAGCGGGAATAATGGCCAGAATATTGCTGTGACCCCTGCATAAAAATTGATTGCATCATTAATTAGTATATCTTTAGGTTTTTCTTGTGCAGATTTGTAACCCTTAGTCTAGAAGACTTCACTTATTGGTATACTTTGATTTCCTTCATTTTTGTTGCTATGCAGCAAAAGTTCTAAGTTCTAACCACTATTGGTAGTTACATCTAATACCTCCCTATAGCTTTTTCCTTAATTATCTGTGTTCTTGTTGAGTTCTGAACTGATTCCTGCAGCACCTTGATGAAAGATTTTGTCAGAAAACCCTTAAGTCAGTTTGTCCAGGCCATTCCCCCTAGTTACCATGCCTTAATTTGGGTGAGCTACTTAATTAGAAAGGTGAACAAGAAAAAACATTCAAGCAAAGGTACAGATTCTGCCTTTTTTTATATTTTCCTAAGCAGGTGGGAACATATTGAAGTAGATGATATTATATATTTGCCATGATTTTGGAGACTGTATTAAGCTTGAATAGTCTCTTCAAATCCAGTTTTTTTTTTTTTTTTTTTAGTTTCCTTTAGGGGGTGGGGTGGGGGTTGGAGCTGTTTTGATCTCACAATTGGGGTTGCTGTGGATTGTGTTACTATCAATAATCAATTTACTTTATTAGGTTACCGGGATTTGATTGGAGTTCAATGGTTGCTGGTCACATATTGTAGCCTTCTCATTCAAAAATTGGCATAAGTTTGGAAATTTTGATTCTTCTCATTGCTCAGGCACCTTATTTCCCCAAAACCTCTACAATTTTCATTTTCCTTTCTTTTACTGGTATTTATCTATTGATTTTACCTTTTTGCAGGATAAAAGCAGGTTTCGGACAAGTTACTTTAAAACCTGGCCATTGGTGTTGGAAAAAGTCTTTTATTTCCAGCTTGAATGAATTATTGAAATTTTGTTTGAATTCTCCTTTTTGTTCCTTACCAACATAAATGACTATTGGTGTTAGTATTTGTTTTCTAGCAAATCTTTGTTGTTTTCTTCTAACAACTTTTGAGCAGATGATGAAAAGCACAATAAAACTCCAAATGTTTTTATTGGTATAGATTCATTATTTTCTAAGGAAAAACGTAGTAAAAGGTTAGAAGATGAAGAAGACAGCTCCAATGGGTTAAGACTTTTTAAACCTCTTCCAGTCTTCAAGCATGCTTTAGTTTAATTTTCTCTTACCGATCATGTTAAATAGTTGATCATTCCTCATAATAGTCCATGTCCATGCCTCTGATTCCTGGATAAACTCTGATTGAAAAGAATTTGGTCTTTATTAACAAAAGAAAAGTTACATTCTTTGATTTATTGGTTTAGTGATTTCGAACCTATTTTCTCCACCCAATGGACTAAAAAAAAAAAAAGAAAAGTTTCATTGATGAGA
This sequence comes from Durio zibethinus, assembly GCF_002303985.1. The sequence goes on from NW_019168470.1 coordinate 5,614,656, forward strand.
TTTAGATTAATTTTCTTGAGCAAATGCTATTCAGCATAGGACAATCCAACAAGCAACAACAAAAGGCATCGATCGTTATCCTTAATCGAAAAAGATACAAATCCCCATCTATTCAGTAATTCTCCAAATCTGCTCTAACAGTTATATTCTATCTGCTAACGGAAACCGAAGAAAGTGCTCTGTTTAAGAAATTAGCTTTGTGGGGAGTTCTGATTAAGATATTTTAGGTTCAAAATTGTATTCTCTCATTTTTTTTGTGATCTGTGAAAGGACCGAAGGCAAAGGATGGGATAGCCATTAGCCAATAGCCCCCCGTTTTGAGTAGACTCTACACACTAACCAAAACATGAGACCACGCACCTCAATTTCGCATCTCGATGTCCATTGCTTACTAATACTACTACTATTACTGCTACTAATAAGCCTAGGAAACCAAATCTGAAATCCCTATCTCTCACTAAATTTTCGTCTTTACCAATTTATCATAATCCTCCCCCAACCACCCTCAACACCCAACCCCGAAATTTTCAGATCCTCCCCTGAGAACCCATTTCCTAGTTACTCTCCCCCCTTCTATTTATTAAGTTATAAAAAAGAGAGAAAAGCACCAAACCCCAAAGCCTTCTTTTCAGATTTTGACCCTTGGCACGTTGACTTAAAAGTCTAAAGAAACAGAACATAAGCAGGCCAAAACAGATCAAATCCAGTTTGTGTTTGATCTTCGTATATGTTTAGAAGCCTTTGACATTCACACAAAATATATTTTTTTTATCCTTTGTTGTTTCTCTTCTCTAGTTACTATCTTTATCTTAGAATTTTCCTTTCTCCTTTTCAATTTTGGCCACGGGGACATGCCCAACTCCCCATATCACGACTCGCGAACCACATCTATCAATCTACTCCCTAGACTTTAATAACACCCCCCACCCAACACCCAAACCCCACGGCAAAAAAAAAAAAAAAAAGCCTTTTCTCCAATTCCATTTGCCTAACCAACAAACCAACAACCATGGAAAATAAATTTTGGTGGTCTTCCTCTAAACTCTTTATGTAGAAGGTAAAATTCATTACCCATTGCTTTTTCTTTGTCTCGTCTATTAATTAAGTTTGGGTCATACACCTTTTCACATGTTATGCAATCTTATGTGTGTCACATTTTGCAGTCAATTTCTAATTCTATGGTTCTTTTCTATGACCTAGCTGCTCTTTGCTGTGCTCTTTCCTGCTGCTATGCCCTAAATATTAGTGCTATTACGTACCTTACCCCTCTACAACATAAGATAAAAAAACCCATTATCTTAAAAGTAATGAACCCATTCCTTTCCCTTGCAAGTTTAGTAAGATTTTTGGATATTAATTGTTCTTATGTACTTAGCTATATGTTATATGATTTGAGGATTATATATCTTTTATACGTATATGATCTGGAATTTGGACCCACCTACCATGTTATCACCATTTTGATGATCTGTATATGGGGTTTTTACATAATACGAATCTGATGGAAAAGCGGTTTTTATTATGGCATATTAATGAATGGTGAAATTTGTTCATTTTGTTACGGTTTTGTGGCAATTCTGTTTCTGGGTGTTGTTGGTTTGGGATTTTAGCTAATGATCTCCGGAAATTTTGGTTTTTGAGATGGATTTTAAGATCTGGGTCTAGCCATGCTGCAGTTTTCCTTTGGAGCAATAGCCTAGGTTTCTTTAGGAACACTACACTTTGATAGAGCAAACATAATTCTTTAAGTTTCTGGAAAGGTTTTTTTTGTTCTTTTTTATGGTTTGATAATATTATTGAAGCAATTGGTTATATTCTTCTACCTAGTACATGAAGACGTCCTTTTTCATTTATATCTAAAAGATGATTATAACTCTGCTAATTTATTGCATGAAAATCAAAATGAAATGATTGATAATAATAGAGAGTTCAGGTTTGTTTTAGATATGGGATGAACCGGAATGATTAAAATTCTGCATGGATTCAAGTAAATTTTAACTATCAATTTTTTACTTAATACCGGATGTTTTAGAAATGTATAAAATGCTATTAAAGGTGAAGTTAAATGAATTTAATGCTGACAAAAGACCTTTAGCTTCAGCACTTGCTTTCCTGGAAGCTGTTATGTTCTTTAAAATCTTAAATAATGTGAAATAAGTACATAATACAGTAATTGATACCAAATTTAGGCTGGTCATTTAACCCCTATCTAGATGTTTGCTTATAATGGACTTTTCCATGGCTGAATGGCATCATGCATTAAGCCCTATGTATTCAGCCTTCTGCAGGATCTTAGAGTTTCGTTTAAATTGCATGAAGTACATTCATGCATACTTATCTATGCATTTTACATTTTCATACGCACGTGTAACTGGTATCTTTGTTCCGTCTTTCTTTCAAGTCCTGCTTATACTATGTCATGTTGTTCTGTATTTTCTTCAGTTTTTGGTATGTTCCATCTTCCTGTGAAGTCCTGATTATACTATATCGTGTTGTTCTGTATTTTCTTCAATTTTCTGTATATATCCTCCATAATGTTTCTTTTGCATCATCTTATTCTTGCATGGATTGAGCTTTATTTGGACAGGAAAGTGACTTTGGGGATAATCAGTGTTCACGTGCACATTATACTGTTTTAGAGATTTCAGTTTGAATCATGGAAGTGCTCCCCTGTTCCGGTATTCGGTATGTTGCGGATTCTGATTGTGCTCAACCAAGTTTAGGAACAACTTCTACTTTTGACGGAGAATCTAATTGCATGGAACATAGAAAACAAGTTAAAGTGGCCGAAGGTAGGATGGATGACTTATTGCTAAGTGTGGAAGGGAATCCAGCGAGAAGACAGGATGAAGGCCAAGGCACACGGGATGAGTTGCCAATTTCGGAAGAACACCATAGTGGATCTTCATATTATGATTGTCAGGTAGAGGGCCAAAGATTATCTTGTGGATCGCATGATTATGAAGACGATGATTCAAATGCACAAAATTGTTGCACCGGACCTTACTTGGCCTCTGAAAACTCTCATCTAATTGTTGACACCATCGAAAGTGAATCACCAAGCAACAACGGGGAGGGAGAGTTGTCTCTTTCTGACCCCAAGTGGTTAGAGTGTGATGAATCTGTAGCATTGTGGGTCAAGGTAGCATTTCTTCTTTAGCTTTAATTCCATGAAATACCATATCTGGTATCCAAAGATTATGCTTTTGACTTCCATTACAGCAAATGTTTCTAGGATTTGCTCTCATGATATGCCTTCTGTTTATTTTTTGGAGTTGGTGTATTTGTGTGCTTAAAGCGTTATCCATTTATCCTCTTATATCCCCTTAATTATACCATCTGAATATTATCTCTATGAAAATCCTGTTTCTTCTGTTTGGTTAAATTAGTTTTTTTTTTTCTTAATTAAAAATTACTATAATTTTATTTATTCATTAAATTGCTAGAAGTTAAAAGTACATGCTGGATTTATTTTCATGTTGATACTCTTCTGTTTTTGCAAGTATAGTGGAGAGGAAAATGGCAGGCTGGAATCAGGTGTGCAAGGGCTGACTGGCCATTATCGACTTTAAAATCAAAACCGACTCATGACCGGAAGCAGTATTTTGTGATATTTTTTCCTCACACCAGGAATTATTCTTGGGCAGACATGCTACTTGTCCGATCCATCAATGAGTTCCCTGAGCCTATTGCATATAGGAGTCATACAGTTGGACTAAAAATGGTTAGAGATTTGACTGTCGCAAGGCGGTACATAATGCAAAAGCTAGCTGTTGGCATGCTGAATATAGTTGATCAATTTCATTGCCAGGTATTGTTTTCTTCTTCCTTGTATATTTGATATATTTACTCAATTCCTCAGCGCCCTTCTTATCAGAGTTCTATTCCTATTTGTGTAGGCTTTGATAGAGACAGCACGTAATGTGATTGTCTGGAAGGAATTCGCCATGGAGGCTTCACGCTGCTGTGGTTATTCTGATCTTGGAAAGATGCTTTTGAAACTTCATAGTGTAAATCCTTCACTTACTTGACATACTTCATAAGATGCCTGAAAAGTTACCAGCATTTGGTGATGGACCTACCAAATAATAGCATGTGATGTGGATGATTTGCCTTGTATAGAACCATCTGGATAAATGAAAATAAGGTGGTAGAGATTAGTAACATAAACATAGATTAGTGCTAGGTCTTCCCTACTACATCCATGCTCTTTTCATGAATTTGATTTAATGTAATGCATTAACTTACACTTTTAGTAGAAAATCATAAAAATAGAAGTTTTTTTAACTTTACATCTTTTTCTTGAGACTTTTAGATATGAGAATATATGCTGAGGGGATCGAAATGGTCACAAATCCTTAGTTGTTGAGTTCATGTTTGTTTAAGTGAGTTGTGTAATGACTGCTGTCAATATCATAACCACATGTGCATTAAAGATATAAGTAATAACATTTCTCCTCTTCAGATGATATTGCAGCACTACATAAATGCTGACTGGCTTCAAGAGTCTTTTCATTCATGGGTACAACAATGTCAGAATGCACAGAGTGCTGAATCCATTGAATTGCTAAAGGAGGTATATCTCACTCTATTGTTGCCCATTGATGTTAATATTGGTGTCTATTGAATGTGATTAGAAATTATGAATCACAAATGGCTTTCCCAAGTTTGTAGAATATTTGTCACATACATTCACTGCAACCCCTCCCTCTCTCCCCCCAAAAAATTGTAAAAAGGAAGTAAAATTTTTACAACTAACCCTGACATTTCATCAAGGCAACAAGGGGCCACACATCAGTTGCATAACTTTCTTTTCTCACGGGGCCGGGAATATTTTTCCAATTGCATTGTCAATTTGATATAAAAGTAATGTTTTTTTCTTTGTCTTTGATTCAGGAATTGTTTGATTCTATACTATGGAATGAGGTTAGGTCTCTTGGGGATGCACCAGTGCAGCCCACACTTGGTTCTGAATGGAAAACCTGGAAGCATGAAGTTATGAAATGGTTCTCAACGTCTCATCCTGTATCTACTGCTGTGGATATTGATCAGAACAGTGATGGTCCCTCAAACACAAACCTTCAAGTTAGCAGGAAGAGGCCCAAGCTTGAAGTCCGTCGTGCAGAGACACATACCTCCCAAGTGCAAAGCAATGGTTCAGATCAAACCATGACGGTTGAAATTGACTCTGATTTTTTTAGTAGCCGAGATGCTGTAGTTGTCAATATGCCAAAACCAGAACTTTGTAAAAAGGAAGATGAGGGGAAGGAAACCACACCGATGGATGCATCAAATAATCTGACTGACAGATGGGACAATATTGTAGTTGAAGCAAGGCATTCTGAGCTCATCCACTCCAAAGATTTAGAAATAATACCAGCAAGTGAAGAGGTCAATAGCACCTCAACTCTGCACATTCAGCCAAAAGAATTCGAATTCACGCCTTTGAATGAAGCAGTTGCTAAGAAATCCATAGATACTGGGAGTAAAAACCGGCAGTGCATAGCATTTATAGAGTCGAAGGGAAGGCAGTGTGTGAGGTGGGCAAACGATGGGGATGTTTATTGTTGTGTGCACTTGGCCTCTCGTTTTATTGGTAGCTCTGGCAAAACAGAAGTGACTCCCCTTGTTGATACACCAATGTGTGAAGGTACCACCGTGCTTGGCACTAGATGCAAGCATCGGTCACTATATGGCTCCACATTCTGCAAGAAACACAGACCCAAAAACGATGCAAATGATATTTCACATTCTCCTGAGGACACACAAAAAAGGAAGCACAGGGAGATTATTCCCAGTTCAGAAACCACATCCTGCAGAGATATAGTTTTGGTGGGAGACATTGAAAGTCCCCTGCAAGTGGAGCCAGTGTCAGTAATTGGGAGTGATGCCTTAAATGGAAGAAACAGTTTAAATGAGAACCCTGAACATTCAGGTAAAGATCATGATAACACAGAATTACTGCATTGCATAGGTTTATACTCCCATAGTGGTTTTGATCCTTGTCATGAAAGTCCTAAGCGGCATTCATTATACTGTGATAAACACCTTCCCAGCTGGCTCAAGCGTGCAAGGAATGGTAAGAGTAGGATAGTAACCAAAGAAGTGTTTATAGATCTTTTGAAGGACTGCTATTCACTTGAGCAAAAATTGCATTTACATCAAGCATGTGAACTTTTCTACAAGCTCTTTAAAAGTATTTTATCTCTAAGAAACCCAGTTCCTATGGAAGTCCAACTTCAGTGGGCCCTTTCTGAAGCATCAAAAGATTTTAAAGTTGGGGAAATTTTAATGAAATTGGTTTACAATGAAAAGGAGAGACTCCAAAAGTTATGGGGTTTCACTGGCAATGAAGGTGCACCTTTGTCCTCTTTTGTGGAAGAACCAGTTCCCTTGCCATTGGCGGTCAATGATATCTTCGATGATGACAAGGCCATTAAGTGCAAAGTTTGCTTGGTGGAATTTCTTGATGACCAGCAGCTTAGCACACACTGGATGGATAATCATAAAAAGGAAGCACAATGGTTGTTTAGAGGTTATGCTTGTGCAATCTGCCTGGATTCATTTACTAACAAGAAAGTTCTGGAATCCCATGTTCAGGAGAGACACCATGTGCAATTTGTTGAACAGTGCATGCTTCTCCGATGCATTTCCTGTGGCAGCCATTTTGGCAATACTGATGAATTATGGTTGCATGTGCTGTCAGCTCATCCTGTTGATTTAAGACTGCCAAAGATTGCTCAACAGCATAATCTATCTGTGGGTGAGGAATCTCCACTGAAACTTGAGCTTGGCAATTCACCTTCTTTGGAGAATAATTCGGAGAATGTAGGCAGTTTTCAAAAGTTTATTTGCAGGTTTTGCGGCTTAAAGTTTGATTTGCTGCCTGATCTTGGCCGCCACCACCAAGCTGCTCACATGGGACCAAGCTTAGCTATTTCTCGTCCCCCAAAGAGAGGGGTTCGTTATTATGCTTATAAACTAAAATCTGGGAGACTTAGCCGTCCTAGATTTAAGAAAGGTCTGGGGGCAGTGTCATATAGAATCAGGAACAGGGCAACTGCCACTATGAAAAAACGCCTACAGGCATCAAAGTTGATTGACACTGACATCATCAGCATAGAGCCTGATGCAACAGAGACAGCAAATCTTGGTAGATTAGCAGAATTCCAGTGCTTAACCCTTGCAAAAATATTATTTTCCAAAATTCATAAAACAAAACCGCGACCTAATAACTTGGATATTTTGTCTATTGCTCGCTCTTCTTGTTGCAAAGTAAGCCTCATAGCCTCATTGGAGGAGAAGTATGGAATGTTACCAGAACGTACGTACCTTAAGGCAGCCAAGCTTTGCAGTGAGCATAACATTCAAATGGAGTGGCACCAAGAGGATTTTGTATGTGTAAATGGATGTAAGCCTGTCAAGGACCCATATTTATTGTCCCCATTGATGCCTCTTCCTAATGGCTTTGCTGGCTACCCATCAGCAGATTCCTTGGATCATGTGGATGAGGAATGGGAGCTAGATGAGTGTCACTATATCATTGATTCGCAACATTTTAGACAATGGCGCGTGCAGAAGGCCACTGTCTTGTGTGATGATATAAGCTTCGGGAAGGAATCAGTTCCTGTAGCTTGTATAGTGGATGATGGTTTTTCTGATTTCCATTACATCTCTGGTGATAGTTCCATGCCTTGGGAGAACTTTACTTATGTTACAAAATCTTTGCTTGATCAATCCTTTGATCTTGATGCTGAGGTACCTTTGTTTTTGATAGTCATATCCTTTTCTCTATTGCTGCTTCATATAGATTCATTATAATTATTCCTGAGTGGAGGTTACTTCGGTTGCATGTCACAATGACCTTACCGTGAGAAGTTATTCTTAAGATACTTGATAATTCCCTTACCTGGATATTTCTGGGCTTTGTTTGATGGTACCATCAAATGCAATTTATTAAGGAAAGGCATCATCCTTGTTTCGTGGCTTTCATCTTCCCTCACATGATGGGGTACATTTGTACATTGCTTGGATTGGTTTAGCTCTTATGTTTTGTTTTGTAATATTTTTGTCATTTTTACTTCTATTTATGTTCATATCCTTTCAGACTTTGCAACTTGGTTGCACCTGTTCCAATTCAACATGCTGTCCTGAGACATGTGATCATGTGTATCTCTTTGATAATGATTATGAAGATGCAAGAGACATATATGGGAAACCCATGCGTGGTAGACATCCATATGATGACAAAGGGCGTGTTATCTTGGAGGTACTTTAATTCTTGTTCTGTCAACCATTACTATTTTCTCTGTCAACCATCATATTTTGCTTGCTTTTAGTGTTTCTTATATCACATATAAAAGAGTATTTGCTGTTATATGCTTGAAGACTTTTTTAAACAGTTAATCAGATATATTTCTTCTCTTTGTTGTTGCTTTCCATGCAATGAATTTTTTATAATAGCCTTATCAAGGAGTGCAACATTGACCTGATTTGATACTAATAAGCATCTAATATGATGTTTTTTCCTCTTTCAGAATTACATAGCTTCATGATTCAAAACATTATAAAATGTCAAACCCTTTTTGACAAGTAGATATGATTACTTAGTCTGGTTGGTGTCCTTGCTGCTCTCTTTGATTCTGGTTTATATCTTGTGATTAAACCGTTTTGAAACTGTGCAGGAGGGCTACCTTGTCTATGAATGCAATCGCATGTGTAGCTGCAATAGAGCATGTCCAAATAGGGTTTTGCAAAATGGAGTACAAGTGAAATTGGAAGTCTTCAAAACAGAGAATAAGGTAATAATTTCAAGTTTTGGCTGTATTCTAGAGTTTTGTCCTTTGATGTTGCTTCATGTTGATCTTCAGGGCTGGGGAGTCAGGGCTGGTGAACCAATTCTGAGTGGCAAATTTGTGTGCGAGTACATCGGTGAGATTTTAGATGAGCAGGAGGCAAACAATAGGGTTACCAGGTTTCACTTCTTGATTTATGAAGATCTTTTTTCACCTTTTGCTTGCTTTTATGCTTTATGTTGAATAGGCTATATGATCGGCTTTCAGGTATGGTAGAGATGGTTGCAACTACATGTACAATATTGATTCTCATATCAATGATATGAGCAGATTGATTGAAGGACAGGTCCAATATGTTATTGATGCAACCAAATATGGAAATGTTTCTCGGTTCATCAATCATAGGTGAGGATACACTTGCTTTGCATCATATGCTAAAATGCTTTCCCATACTCTTTATTCTGGTATTTCTAAATTGTTACTTGATCATAATAATTGTGTGAATGAGGATTCAGAGGTTACAGATATATTATTCATTTTTTTATTGTGAGAAAGACTATGCCCTTTAGCATTTATAACTTTTGTGAGGAACTAGTGCAGCTAAATGGTGCAGTTCAACTTTGCTGTACTTAAATAATGATCCCATATCTCTACGTTTGAAGTCTTGAATTTCTATTGATTCACTCTTGAGAACTTCTTTGTCTTCTTTCCTTTTAATTCTCCCTAGTTGCTTGCCGAATCTTGTGAATCATCAAGTTCTTGTGGACAGCATGGATTGTCAGCGTGCTCACATTGGTCTCTATGCCAGTCAAGATGTAAGCACTTCTCAACAATTTAGAGTAAAAATCTGTCACATCTCTAAAATCTAGGACGATCTAAGTTCTGTGGAAGACATTGTGGTTTAGATGACTGAGTTTAATTGGGTGGGTTGTCAAAAAAAAAAAAAAGAAAAGAAAAGAAAAAGAGTTTAATTAGTTGAAAGAAAAAAGGGTTCAAATATGCATCTGTTAACTTTTTTTTTTCTTCTACCAACATGTAGTAGGTGATCTCTACAATGCTAGTCATGACCTTAACTTCTTTGGAATGGTTTCCCCGCACATCTGATTAGGAGTAGTTATGTAAGACTCATGTTGTTGGGAAAAAAAATCAAAAGAATTCCATTGTTCTAGTATTATACATGTATTGAATCATGCCACCTTTTCATTTAACAATTTTGCAGATAGCTATGGGTGAAGAGCTGACTTTTGACTATCGATATGAACTGCTGCCTGGACAAGGATATCCATGTCAATGTGGAGCTTCTGCATGTCAGGGCCGTCTTTACTAAACCAACCCTCGGTGAGCACTGTGGGGTCTCCATGGCTTCTAAGTATTGCTTTTTGAGTTCACAAATAATGATACAGAACTCTAACATAGGAGCTCTACCTCCATCAAGCCAGTCAGGTCTAAATCTGGCTGTCTTGCTGCAAACATTTTCTGCACTTTTAGCAGGTCGTTCTTGCACTAAGGCAGCCGTAAACTGCCAAATCTCTATCAGTGGCAATGGATTCAGCAGGCATCAGAAAGAACGTGCTACTTTCAGTGTGGAATTCTAGACCAAGCCAGATGGTATCTACTCTATTTCTTCGTTCTAAACGGGCTTCAAGGAAATGGGATGAAAGCTTAGAGTATATTTGGTAGATCTCTGTTTAAATTCTCCCCTCTCCCCCAAATTTATTTTTTCTTTCCTGAGTAATGAAGTCACTTTTGGGTAAGACATAATGTAGATTTTCCCCTTTTTCCCACATTTGTACGGAGTTCTTAGGTTGATAGCTTAGCCTATGAATATTAGAAAACAGTTTTGATAATGCTTGAATTGCCTCTTTTTGGAAACCTGCATTATATGCCCCTTCTCTCTAGTTTGTTCTCCATTGTATAAAGTTTGAGCAATTCCTTTTGTGTTTTGCTTTATTCAAGTTATTTCAATACTCGATGAGGACATCCATACAGCTAGTAAAATGAAAGAAATTCGCCATTGTATGTGATATTTTAGAAGTAAACTGATTAAAAATGATATGACTAGACAAGGTATATCATAACTGACTTGTCCAAACTTCAATTTTCTTAAGCGGGTTATAAACAAATGTTCTCCAAAAACAAACAGAAACAGGGATGACTAATCCTCAGTCTTAGCTGTCATCTGATATTTGTCACAAAAAAGTTACAGATGTTGCATTAGCAAAATGCTAGCGGTTCCTATGATCAACTATGTGTGTTGTTGACGTGTCAGGTAGATTCCAGGCAGGAAAAGGAATCCTGATCCATCCTCAGCTGTTGTCTAGAACGTCATTTCCCCTTTCTGAACCACAAAGAAGACAAAGGGAAGCCCGTAACTGACAGCCACTAAGATCGCCATTCCTGTTTTCACAAATTTAAGCAGAAACATGACAATTAAAACTGTCAGTCTCAGTTTCAGGTTATGATTTTCAGTGTACTTTCATTTCATTTTAATTCAAGTTTTCAACCATGCAACCCCGAGGTGGAAGCTCATGAACATTTCTAGTGTCTCACCATATTCAACAACTCTTCCAATTTTCTTCTTCTTTCCTTGCTTGAGATCCTTTGATTCTGATAAAGTCATCAAATGCAAAATCATGGAGCTAATAACCAAAGCACTTCCAGTTTTCTCCCTAACAACTCTCTCAGTCAAATCTAATGACCAGAATCCAGCCATCTTACTTGAAAAATCTCCAATCACAACCTTAATAAACAAGAACACTCCAAGCAACAGTGCTACTTTTGCAATAAGCCTGGTTGATCCTTTAGGGGATGTTCTCCAATTCAGCAGATTAACAACACAAGCACAAGCATAGAGGGGAAACCAGAAATACCAATCTATACCAATCAATATTAGAAAAGAGAAAACAAATTATCGGCTATCAAAACAAAAACCAAATACCAAAATCTTAAACAGAAAATCAATAATCCGTATACCAGGGTCATTTAACTGAACAGATGAAGAAAAGCCAAACATGATTGCCATTAACAAAGAAGAGGAGCTGAATAGCTTTCTGGGTTTTGCCATTCTCTTGGTTTGAACATGCAAACAAAGTTATTACCATGTTATGTGTACAATAAAAATAATAGGCACGCAATTACTATGGTCAACGCTTTATGGTAGCCAAGTACTCTTTAACTTAGTTATATTTATCTATCATCAATGTACTAGCAATATTCTGGAGTAATATATAACATCAAAAAATTGCGTTATTTTCTCTGCAAATCACCTTTCTTTTTTGAGGCAATGACTTTTGGGGCATATCAAGAATCTTTCATACCAAACCTGTCTGTATTATATTCACTATAATAAATAAAAGCTTTGGAAGGAATGAGGGGGCATGCATCTCCATGTTTTTACATGTTAAAAAAATGATGTTACTTTGATGAAAGAGAGATTAAGTTTAAGCTTCTAAGAAATGGTTGCTTCCATTGATGAAATCGAGTTTTTTTGGGGAGTGGAGAATAGAAGCTCGGCTAAAGAAACAAGGCGGAGACCGGGACCACATGGGCAAGGGGTTTTGGGTGACAGTTTAAAATCAAGCGCATGACATAGCAGACAACTTAGCTGATCTGCTTTGGACATTTATCCACAAGCATGGCAAAAATAACAGTACTTCAAGAGTGAGCCAAAACATGTTGCAGATAAGGTTCCAAACTCATTGTTTCAAGCTGTTGAGCATGCAGTACCTCTGCCAAACACAGTTTTTAGGGTAGCTAGATAGAATTGAAGACAAAGAAAATACAAAGGAGAACAAAAAGTTTTTCCAAACAAAAAAAGAATGAATCTAGTGAAAGGAAAAGAAAAGAGAAAAAAAAAGTTTCCTCAAATTATGATACCGTTTGCTTATTTTTTTGTTCTTTTCATACAAACATGTAATAAGAAAATCAGATATTTCATTTCTCACTTTTTTATTTAATTATATATTAAATTAGTAATCGAGTATTGATTTATTTATAATTATCATGTGGAACGAACTTGTTTCAAATAAAAAAGGGGAAAAAATAGAGGTGTTGACCCATAACATATAGAGGTCCATTCTTGTTATTGGGTTTAATGCTTGAGATATGATTGATCATCATGTAATCTAAGATACAAAGTAAAAATATATAGATATCAAACGGCACAGAGTATGTTTTTTTTTTTTTTTTGGCCGTGAATGGCAGATAGTTAAGGTTAGTAATATTTATTAGATTAGAGTGAGTTAATAATTGAGTAGCATAAACATGGCACACGAGTCCAGCAGGGACGACCCACCACATGAAGAATGATTAAAAGGGTGGGCCAAATTTCCAGCCAGACCATCTTTGCAAATGGTTTTCCTTTTGGAACCACTGATGATGAAACCTTCCTCTCTTTTTTCTTTTCCATCATTGCTAAAACCTCCATTATTGCATTACAGCATGGCCTTTAGAAGGGAAATCAGTCCTGACATGAGGAAAACCAAAAACAAAAGAAAATGGAGGGGTAGGGGGGCTGCCCCCAATCCCAAACCCAAAGTCAAAAAGATTTTGAAGAGCTGCTTTGATATTTATTTTGGTCTTCTTTCTAACTAATGCTATCATCTTGTATGGAATTGTGCCATCTGCAAAACCTTTTTTCTATCTAATTGCTATCATTTCCTTCCTTTTTATAAAGGAAGTAGGGGGAGTAGCATATTTGAAACAAAGGAAATATATTTTCATGTTCCTAGGAATTAATTTGAATGACACATGGGTCCAGTCAAGCTTTTGTTAAGATCTGAATTGATGGCAAATCTGAGAGCAAAGAAGGTCATTTAGTTATAGCATAAATGGATTTTCCCCCACTTTGCTAGGAATAAAAGCATCAAGGAAATGATCCTAAGAGTATTCAATAATGAGAAGATGAATTAAGAAAATGTTTTCAATAATAAGCTGAGTGTTTGATTAGAATCTTCATAACTAGGAAATGTAATAGGATATTAAAGCTGTTTGATGCAGATTATTTAATTCTAGTTTAAGTTGAAACTCCCAAGGTCATAATAATCTTTCATAAAAAAGTTAGGGTAAACATGCAACTATAATTAATGTTTTTGGCTCTCCTTGGTTTTAAATTAATGTCATCATAGATTTGTTAAGCTCAACAGAAACTATATTATCTAATTAAAAAAATTAAAATCATAATTCAATTCAATTAATTTATACAATTATTTTTAATAAAAAAATTTAATATATTTGATAATCATAATCTTAACATTTATTACTTTTTTTTTATCCTTAAATTATGATTTCTTTTATAAAAAAAACCTAAAAAATATATGTTTAGACATGAATTCAAATGTCTCTATTACTCTTGAACCCACAAATATATTTCAAACTAATCAAAGTGTTATGCATGTTCTCAGTTTCTTTTTAGATGATAGGTTTGTTTGAATTTAATGAAACTAATGATTTTTTCATGTGTTAATAAAATAACCCTTTCTTATCTTCTTACACTTCTGGTTTTTGCATTAAAATTAATTATGGAAAAAGTTAAATACATTGGGCATAATATTTTATATATTTTTATAATTGAAGTTATTAAGATTTAAATTTTAATTATTAAAATTAAAGATTTAACATTATATTATAAACTATGCAATTATTGATGAGCATAGCATTATTAAAATAAAGAAGAAACCAAATGGATAATTGCTTGCTTCTATGACCATTTTTTAATATTTAGAATAGAAAACCTTCAAATTAGTAGAATAAATGATCCAACCACAAATCTCACCTTTATGTAGGATGGAAACTATTCAAATGGTTCCTAAATCAACCTAACTTTGGTGGCTTTTAATTTAGACAAATCAGAGTTGTAAATTCTCTACATCTAACAGAAGAAAATTTTGTTGAAAAAAAAAAAAAAAAAGAAGAGAAAAACATGTGGTCTTCAGTTCCCCACAAAAATACACAGTGTAAGTTGGGACTTTTTGCTTTTGGACCATCCATCATTTTCAGTTCGTCAACAATCCTATTCCCTAGCACTATCAAAATTAAACTGTTTGATTCATCTCTCACTCTTCATAAAATTTTCCCATAATGCCCTTCGCCAATACTCAGTCTGAGTCTCTGACAACCAATTTAACAGCCTCTTGAGGGTATCTCAGCCATTTCAAACAAACCCACCTGTACTCATGTAAAAGATGCTCACTTTTTGCATAGGAAATCCGGCAGCGGCCCATGGAAGCATCGTTCCAAGACCGAAAGAACCCAAAAATTTATGGCGTTTGGCAAAATTTTACAAAAATTAATAAAGGTTGAAATTTTAAAAGAACGATGATGAAACACAATTAAAAAAAAAACAAGGAAGCTTGTTTAATTATAAAGAAAGTGTTTTTTAAGACAAATGAAAGAATATTCAGGCTGGCTGAGACATACAAAGTAAAACAACCATTAAAAGCATAGGTGAGACAGAAACAGTGGTAAAGTAAAAGCAATCCAAACCGCATCAAGTTCCTCTTTCTTTTTGTTTGTGGGTTTTTTTTTTCTATACACAAAAAATAAAAGTGAAACTTTACTCATTATTCTGGCCCGAGTAAAGTCTGAGTTGAATGGTTCCCTTGATGCTTGACACCAGAGCTTTCACTCAATCATTTTAGGCACCCGTGGGCTTAGAAATAAGAGATAAGAAATGGGTTTTCAGGGGAGATACCAGGTTACACATAACACATCAGTTTTTCTTTAGCTGAGGTTTTTAGTGTTTGGAAGTTTTCAAGATTCTCTATGTTGGGTGTAAGAAAAGGTACTCTTTTTATGCTTGTTTCTCATTTGTATAGGTAAGACTGTAAGAGTTTTCAAGTTTCTTTCTTTTTTTCTTTTCCCTTTTTTCTGTGGGATTTTTTTTTATCTATATTTAGGAGATAGGATTTTTTTATCTAAAGATTTTACTTTTTTTTCTCTTTCCCTTTCTTTGTTGTTGTTGTTGTTGTTGTTGTTGTTGTTATTATTGTTATTGTTTTTTGTATTGCTAATACGATAAGTGTCTTGAAAAAATTTTAGGTTCTTAACTTTTTAGAATCTTTATTTTGTTTAACTCAGATTACCATTCAAAGTTTGTTTTATCTTAGGAAAGTTGTAAGTTGGAGTGCTTTAAATTTTTTATAGTTTTTTCACTTATTGTTTTTGGCAGGTTTGTATATTCTTTTGCAACTTTACCTCTAGGGGGTTTGCGTCCTATTTTCTTAAAACAATGCATTGAGTTCTCGCTGAAAATGGCTGAAATTAGATTTCCTAGGGTAGAGGAAGGCCAAACCAAGATTAGAAATGTCCCAATTGCTGTAACCCCTGAAGGTTTTTGGTGTTGTCCATCTCCTGTTGTGTTCCAAAAGACTCTCAAATCTCAAAATCCTCTAAACAAACCCAAATCCTCCTCACCACTACCCAAGACTACTGTTCAGAAGAAGCAGATCCCGCTAACTGAAAAGAAGCTAATGACCACCCCAATAAGGTCAGCAGTTAACTTTGATGATCAAAGAACTTTTACCCCAGATAACCCTGGTATTAGTACACCAATTGTTCCTGAGAGGACGCCTAGGCCTAAGGTGGAACATGTGCCTAGGAAGGTGGCAATTGAGTTTGGTGAACCGGGAACCAGTGATATGAAGGTGATTCTACTTGGAAAGCAAGGGTTTTGTGTGAAATTGAGTGTCCACAAGAAAGTTCTACTGGAGCATAGCAGTTTTTTCACTGATAAACTTTCTGAACAAGAGTCTGGTTTGTCTTGCCTTGAAATGGATGACTGCGAGGATGTTGAAATTTATGTTGAAACTGTGGGACTGATGTACTGCAAAGAAATGAAGCAGCGATTAATCAAACAAAGTGTTTCACGTGTGCTCCGCATTCTCAAGGTAATTTGCTCATTCGTGATATTGCCTTTCTATTTAGGAGCTGAATCTTTTTTACTTCTGTATACACACAAACATAATGAGGACACCATTTGTAGTTTATTCTGATCTTAACAAATTGTAATCTTAGACTCTTAGTATTGCTACTCAACTGTTGTCATATCTCTTCCACTTCATAAATGCTAGTGAAGAGACAGTGTTTTTTCAAGCTCAGATTGAAGGCATATCTGCATACCAGGTCCATTTGTTATTTACTCTGAGATTGTCTACTTGCATAATCTTTCTATAGCCTTGTTTTCCTCTTATCAATCTGCCTAAATTTTGGTACATTGGTTGTTTACTTGGATTTCATGCTTGCCAGAAAATCAGTATAGTGGTCTGTCTTCTTGTTAGTTTCTGTTATGTGGTTTTATTAATTTATTCAACTTGTGTCGTGTAACTTTTTCTTGCATATTCAATTCTTGCTATTATTTCTGCTCTGCAATATACTATCGTTTTTTAGTGTGTTCCAATTCCTTGGGCAATTAGCTGTTTCATTACAACCCATTTACATTTACACTGTGCCATACTTTATAACTGGCAGTGCAAAATTTCTTTCTTATGTTTGGAAAGTAGAGTAAAAGAAATGTTACCATTGAGGATGTATGTTATAAATATAGCTTGGTTTTACTTGGATTCCCATAATCTCTTATACTTTAGTAAAACTACTGGCTGAGATGGATTTCCATCCTCAGAGGCAGAACGATGATGTTGCCTTGTTGAAGGATGATCATGACTTGAAGGATTTGTGGAAGGTTATAATTGATTATCAATTGATCCCGTTAGCAGCTGGCTATGACCTGTTTCTCTGCTTGATGCTAATTAGCTTATTCTTGCAAAAAATAAGTATGATATAACCTGCACGTTCTGTTTCAAATTTGTACATACTTAGTGAAGGATACTCTGAAACTTTAAAGGTGCATGGTCTATTGTATGTCCACCCTTGAATGATATTCACTAGTTATGGTATCTAATTTTTGTTTATTGAAAATCACCAGAATGTTGATGGATATCCAACAATTTGTTTAGTCATAAACTTCAACACATGTAGCATGTACATTGAAATGTCTCTTTTAGCTTTATGTGAAGCTGGCTTCTGTATTTTAGAGTTTTTGTCCTTTTATGAAATTTTCCTTATGCATGTAATGATCTTCTTTGCAGGTCGCTGAACTACTTGGATTTAGCTCATGTATGCACGCGTGCTTGGAATACTTGGAAGCAGTTCCTTGGGTTGGCGAAGAGGAAGAAGAAAAGGTGGTCTCTTCAGTTTTGCGCCTCCAGGGTGAACGTATTGGGGTCACGCCATTATTAAAACGCATATCTTCTGGTGTCTCTAATCCCCCAAATGACACAATTTCACACATAATGGAACTTGTTCTTAAAAGCAATGAGGAGAGAGGCCGGCGTGAAATGAAATCCATAGTATTGAAGCTTCTGAGGGAGAATAATAGTCTGCCAAGTTATACCTGTTCAGCTGACATCTGCAGTGAAACTGTTTATACATCTTGCAGAAGCTGCTTGGATTCACTTTTGTCTCTGTTCAAGCGAGCAGTTGAACCAGAGTTCACTGATAATCCCATAGACAGCAAAGAACCTGTGGTGAAGCAAATAGCTTTGGAGGCTGATAATCTCTTGTGGTTGCTTGAAATTTTGGCTGACAGGCAAGCAGCAGATGAATTTGCATTAATGTGGGCTTGCCAGCAAGAGTTAGCAACATTACATTCAAAGCTGCACATTGTGTCTCGTTACCATGTTAGCTGCATTACAGCTAGGCTATTTGTTGGAATTGGAAAAGGGGAGTTGCTACCTGTGAAGGACATTCGTCAGTTGTTGCTAAAAACCTGGTTGCAACCATTGATCAATGACTACAGCTGGTTGCAACATGGCTGTAGGTCATTTGATCGGAAAGTTGTGGAGGAAGGTATCAGTAGGACAATCCTCACATTGCCTCTAGAGGATCAGCAGAGCATTCTGCTTGCTTGGCTGGGCAGTTTTCTTAAGGCTGGTGACAATTGCCCAAATCTTCGGAGGGCATTCGAGGTCTGGTGGCGCAGAACTTTCATTAGACCTTATGCAGATGCCCAAGGCAATGTACTCCAGTCAGATAGCTCAATGACATCAAAGCAGTAGACTCAAGAGATAACAATACAGGTGATGCCATATATAAATTAATTGGAATTACCTTTAAAGTTTGCAGAGAACTCCTTTAAGCTTAAAATAACGATATACTGAAACAAAAGTACTTGTTGAGTACTTGGAGTATTTCTCCATTATCAAGAGTTGACATGGCAAGTCTCCTTGGACGTTGCGTGATTTCAGTTAACTGCTTCATGCCCATGTTTTCTGCTAGAATTCAATATGGAATGTATAAAACTTACTTTGGATTGACTGAGTGCTGGTTGATTGTTTTGATCTGGCAATTCTCATAAAGAAATTTAAGTAGCAGTTACTTTCCTGTGAAATTTCTTCTGTCTCAATGTATGGTTGTGCATTTTCCCTGGAGGAAGTTAATGTCTTATTCCCTTTTTATATCTCTGTAGAATCCAAGTTTTCATTAGAAGTTAGTTTGACATTTTGGTTGAGTTGCAAAACTGTCTTTGAACATGTGATAATGGAAAATTCGATTGGTGTAAAATTAATTTGTTTTGAACAAAATTTTATTGGCATTCTCGTAGTCCATTTTTATTTTCATATCTTTATGAAACTTAGCCCGTTCTGTTCTCTTCTCAAAATTGACCAATTGCTTTTTGGTCCCACGGCCTGCTTATTGCCCATAACCTAACTAACAAGAATACAGCAAAGCATAGGAAGCCCAAAACATTGTGTGGGCTAATCTCGGACTAGCCTTCCATTAAGTCTTGATGAATTTGAAAGGCTTCATAAATATTGATCTAACTTCACATTCTTATCTTGTCGTTGCAGTTTATTAAAAAGCAGTGACATTGGAGTATAATGTCTCTTCTCATGCTTCATGCCCAGAATCATGCATTCTTCCTTTTGTGTCCTACACCACATGCTTCCATGTTTCTTCGTCGGTTAGCAAAGTAAATCACTAGGCATGCAGCAGTAGCTTGGTTTAAGACATGCCCCATCCCTGTGTTGTAGCTGCTAGCCTGCCACTACTAAAGAGTTGTTATGATTACAGCTTTTTCCTGTTGAATATGTTGATCCCTTGATCATATTCTAGGTTACCAATCTCTTTACTGAAGCATGGGGTTCCACTCAATCTCTTGCAAGCAAGTTGTATATAAAAAAAATCCATTATATTAGGTGACGTCTCCGAGTATGATCAAGAAAATGTTAGAATTCCACAGATAAAATAGTTTAAGAAAGGTGGAGAGATTCCATGGATATTCTAGCCAGTCCAGCATCTTTTATATATGCATGCAATTCAAGCAACTGTTTCTGTAAAAAAAAAAAAAGCATAGCTTTGAATCTCCTTGCCTGCAAGTTTTTACCACACAATCATCGGTTAAAAGCCAGAAGGAAATGCAAGTGGAATCGAATACATTGAAGGAAAGAGACAGATCATCCCAATTTCTTCAATGAGTACTCCACAGGTTTTAATACCACAGAATTGACATCTAATCAGGTGAAGAGTGATTTTAACAAAACAAATTTTCAATCAGGAAAGCAAATTTGCATCTATTCTATCATTTATGATTGTTCATTCAGCTGTCAGTTTCTAATTGGATACAGGTAAGTCATTTTACAGATTTTATTGTATGTCCTATATATAATTTGACCAGCTCTACGTACAATAAAGTAAAGATCAACACTTAACAAATGGATGGACAAGGAATTGAGGTGGCTCACAGTAAAATTATGGCAAAAGCACTAAAGGCGAGATGTGGCATTCAAGTTTCACGGATGAAAATGGTAGCAAAGATAATTTTGTTTTTAAGCTTTTAGTATCTCTTCAAGCCTTTAAGACTCAAGTATTACTGACTTTAATTCATTTTAAATTCTAGCTAGCATAATTAGTCCTTTTAGCTTATATATATATATATATATATATATAGTCATAATTAAAAAATAAAAAAATTATAAATATGGAAATTCAAATTATAAATTTATTAAATATTATATCTTAAAATAATTATATAAACTAATTTAATTAAATTTTAAATTTTTTTTTTAATTTTTTTTTTAGTGAACAACTCAGATAAATGGGCCAATATTTTTGTTTCTTTCCTTAGTACTGGAAACTTCATTGGCATAAGACCCGTGCATTTATTTCAGCTGTACATGATCTCTTAGGATTCAAATCCCTCGGAGGGGTACATTTAACTCGAGTACTGGTAACGCTATAAATTTGAAATAAAACCAACAACTGGGAGATTTACCAACTTGACTAACCCTAGCTAAGTGAGTAATAGGGGTTAAACTTATGTAACATGTGGAGAAGCATGAAACTAAAAATTAATTGCAATTTAGTGTTCATTTTTTGAAACCCGACTGCACTCTTCATGTCTAAAACCTGGTCCCCTCCCTACACCTGACCAGAAGATCGGACGAATGTCATATTATATAGTAAATAGGATTCTTTTGCAGAGGGACTTCAATGGCACTGACCCCTTTCAAATGGCTGGATCTAGAAATTTGATTTTGCTCTACTCAAATTCTTTTTTTTTTTTTTTTGCTGTCAGTCCATGTTCTTGGGAGTTGGGGATGTTTTGCAAGTTTTATCCTGTCCTTGTCCTTGAAATTTCTTATAATCGGCTGCCCATCCCAATGCCGACTAAAGTTTTTTTTTTAATTTTTTTTTTTTTTTTTATAAAAGAGATGTAAAGGATAGAATTAAAATTTTATCTCTGGACTCTACTAAATGTCAATTAAATTAAATTTTAAATTTAAATAAAGTTAAAACTCAACTACATACAAAAATTTCCTTTGCAGTTGAATGTAAAAATCTAGTTTTTAAGCCAACAGAAGCAAAAGCAGGTCTCAGTTTTTATGGCTCAAAAACTGTAAATACAAATGATAAATTTTCCGTACGCCCAAAACTTCATCCTTTTATGAACTTTTTCCCCATTCCAATTTTCTGTTAGTAAAGTCTACTACCCCACATGGGCTGGAGCAAGCTTGAATGGTAATGCCGGTTCCGTAAGTTCTTCAATGATGGGCCCAAGCCCAAAAACCAAAATTTGAAGTGGGGTCTATCAGTCCATGGAGAGAGTCATTTGGTTGGTGGACAGTCCTTGGATCGGCATCGGACGGGTAGCTTTCTGTATAGCCAATTCTATGTGGGGGGGACTCACCCACGCCCCACTCCCCCGAAGTTGTTTGTACGAATACTAGGGCACCTTTTCTGAGGGGTCCACTTTTTTTTTTCTTAAATCATCAATGGAAATTAAAAGCATTCATATAAACTTTTCGTCATTTTCTTTCGCATTCAATTTGTAAACAAGACAAAGAAACCAACTTGGCCAAAGTGGCGACCCACTGAATTGTCTAGCAGAAGGTTTGAGCCTATCAAAACCCCAGGTAAGAGGTGATATTGAAACAGCCCTCAGAGAAAACAGATAAAAAAAAAAAAGGGTCAGGAGTCAGTAGTATTCAGGATTCAGGCCCACCCGCCCTCTCCATCGGCTAAGAAAGTAACGTGCTTCAGGCATTGAATGTAAGGTAAAAAAAAAAAAAAGAAAACAAAATGAAAAGCCTCATTAAAGAATTATCATAGATTCTTATGGTATTTCTCCTTCAGTCAGTCTCCCTTGGAGGGTTGATTTTTAAACGCTTCTTTTCATGTACTAATATTCAATTTCTAGTTTCTTAGAATCAGTTGAATGCTCGAACATCAAGGAAAGAAACGTAGTCAATACTTACTTTTCAAGCTGCATGCAGGTTAATTTTTTCACAGGTTGCTTCAAAAACATTAAATAAATCAAACAAGTCTTGACTAAATGAATCAATGGATCATGCAAATGAGGGTGCAGTCATTTTTTTATATAAAAATCTTGATTCTTAGCATTTCTTTTTCTTCCTCTTTCTCTCTCAAATCAAGAAAATGGAAACACAGCTGAAAGTGACACTGCTTTTTATACCTTATCTGTTGTGACAGTGAAACGTTTTGGGACTGATAGGGTTTTGTATTTTTTCAAATTTAGACGATGAATTAACCGCTGGAATATCATATCAAAAACCCTTTTTTTAAATTTTAATCTTTTTGTCCAACAACATTGATTTTCACCCAAGAAATTATACATAGCTTGGATTAAAAAGGAACCGATGGTTGCAGCACAACAACTTGGTAAATCTAAATGTAGAGATGTCGATTTATATTGTTTTCTCAAAGGAAAAGCAACATATTAGGTAAAGAGTACTTGTTGCTTCGCAAATGATTTGTTTTGGATTTTAAGGAACCAACCTTTTTTCATATAGAGTTGGTTATCAGGTAACACAACAACAAAGAACCTACCAGTTTGTTTAGCTTAATAGCTATGTGAGTAAAAGCAGACAGAAAAAAGATTGGTTTGGGGCTGTTTATTAACAATGACTTGTAGCCAATTCCTGCCAGGCAATTTCCTTTTAGGTAACATTGGCTACTTTCACGTTTTATACTCTTTTTCTTTTCTTTGTCTTTGGCATTTCTTCAGTCAATAGACCAAAACAAGGAATCATCGTGCAATGACAATATTGTCTAACACAATTTGCAATTTGGAAATGCAATACTCTTCTTTTTTTTTTTTTTTTCCTGAAAGTTAAAGAAAATATATATTAATAGAGAAAATAGGCTAAAGCCATGCTGCAAGGTCTGAGCTTCTGTATAAACCAAGTTTTGCAATTTGGAATACAGTACTCTTCTATAATTCAATTACATGCTGAGACACAAACATATACATTTTGCGCACATTTGGTAATAGTTTGGCTAGGGACTAATGCAATACTCTTCTATAATTCAATTATATGCTGAGACACAAACATATACATTTTGCACACATTTGGTACTAGTTTGGCTAGGGACTAGGGGCTAATTAAATCAAACAAAGATTATTTTGGGGCAGTTGCACCTTTTTATGAAAGCAAATCAAAAGATAATCTTTCTCGTCAGCAAATTCATAGCCGAATGCTAAGGAGGAATATTAAACTTTTAATTTCGGTGATCAAATTTATATCCACGAAATTGCAAGTATTCAAAAAAAAAAAAAATCTACCTGGTTGTAAGAGTTTCTAATTGCCAAAGAAAGCAAAATCAGTCTTGGAACTTGTAAGCATCAATTGATGAGAAAAACATAAAGAAATTAAAGCTTGCTCAGGCTTGGGCATAGGGCATATCTTGAAGGACTTGGAGTTGGATTCTTGTATCAATAGAAAGGTAGAGGGACGAAAAGATATGTAGAGTGTTTATCTTTTTCTAAATTCTTCTTACTCATAATTCATAGAAGAGTTTTATAGCCTGGGCTAAACTTCCATTCTGTCGTCATCGAAAGCAACTCAAGTAGTGCAATATTTTGGGCTAACAATCACTCTTTAGATTTCGAAAGCAAGCTTAAGGGTGTCACATTCAGACACATACCCTTTGTCCATGAGGTTTGTTTTATGCTGGTTTCTTTTCATGGACCATGGTATGTTGTTCATAAACCTCTTTTTCTGTTATCCCCTTAATAAAATTAGTCTTTCCTTTAAAAATAAAAAGGTTTTATTTCTTATTTGCCAACTTAGCCTCCAAGAATATTTGTTTGGGGTTTTGAAAGAGAAAACATTAAAAGAAGACAAATGTGAAACAGTTGAAGTAATTGGTTTAAAGAGATCATTCCTAGGACTGGACTCTAAAGGAAATGCTTAGTAGAAAATATTCCTTTTGTTTTTCTCTATTCTAAGGTAAAATACTTTCTGCAACACGATCCTCCGTAAAAACTTATTTTCAGATAGTAAAATCCGTGCTGTCTGGCCAAAATTGATTACATGATTTTGAAAGCGAAATTTACAAGATCTGGCTAAAATATCAAATCATTAATTAGTACACACAATGTTCATACCTACCCAAGGTGACCAAAATTGACGTGCCTTAAATTCATATTCACCATCTGCAATCTACAGTGATCGTATATGACTCTTATTTCAATCATAGATTGGTTGCCATCACTTTTCAGTAATATGTAATCTGAAAAGTTCTACTTGATGTATGTACGTATATTAATAATAGACTATAGTCATAACTATATATAGCCAATCACTATTTGCTAGAGAATTGTCATCATATTAGAAATAACAAAAATAGAAGAACATATATGATAATCTATCATCCTCCATTACCTAAAAAAAGAGCAATTCTAAGCATATCTCTCTCTTTCTATCCCTCAAAAACATGAATATTTCATGTTATTCTAGAAAATATAAAGGTTCAAAAACCTTAAGTACATATAGAAGTAAAGCAATCTACTATACAATTATAACAAGGCCAAATACAGCTAGCTAACTTAGTGCTACGTTTATCGTTATGATTTTTTTTTTGTTTCTTAATAGAATTGAGAATGGGATTGTTGTGCTCTATTTTAAGAGATTACTATGGAAATATATATCGAATTAATAGCCCCCAAAGTCTCTAACTGTGAAAGAAGAACTCTTCTCGGGCATGTTTCCAGCATGGCGTAACCCTAGAGTGAGTGAAACATCACCAGCCGTGGTCCCGAACCTAATGAGAGTAGAACCAATGTCAGTATTACCAGGAGTGGTCTCGTAATCCGCCGCAACAATGCTGCCACGATGACACGAGTCATCGACACCAGCTATCCTGTGGTGGATATCCGAGTGACCATTGGTGGTGGTGAAAGGCTGGGAAATGGGTGGCGCCACCTCAGGGGCAGTGGTGTTGATGGTGGTGGGAGGACTAGTAATAATGGTGGAGGTGGTAGTGGGGGTGCACTGTTTTGCTTGGTATTCCGAGAAGCATTGTCTATTGATTGCAATGAGTGAAGGGTCGTTTTCTATGCCATTGATTTCGGATATTTTGCCTGCTGGTGTGATGGTTGCTGTAGCTGTTGTTGTTGTTGGTTGTGGTGGTGTTGGTGTTGATGTTGCTGTGGCAGCTGCTGCTCCTGGTGTTGTTGAAGGCGTTGATGTTTGTCCATTGTTGCTATTGTTTGGGTTCCTTTCTCTCTCTTTATTATCTTCCTCCTCTTCTTTAGCCTCTTGTTGGTACATCTCTTCTACCATGGGTTTCCATAACCGAACCCTGGCATTTATGAACCAATTTGAAACCTGCAAAAAACATATGATCATTTCATTACATTACACCACATGCATTTAAAATCCCAGGCAAATGACAACAAATCCATGTCAAGTTTAACACAACAAAAATAGCAATGATTATATGCAAACCATGCATATTTCTTTGTTTTGTTTTTATAAGAAAAAGATTACTAAAATGTTGTACAGAATTATTAAAATATGTCCATGATTGATTATTTCATTAATTGATTTTAAGAAACACAACCTTCACCTCAATCTGTAAATTTACTTCTAACATTATTGGCTTACTGTTCTACTTTATGGACCAGTCCAAAAGCAAACATAAAAAAAGTACTCTCCAAGAAACGATAGGTAATAAATAATTATCAGTACTACCCATGCTAGCTCTATCTTTCCTCACATTTTGCTCAATGATGTCTGTTTCTTATAGAAAGCTCCAAAAAAAAATTGACACAGTAGGTTAAAAGCAGTATGATTATTAAGGTGGGGAAGCTCTCCATTTATGACCTCGAATCACTGTCTTTTTGTTACTGATCAGCTATAAATTATAAAAGACATAAGACTAGAATTAGGTGAATCACTGTCTTTTTATTACTGCACAGCTATAAATTATAAAAGACATAGACTAGAATTAGGTGTTTGTCTTTCCTATGACACTTTGCAGCCTCACGTTTTTCCATTTTGGCTTTCATGCAGATTAAAACAGTGCAAAACAACTCTATAATATGTTTGCATGAACATGAAATTCGAATTAAATTCTGCAAAGCTAAATAAATGAATAATAACTATGCTGGGGTGAAAATGTGCCTATATGAGTTTACTTTGAAGTACAGACAAATTTATCTTTGGTGTATTTATGGGGCTTTATCGTGTGGTTGGAGGGTGTCATAGTGAGTTACTTGATATGAGAGAGAAAAGGACAGAGATAAATAGAAAGATAGAGAGAGAAAGAAAGAGGGGGAATCAAAGCTGCAAATTTTCATGTCTCATCTCTTGGAGTACATTGTCTCTGCCATTTAAATATAATCTGCTAAGTTCCCTTCACCATTCAGTATTTATGTCTTTCTATTCAGAAATCAGAATCTATGCCTTGGGGCAAAGAATCATAAGGAAAATATTTTTATAATTTAATGGAACACAAAAAAAAAAAAAAAGAAATGGTCTTTTTCATAAAACAGTGAAAAAAATCACAGAAATAAAATCCAAATCCATGCAAGCTGTTCTGAACTTACTGATGGTTCCTTCCTAAGGTTTTCCTTTTCTCTTCTTCATAACAGTGAAGTGTTGCTTTTTATAACCCAGAGGCTCAGAACCCAAAAGGATGATTTTTTTTTTTGGGTATTATTACTAGCAATTATATCAAATGCATATAAATATCTCTCTTTGTTTATTGCATTTACTGTTTTATAGTGAGAGAGAGAGAGAGAGAGAGAGGACCAACCTGGTTTCTTGATAAACCAGTCTGTCGAGCCAACAGATGCTTATCTGCATCGCTTGGGTACCTGAGAAAGAGACCAGAAAATGACATCAGAGTCATTGCCCAAAACCGTA
The DNA here is from genome assembly GCF_002303985.1 of Durio zibethinus. Next base: position 5,642,119 of record NW_019168470.1, read on the forward strand.
TAAAGAAACACCCATCTTTATGTACCCCTAGATGGGATTGAAGCCTTTCTTTCTTTCCCTGCATGGGCGTGAGAATCTAAGAGAAGAAAGATCATCAGCAGCAGCAACAGCAGCAGCAGCAGTTTGCAGAAGTCAAGAAGAGGACAATTACTTTCAACATCTATCATTATTTCCATGCATATCACTTCTTTATTAGAAGTAGCCAAAAAAAAAAAGTGTTTTCTTTTGTTTGTTTGGGTATGTTTATGACAATATGAGACACAGAAGACAGACAGAAAAAAAAAAAAAGTTCATGAAGACCTGTCATCTGTGAAATTATGCTTTAATAAAGTTGTTTTTTACAATAACTAATTTCTGGGTCCGTGAGTGACAAAGTAAAGCTATATATAATGTTATCAGAAGAAAAAGCAGAGAGGGAAATGAAGGCCTTTTAACAGCTTTTTGGCTGACGAGACAACGTCCAAGGACACTGCATTACTGTTTTTTCTCTAAACACTAATCAGAAAGTATGACAGAGGAGAAAAAAAATAACTTGGATTTTGTGAGCTAATAAAGTGCCATTATGTCATATACTTGTTTATGAATGCTTGTCTTTCAGCTTTTTAGCTCTTTTTTTTTTTCCACTTTCATTAAGAAGATACAGATTCTAGTGTTAGAGTAGTGTGAGATAATAGGTAAATGCAAACGTACGGATGGAGAAAATGTTCGAAAAGCCAGGCCCTCAAAATGTTGACAGAACGTTCAGGCAGGCCCCTTTGGGGTCTCCAAGCTTCCTGTTCCATCATACCCATTTGATGGAACGCTCTTTGTTGTCTTAAGCTTTGCTCTAACATCCTTAGCCTCGGTGTCTCTCCTTTGGTTATGCCTGTGGTTCCAGCTCCATCTTTCTCACCCAACAGCTCACAGCTGTGCTTCAATTGTGCTGATATCGCATCCTTCAAACACCTAAAATGCCTTGACATTGCCTTCTGAGCAAGGGCAGTGTAAGGCACTGCTGCCCCAAAGCCCATCACTAAATCGAATGAGTTCACTACCATTTGCATTTGTTCACAGTAATGGTTGTATCTCCGGTCCACCTGCAGCCATGAATTTCATTGATTTTGTTAATCACAGTTTACGATGAAATATTAATGTTGATAATTGGCTTAAGTCCTTATCCCAATCCTGCCATTATAAAGAGTCAAAAAACTTCTATGTCATTTGCACAACCACACTAAAAGAATAATAATAATGCGGATCAGTGACATGATTTGACATTGGAAGTGGGAAGAGATGATGAGAAGAGAATGGTAAGTTCCTATTTCAGAATTTTGCAACCCTCAAAAATCATTTGACATGACTTAGTTGCTGTTTAAGGAAACCCCAAAAGAATAAATGCGTGAATCAAAGCTTGGTACAGTGAAATGATTGTTAATGGGAAGTGGGAACAAAGAATATCCGTGTGTTTTTTTTTTTTTTGATTTCCTACACTCTCAAAGCTCAACAGCCAATTGGTGGGCTTGTGTAAGTATACAAAAACAAAGGGGGATGGAGAAAATAATATAGAAAAGGAAAGGAAAGAGAAACAACAACTCCTTTTCCCGGGTCAACCAAGTTACGCTATGAATGGCTTTTCCTGCAATATTACTATGTTGGGTATGAATCTCTAAGGTAACAGTGGCTTCACAATACTTTTTGATACGTAATATGGTGGGCTAATAGTCATCTTCCGAATCAGAAGGAACGTCGCTTCTCGACTGGACTCATAGTCTCTCACGTTTCTACCAAACCTTAGACCCTGAGTACCTTAACACACCCACCAATCCAATCAGTGAGACAAAATTTATGAAACAGAAAAATCAAAGTGAAAGGTGTAATCGAACTCTGCCAACTAGATCCTATGGAACCCTATTGCACCAGCCGGCTTTGCTCTATCTGGGTTTTCTTTTATTTAAAATATATAGTGGCCGAAAGTTTCCTATTTGTCCCTGTGGTGTATTGGTATTTGATTTGAAAAAAATAATGGGTGACTAAACAAATGAAGAAAGGAGAAAAAAAAAAAAGGATTGGGTCTTTGACTCCTGAAGGAGAGAGAAGAAGAGAAAGAGAAAAGAGAAACGAGGGAAATAGAGAGAGATTACATGCCTCATCAAGCATGGATAAAAGTTTGACCTTCCTTCTTTGATGTTCAATTCTATCAGCTGCTGATAAAGGAGTGAGATCCTTTGTTAATGAAGAAGAAACACCACCTCCACCACCACCACTACTACCAGGATTAGAACTAGGGTTTGTGTTGTTTCTACCAAACTTGTTCTTCTTGAACTGGCCTCTTCCAACACTACAGAATTCTTCTAACAATTCTTGAGCAGCTTTGACATACTTTGAATTTCTCAACACATTGACCATTCCTAATGAGGATCCGAACCCAAGATGAACCTGATGGTTTTGTCCTACTCCACCTTGCAAATGAAGTGGCTGATGATGGTGACTACCCAAATTCTTGTAGTGAAACTGAGAAGCAGCAGAAGAACTCCCTCCTTGATTATAATACAGTAACGCGCCATCTCCCATCCTAAATTCTTCAGCTTTGGCAGCCTCCAAGTGTTGCAAAGAAGATGATAAAGATAGTGAAAGACCTTGGCCTTCCACAACACCTCCAATTTCACTTGGGTTGTTGAGTTGGGAACCAGTATTACCTCCTTCATGAGCACTATCAGGAACCCATGTAAATTGAGGTGGAGATAGTACAGTACTTGTACCGAAAGCCCCTCCATGACCTGGTACATTAAACCCTTGAAGAGAAGTAGATGGGTTTGGAAGCAACATATGAAGAGTATTAGAAGAAGTTGCTGGAGGAGGAGATGGTGATCTTGGCTGCGGATTCATCAAGAAAAGATGCATGGCAGCTGCTGAGTCGGCATTAATGCTTGGTAACTGCTGATGATGCTGTTGAGCTAAACTATCACGGTTATTGTGACTCTTTGATTCACCTAACTGTCCCAAACCCTCAACAACACCTTGCCTGTTGCTATACCACTCGTTGGTATGACCTGGTGGCCTGTGTGCTCGATAATTCGGCTGTACAGGCTGGTCTAATAACTCGGTAGAGGCGGTGGCAGCAGAAGCCACACCTGAAGGAAAATTGAACATTTCTGATAACATACCTGCTGTTTCATAAACAGGAAGAGCATTTGATTCTTCCTCTTCAATCCCTACTAATGGTGGAGGTGGTGGCTCAAATCCTTGAACTCTTAGTTTATCTCTCCGGATCTGCTGAGCTAAGTGATGTTGTTGTTGTTGCTGTTGGTGCTGTTGGTGGCTCACGGCTGATCTCTCGAAGCCATTCGAGAAGCTGAAGATTCCAGCTGCTTGGTGGTGGTAATCTTGGGACATAGAAGTTACAGAATTATTGCTCTTGCCTTGAATTGGTATTTGATGGTAAGTCTTGGAGTGTTGAGAAAGAATTGATGGGATGAGTGGCTGTGTTGCTATTCCCATATCAATATCTTCTTCTTCTTCATGATCATATCCTTTGTGTATTTGCTCTCCTTCCGGCAACTCCCTCTCTTTCCTTTCTTTCACCTTTTTGCTCTTCAATTATGGATCGGTAACCCACAAACAAAAACAAAAAACACCCATCTTGAAATTAGTGTTATTCATCATAAACAATAATATCCTCAAACAAAAAGAAAGAAAGCAGCAAATTCTCTCAGTTAAGTGAAGGAAACAAGAAAAGAAGAGAGAAAAAAAAATAAAGGTATGAAATGGGTTTTTGTTGATTATCTTTTCAATTTTGTTGTAACCCTTTTCTCATTTTCAGCTTTGATTTTTGTATTCAAATTTTTTTTTTCCTTTTTTTATGTATGAGGAGGAGAGTATATGTAAGAGTGCATATATGGGCAGACCTTGTTAGAGTTGCAGAGTATGAAAGGATGTAAAGCTCTTAGACATCATTTTCTCTTCTGTGGTATTGAAAGCTTCTTCAATTCCCTTCCTCTTTCCTTTCCTTTCTCTCTCTCTTTTCTCTCTGCATATGTCTGCAGTCCTCTGTCTGTCGTCTCTTTCTTTCTCTTTCTCTCCTTTTCTTTCCTCTTTGTTGCTCTTTGCTGTAGTGACTAGTGACTGTTATTTTTTTTTCCTTTTTGTTTTTTGTAATCACCCTTCCTTGTTGGAAAGAAAAGGTGAAAAAAATAAACAAAAATGGATGCTGAGAAAAAAAAAAAAAAACTGATCAATATCTCTTCCTCAAGAAAACATGTAGTAATAATAGCCTTAGCCCTCTCCCAAGGAGAGAGGAGAGAAATCAGAAAGCAGAGAACAGGTCGCTTTGCTTTCTTCTTCACCACTTTTTACTCTTCCAATATTTTTATACTAATCTTTTTAAAAATATTTGGCACTCCAAATTATTTTAGTCCTATTTCACAAAGTTTTAAAAAATAATTTTAATGCATTCAATATTAAATTTTAAAATTTTTAATGAAACTAATTTCATGATTTTTAATATTAAAAAATAAATTTTATAGTATAAAAATTAAAAGATTTAAATGTTAAATATTAAAAAAATAAAATTTTGTGACACCTTAAAAAATCTGGTGGACCAAAAAACCAAAAAGGGTATTTTTTATTCAAATTGACAACAAGAAATAAAAAATATTAAATTAAAGGTATGATATGGTAATAAAATAATAATAAGAGAAAGAGAAAAAGAAAAACAAAGACTTGAGTTTTAATTTATTAGATTTATTTTCAAATTACAAAAATAACCTTATCTAGAAAATTTAGATTGTGGGTATATATTATATTTTCGGCTTAAAATAATTCAACACAAGTTGGCATTTTTTAGGAAAAAAAAACAGTTATATTTTTTATTCGTGATCAGCGGAGAAGAAATTAAAGAAAAAATGAATTATGTTGATTTTTTTAATATTTTGTATTTTTAATAGATATAAAATAATCTAAAAAATTAAGCTGAAAAAGTCGGCTATTATTGTAATTTTAATAGACGTCCTTTGGAAACCAACGCAAACTACGGAATAAAATAAAGGTAAGGTCAGTACAAAGTCATCTCAATGATCCAAACTACCACCATCCATGGGTATGTTCAAATGACTAAAATATCCTAACTAATTATTCTATATTTTCATGAATGTCAATAGTTGGTAAGGGCAACAAAGTATCTTTGAGATGCTTGTTTTTTTGCATTAATATCAGAAACAAAGCTAGAGGAGCAAAGAGATGATACAACAAAAGAAAAAAATAAAAGAAAAAATATATTAATAATCGTCCAATTGTATACGTTATTTTTAAATGGTCATTAAATTATTTAAATTTTTTATTTAATCATTAATGTTTAAATAGATAATTTTTTATTATTTAATTATTAATTTTTAATATATCATGTATGATGTCGATGAACACATGACATATTCGTATCATAAAAATTTAACATGTAACTTGATCAAAACATTGTTGTTTTCACACCTATTACAAATACCAAAATTTGAAACCATCTTCTCAATTTTCCTTCATCATCTCTCTATAATCTTCAACCACTAACTCTCTCTCTAAAGCTTCAAACATAATACATGCATTCAAAATAAATTCAAAAATCGCACGACCAACCATCATTTGCCACCATCGATCGTCCCTAGCTGACACTAATTTAGCTTCCAAATCTCACTAAAATGTTCTTGACCTCCTAATCACGATTTCCTGAAAAGTTCCCCAACTTTGTAAATATGTACCCTAAAACCTAGAAAACTCGGCCAAATATTTGCGTTACACTGTTCCAAATCTTCTCAACACCAACTATATTCATATTCTATCCAAAACCCACCCTTCCAGTAGTTTTGATCTCTAAACACCTTAAGAAAATTTTGAACCCAAAACCTTTGTTTTCTTTGTCGCCGCCGTTCGTTGCCATTAGAAATTCACCTATATTTCATCGCTCTTGTTCTCTAATTGACGGAGCCCAAAGACTAACAGAACCACTTATTAGAAACCCACCTCTATTTTTTTTCTTAGAGACCTGCGCCCTAATGAATTGGAGGTTTTCTCTCTAACATGTGCACATACATCCATGGCATCTCCAACTAGTGAATCAGCAACAAGACAACAACGTTTTTCATCAGCTATTGCCGTTGATGATGAACCTCGACACCCTCAGCCTTTCCAGCACACATCCTGATTTTGCTGGATTATGGGCAGCGTTTTGTCACATTAAAAATTGATAAATTGAATCAAACCAAACAAAAAAATTTTATATGATTTGGTTTGGATCAAATGAAAGTTTAATTCGAATTCGAATCGGATTTTAAATTTTTATAATATTATATAATATTTAAAAAAATCGAATAAAACGGAATTTGATTCAAACCAAACAGTTATTTCCTCTAGATGTGGTGAGAATAAAAATCGAATTATATAAAAAAAAACACTTGCTTAAACAGTTTATTAATTATTTTAAAAAGATTTACGTAGTAGAGTGATTATTGCTTTATTTTATTCAAAAAATAAAGTTCTTGTTTTGGTATCAATATGGATTTGAAAGTAATTTAAATATGTATTAATTATTAAATCAATTATTCGAAAAATAGCAATAATTGTTTAATGATAATGATTAAAATGATATTTAAAGATATAATTTACAATTAATGCCTTGTTATTTATTAAATTTGACAAAAATAATGCATTAAATGTAAAATTTTTAAAATAAAATTTTAACTATATTTTATCAGTATTTATAAGCATCGATTAACCATAATCTCTTTATTAACAAGGAAAACCAACACGCAAAGGATCGAATGGCACATGCCAAAGGGTTAGGGCATTTGAGGTTGAGAGGGGGCTGGGGCTAAAGACAAGTTAGGTTTAATGTGGGGGTGGTAAGGTCTGAAAAGCACATATAACTGCTTTCTGGTTTGGTAATGTCAATGATGGACATGTTTGATTAACCTTTTTCTTATGTTTTTTTTATTTCTACTTATGTTTTTTTTTTCTTTTTTTCAGTTCCTGTAAGTTTTAATTATGCCTTCACTTTCCTTTCTTATATATATCTGAGATAAATGTTGAATGTACGTCACACCCAACAGAACTTTTCAAGCAGACATCCTCAAAGTTCATTACTTTAACATATTAGGCAATAGTAGGGCTATGAAGAATATGGTGCTCGAATCATAAAGGATGATTATCATAATTACTATGTTAATAATGATGTTACTAGTTTTCAGCTTCTTGGTCTAGTGGCTAAGCAAGCCTTAAGAAGACATCAAGGTTGGGTTCGATCCCAGCCTCTCTTCCTTTGTTGTAAAGTTCTGTCTTTCTTTTAAAATAAAAAAAAAAATTGATACTACTAATTAATTCTTAGAAAAACAAAAACAATTATAAAGATAGAGAAAGGATCAAAGGGTACATAGATTAATCAAAAACGAGAATTGATTCCATATTTGGTACCATCATTTTAAAACTTTATGAATTATTTTTTTTAATATTTGATATTATCCGAGATTGAATTTGGAACTAAAATTTTATCAATTATTACTTATGGTAGTTGAATCATATATATAATATGGACAAAACTCTGAAAAGAACTTTATATATGTTTCTTTAAATGTACAACTTTTTCGGGTTTCCCTCAAAATTCATCTTTCTATATATAATACCAAAACAATAAATAAAAAAAAAAAAGGTAGGCAAAACTTGCCCTATGTCTATGTGAAAATTCTATTTGTCTATCGTTAGTTCAATTTCTAAACAAAGCTATGTTACCATACCTCCTATACATATTAGTATATTTTTTTAGCTAAGAATCTATAACAATAAAAAAAAAATACTTAATCTAGTACTTTTCTTGTTTCACACGTGTGGGCTTTTCATATTTGCAACTGATATGAAGAGAGAGAGAGAGAGAGAGAGAGAGAGAGAGAGAGAGAGAGAGAGAAGGTGGAGATAATAATTGATGAACAATGAATAACCTCCCATGTTGGTTTTCCTGTTTATATATATACTATTTATATTTATAATAATTAAAGGATACCCTTTTTTATTTAACAGCAATATTTTTCTTGAATAGTAGTGCAAACGTAAGTATAAAAATTATTAATATAAAAAAGGTCGTAGCCTTGTGCCTTGTGATAAATAAAAAAATTACAGATGTTAAAATTTAAATTTCAAATTTATTAAATGTTATATTTTAAAAATGATTATATATACCAACTAATAAAAATATTATATTCATAATAAAAATTAAATTCAGGATGAGAAGGATAAATATAGGTGACTTTGATGTATTAATTAATTCAATGCTTCCAAAGCTTTCAATCCCACCTTGGGGTGTCTCTTTTTTTTTCTTTAATTAATAATTTCCCCCAAATGTTTGGCATATACTATTCCTATAGTGTCAGATATCTTTGCATTAGTTTAAACTTTAAAGTGGTATATGATCTCACGCAGCATGGGTTCCTTTATTTATCTTCTTTAAGTTAATATATAAAGAATAGCTTGGTTTGATGATTGATTTACCATGAGAGAGGAGACATCTCCAGTTTCTGGTTGAGAGATTCCAATGCAAAGCAGCACTATGTTTGTCGACCCACCCTGCAATCAACTTTGGATTAATATATACTTGTCTTTTGAAAGCCTTTTGTTTTTGTTTTTGTTTTTTTTTTTTTTTGGAGTAATCATCATACACAATTGGAAGTTTTTGGGTCCTAGTCTCTAGACATGAAATTTTGATACCAAAAAGAATGAAACTTTAAAGTACCATTTATTCCATAATAATTATAGTGATAAAAAGGGATGTTTCAAAAATTCCTAGGAAAATTTTTACTTATTCTATAATTTAGAGGAGAAAAAAAAAAGGACCAATGTTGTCATGGAGGTTTATGGCATAATAATGTTATAGGTTATTGTCACAAATGAACTTTAAATTATAGTGAAATATTTAATGTAGTATTTAATTTTAAAAAATTTAATATGATATCTGAATTATAAATTTATTATTTAATATTATACTAATTTTTAATGTAATTAATTTCAAATGATGATGATAAATAACCTTTCAAATAACTTATTAATTAATAAATTTAAAATTTAAGTATCATATTAAAAATTTTAAAATTTAAGTATAATATTAAATATTTTATTATAATTTAAGAGTCATTTATGACATCAATCCTAATGTTGTCAAATTTCAATTTCTATCCAAACTCCTCTCTTTCTTAATACTTAAGCTTGGTTCACAACATTATATATATATTTTTTAAAAAAGAATTGATTTAGATATGAAAGACCTTTAATTTATTGGCTATACCTTAAGTAATAATTAACATCGCATTCAAATAAGTAAAAAAAAATGAAAGTAAGATATTTTTTAATATCGTTTTCGTCAAAATTAATTATCATTGAAAATAGTCGAACGGTTTAGGATTGAAAAAAATCTTGGGAAATAAATGAAACAAATATGAATTTCATTTAAAGAAAAAATAAAGCAATTGTGAAACATGGATGACCATTTCCATCAATTCACACATCATGAATAAATTTATTCTCACTATGACGTGCTTCAAATTGAAGTCAATGAAGCTATATATAAACTATCAACAAGTCTAGGCAGTTTCTTCTCTGCATGGTTAACCTTCTTTCGGTCACCATCCTTTGGATTAATTATATTATTATTTGAATAAGATTTCTTCTCAATAATTGCATTACAATTTTCACATATATTATGTATTATTAATATTATTATTATAATTCTATGTTTCTACTAATTAAATATGATAATTTGTATATTCATTTCATATTTATTTCATATTAAATATGTATAAAATATAAAAATTATATCGTATTATAATTCGTGTTGATATGTCAAATAAGAAATATTTTTTTATAATTTTTATTAAACTCATATATAATTTTTATTAAAATTTTAAATCATATTATTTTTATTTTTTTGTATCATTTTTGTAGCACCATATTGGTTTTTAAATTACAAATCTACCAATAATATACATGGTTTTCTTACAAAGCAGGAAGCTTTAAATTAATAAAATTAAAAAAAAAAATCATAAAGTGAGAAAATGTTTTCTTTCCCTACATCATTTACCACTCATGACTTAACACTCAATTGAGAAGAAGATTTAAAGAATTAAAAAAAAAAAAAAAAGAAAACCAATTAATTTTGGGTTTTTGTTTCGCTTATTCAACTAGAAAACAGATTGAATGTTGACAGGCCAACCTTCTTTCTTTTTTGTCCTCTTAAGTATGCAGTCTTTGGGGGGTAAGGTCATGTGAATCCCACCATCTTCTCACACGCTTGATAGCTCCATTTTTCATCATTTGACGAAAAATCTATTTTTATTACATCTGCCCCACTCACGTGTGAAAGTCGGCTCCACGCACTTGTCTTTTCCTTTGCAAATTTAATGTTACCATGCACAAAATTTTTCTTTCAAAAACTTTTTTGTCCTTTACTTTTATTATTCTCATGTTTACATCCCCTGTTCCCATGAAAATAAGAAAAGCCATTTAAAAAAAAAATTCTATAAGTAGTAGTATTTTATTTTATGTGAAGTTATTGTTTGCTTATTAACTTTTATGTAATTTGATGATAAAATATTAAAATTTTATTTTAATGATTAAATTTTAATTTATGATAATTTTAAATATATAAAATTATTATATTCGGGGTAAAAGTAGATATACTCAGCTTCCATCGATTTAAGGACTCGAATCCTGGAAAAGAAAATATCAGGACAATTACAGGTTGGCATTGCATCAATCAAACATGATTCTTTGTACAAGATTTGATAAATTTGATCTACACTTGTTTCATTATTGTACATTGCCCAAAATGAGGAACAGGGTCATCATCACGTCTGAGGCAAATTTGATTCTTATCTGCTGCTGTATCCTGCAACCTATTTTGTGCAAAAGTATGTGTCTTTCAGACAAGTTTAGTATGGAAATCGATTAAAGAGATTGAACTAATTCGTCGAACAAGGAAAAAATCATCAAACATCCTAAGATTTATGTACATGTTTTTTTTTTTTTTTTTGTGAATTTCTATGTGGAGGAGAATCTCGTAATTAATCTCTAGCAGACAATAAACCACGTTCAGATATTAAAATCTTTAGCCACTTATTTGCGACCAAATAAGTTTGATGTTGGCTCCCTTTCGAAGCTCATTGCCAAGGAACAGTGTCTGAATTGTTTGCACGAAGTTCAATCACGCTATATCTCTGCAGCATGGCGTCAAATTAACTTATTGTTTTGATATAATGTTTCACAAGGATTGTTGATGAAGGAGATCAGAAGGGAATCATCCCACAAGTTCATCGTGCCAACAATTTCCTCTCCAAGTTGAATGAAGCCAACATCAAACTTATTAACGTGATACTCAAGCAGACAGCAGACAATGATAGAGGGGAGTACGTCCATGACTTCATGATTTATTCGTCTCTGCAGTTTTTTGTTGTTTTCCAGTGATAAAGGATTGTAACGGAAGCTCGACACCAACATTCTATTCACATTTTTTCCTCTTTTGTTGATGGGTCAGATGCTAAGCATATATATATATATATATATTATCAGAAAAAACTGGCCAAGGTTAGTACAGTTAGGATTCAATAATGCATTCATATGGTTGTCAATTTTTCATTCAACGTGGAAGTTGTTTTTGCAGCACTTTCTCTTCCAACTTAGTACATAGCTTTCAGTGACATATCAGTTGATCATGTACTAACGTTTAGCATAGCTTTATGTAGCTGTTACGGGTGGAATTAGATAGACTATTTATCAAATATCAGTGTTCTGCTTGCTATAATTTCGTTTCAAAACACCACCATTAATTAATTATATACCATCAGTTGAGCAAAAGGATGGAAATGTTTTAAGGTCAACTCCGTAATTAGTTTAATCGAAAATTCATCATTTGCCATCGACAAATGAAATAATCAACAATCATATTAAACCTGATAATATTCTCTAAGTAAAAAGAAAATTTTAATTTCACTGATCAATTTTAAACGTGATAATGTTCTCAACTACAAAAAAAAATATGTATTATAAATAAGCTAGATGATTGATAAACCTGACAATATTCTCAAGTATAAGAAAATATGTATTCTAAGTAAGCTAGATGATCGATAACTGATAATGTAGATTAAATTTTTTGTCCTCTAGACAGGGGATGATGGGGGTTCAAACTCGCATTCTTAGCCCTTAGGCTAAGAAGCTGATTAATTTTTCATTTTTTTTTTATAGTTATGCAGCTTTTTTTTTGTTTTTTGGTACATAAGAGGTCATAATTTGGGATAAAATAAGAATTTGGAGGTGTTGAGGTTCAAATTCTAAACTTGCTTAATGCTATTACTTAATGATGATTATATGAATCAATTGAGTTAAACTCTGATTATATTTAACTAATATAGTGAGTCTCATATAAACTTAAGTTATGTTTGATGCATGAAATTATTTATAGAATAGGATGATAATCATTAAATATCATGTTTAATTTATATCTAAAGATACGAATAATGATTGTAAGGAGGATTAAAATTCTTTTGGCATAAGATTATTCAATCTTCCTCAAGTAGAGAGAATTATTTTTAATCCATAAGATTAAATTTATATGTCTAATTATATCCTTAAAAATTATATCAATAATTTAAATTTTATAAATTTAAAAAAAAAATTTTGACAAATAAATAAATTATCTTATCATAATCCTTGTATACATCAAATGTAAAATAAGATAATATTATTTTATTTTATTTTATTTATAATATTATCTTATTTTATCTTATCATATCTTATATACCAAATGTAACCATACGGTATTAATTAATGGAGCACCCGCATTCTTGAATTCATTAACCATAGTTAGGTACAGTAGTGTATCTAGGTAGTCGTTTCTGCACCACTACTTACGGTAATAATCTACGTTATATGACTTATCACCGACTCCTTCTCGCCCTGCATGGCAGTTTTGTGCTTGCTCTATAGGCATGCAAACATCAGAAAATTAAGCTCAGGTTTTTCAGCTCAGCTGTACATGTTATGAACGCAATGACTCTGCCCTGCACCAGGCATTGAGGACTCGAGCCAAGTTGCTACTGCTTCTCGTTTCACTTTCAGTTTCAGGAACGATAAATCTTAAACCAACATTTTCCCGGAGCTAGAAAGAGGGTTGTTTGCTGAACAATATGTCCTTTTGCAATTTTTTATGCCGACAGAAACTCACCTATATTTTCATTACTTTTCAGAAAAGTGCTGCCAAAATGGACTAGAAAACATATTTCTTGGTTAACGAAAAGAAAGGAAGAAATATCAAACATGTACATCTTGCATTTTCCATGCTGAAAGGAACTGGATTAATTAATTGAATCTCTTTATAGAATTCACTTTGGCATTATTCATTGTATTCAAGTACTTATCCGAAGCAAAGCTGTAATTAATCGTATGTGGTAGAAAAGGGAAAGTTTCGTGTAAAGTTCACAATTCCACATAGTTGCTAGCTAAAACTAGCTAGTTGATACATGATTATTCATTTTTATTGATTCATCATTTGGATGTTGAAATTCCACAACGTGCTAAGACAAATCATTTTCATCAACATGTCTCTGAAAACAGACAGATGCAACGTGCTTAACAGTAAGGGGAGACATGATTGCAGCACATATAGTCACATTTTTACATTCCTGATGATGATGATGATTTCTGAATGAAACTTTTACTGTTGGAATGCATTCATTTCGGGCAATGTTGGCGCAACGGTGTATTAATAAATGATTTCTGTAGCGGTAACTGAGAAGCAGTCGAGGGTGTCGGTGACTGATAGATGGCCGTAGCTTTGAATTCTGAGATGTTGACGGTGCAGAGATGCTGTATTATCTTTTCAGTTAATAATCAAAATTTAGTCGGTTTCTGCTTCTGTCACGAGGCATAATACGATAAGCTTGGCAGGACACTGACCTCTGCGTATTTGAGCTGCAAAAACAGCCTTAAAGAACCTATAATGAAACCTATGAAAATTCTTTTACACTTTAAAACATTCTCCTCTTCAATGGGTTAATTTCTTTTTGTCTAAGTGATCTTCTTAATCGTAATACATCGACTATGGCTAGAAAATTTTTTAATGGCTCAAAAACTGATCGGTATCAGAGACAACCACCACGCTGGCTGCTAATAAAATTCTCGAAATTCCTCTCATTTGCTCATTCATTTACACCAACTGAAAATGTCCCTATTAATTGGAAAGAGATATTGTCCGTTGCATGCCAGTCACATTCCTTTGTCATTGCAATTTGCCTATCTTAGGTGGTGACATTGTAGTCCACGAGTTGTTTCTAGATGGCTTTAATTATTCTCTCTTGGGGGCAACAGGAGCTTTCAACATTTAACCGATTTATGACAAGTTTATTTCAAGGAACCATTGAAATAATTCCTAATATCACCAAATGCATATGCATGTTGTACTTTTGAAACACCTGCAATGGACTTCTATGAAAAAGAAACAGATAAATGGAAATTACAAATAAAACTTATCGTTTTGAATTGCATGGATGCAAGGATTGTATCTCTTTATATCTACATATTAAAGAGAAGGACTAAAAGCATCTTCATGCATTAATATATATATATATATATATATATACACACATATATTTGTTAAGCCATGCATTAAAATATTGTCAAAAACTTAATTAAATTTCTCTAGAGTTTGTATATGTATGTATATATGTAATGATTTTGGGGATATATGTCTCTAGAGCTTTCTTGTCCATGAAGACGACGACGATAAGCAATATCTTCAGAAAAGTACGCCATATTATCGTTCTGATCACAATCCAAGAAACCTGCAAGAAACACATGCACAAAAATTTTGCTCCCATGTGTTTGTACTTTGCGAATTGAAACGATGGCGATGCATTTATTCGCAATTATTTGTTTTTGGCTTCTCTCTATTTAGAGACAACTGAGTACTTACGCAACAAAAAAGTACGTAAATTTCATAACCAAAAATGTAAGGGAAAGTTTTACCATAATAGTGACTCAAATTAACTCGACAACTAGTGCTCTTTTATTTTTTCAAATATGTATGGATGTATATGTAAATATAAGATGCCATTTTTTTTTTTTATATTGGGGGAGAATCGGAGAATTTGAATTTAAGATTTTATTTTTAATTATTTTCAAAATTTTTTTTTATAAATAATAGTTTACTTAATTGGTGTTAATTGGCATGAATTGTTAACATTTTTTTCACTTTTGAATTGTATTATAGTAGTATGCTGTCATAAGGATTTTTTGAATGGTTACTATACAATTCCATGTGGTATATATGACCTTTTTTTTTTTTTTTTTCTATTATCTAATTGGACAGCAAGATCAACCTGACACACCCTTGTCGGGCTTGCAAAGACATTTTTGACTCAAAAAGTTGATACATAGTCATTGTAGGAAAAGTAGATTGTCTTTGTTTTATTATTAAAAGTAATTATATCATGTTAATTAATTAAGATATTATTTAGCAAAACCGTGGCTATAATTAAAGTTGAATTTAGAATTTAATTTAGTTGTTAATAATTTTAAATTTTAAATTTCAACATTTTTAATCTCTTTTTTTATCATCAAATTATAATTTTTTTTTTTTTGTAAAAAAAAACAATTAGTTATATATCAAGTGCCACATGAGCAACAAATTAACACTCGGAATATTATGACAAATTGAATTTTAAAGTTATCAAAAGAAAAAAGAGAATGCTAAATTTAAATTTTCTTTTTCAAATTTGATACACCAAGAAGAGATCATGAGTTCACATATTTTAAGTTATGATGGTGGAGTTAATTTCTTTGAGGTCATCAGATAATTTCTTTCTCGTTTTTCACATGGGTAGAAAAGGTATATGCTATATGATCAAAATACAAGCCAAGTTGATAAATGGTAACATCATCTTTTTCCATTCTCATGTTAATTGCAATGTCCCTTTGTTTAAAAAATAAAACCCAATTAAAACTTTTAGCTACACATTTTATTCAAGTTCAACATATTCAATTTGTTCTCAAATTTTACGTAACTTTTTTTTTTCAGTTATACATTGATTTGTTCATTAATATTATTTTGAAGATATAACAATTATATATGTAGCCAAAATATAAAGTAGAAGAGATTAAAAAAACAAAATAAATAAATAATCATGTGATTTTTTTATAGAATACTAAATTTTTAATTTTAAATATCATAATTCAATTTCTAATAATTCCAAATATAAAAAATAAAATAGAAAGATTATATATCCTTGAAAAAGAATAAGAGGAAGAATATGATAAGTTGATAGTGGGCAGTCCAATAGCAAAGGATAGAATATCAAGAGATTTGGCTCCAACAAAACATCAATATGGTTGTTTTATTAAAAAAAAAAAAAAAACTAACGACAACAACAAAACGGTGGAAACAATAGCCTTGACAATAAGCAGCTTTTCAAGGATTTGGAATCACAGTCTTTGCCAAGAAGAATGAAACGAGAGAGGTATCTTTGAGCGAGGATAAATAATAAAATTAAAGTAAATAATAAAAAAAAAAGGCTCCACTGGAGAGAAAAGAAAAAGAAGAAAAGGAATTGAATTAAAAAAAAAAAAAAAGGAAAGGCACAATTGTTATGCGAGGAAGCGTCAACGCCAATTTCGAACTTATCTCTTCTTTTTGCCGAATTGAGTGATGAAAAAAAAAAAAATGATGCAAAGCAAAAAAGACTTTAAAGGAAGACAAAAAAATTGGGACTCTCATTTCTCCACTCTCTCAAGAAAAAAAAATCAAAACTAAATTAAAAAATGTTATTTGACGGCAATGTATTGATAATTACTCTTCTCTTTTGTCTTTTTTTTTTATAATGACAATCAAATTATTCCCTCTCTTTTTCTGGATGCTTCATTCTCTTTGTTTTTTTTTTTTTTTTAATTTTTATGGGTTTTCAATTCTCAACTTTGGAACACATTATATAAATACCAATGAATTACAATAAGGGGAGGGGGTGACCACAACTTAACTTTTGTGCTTGGGGAATTGGGAATTTGGGATTAGTTCCCCTTGGACATTCTCTTTTTCCTCTTCAATTTGATTTTTTTTCTCTTAAATGTTTAGGCCATTGAATTTTGTGAAATTAAAATTAACTATAACTACCTAGTAGCTATCAAACCTTAAGCCTTAGGGATTATTTTACGAGAAATGTTAATAGGTACAGGCATCGATTAAGGTGGTATTTAAAAATAATAATAATTTAATGAAAAATAATATATTTACAAATTCTTTTTAAATAATTATTTTTTTTAAAAAAATTAAAGACAAATAAAATGTTCAGTCTCTCAGATTAGGATAAGATATGTCGTATCTGACAACCTAAGACAGATGACTATAGGCCATGTATTTAAGATGATCTCAACAAACGATCACCGTCAAGATTTGAACCTAAAATCTTTTTATTAAGAATGATAAATTTTAACTAATTGAACCAATCACTTATTAATTAAATAATTATCCTTAAACCATGCTTATATAAAAGCCACATTTATTTTATATATGTCCACTTTATTTATGATTTTCCA
Organism: Durio zibethinus; assembly: GCF_002303985.1. Next base: position 5,659,699 of record NW_019168470.1, read on the forward strand.
AATTGAGAAGGGCCTAGTGTTAATCATGTCGATGTCACTCTTACAACATTTGATGTACTACTATCTCATTTGGATCAAATAATATTGTAACAGTTTTGGAATTGTTTGACGAATTTAAAAGCGAAAACTAAATAAAATGAAAAAAAAAGTTGTCATCAATTTTTTTTTGTTATGTGCGATTGATCACCTATTAAAATATATTATTTTAATAAAATTTTAAAAATAATTAAAATTGATTAAAAAGATAATTTTAGAGTTTATGAAACAGTCTGGGTTTAGGAGTCGATTACATGTGAAAAAAGATTAGCACTTTCACAACACCTGTTTAAAACGATACTAATTAACTACATGTTATGTATTATTTTGATAAAAACAATCTTATTTTCGGTGTTTAAAAAAAAAATTTGACTTCTTTTGTTTATTAAAATTTTATTTTTTTTGTTATTATGTTCTATTTGAGAAAAATAAATTGAAACTTTTTTATTAAAATAATTCTTAAAATGTTTCAGTACATTGGTAACATTGAAAGAACTTTGTTTTTCACTAAAAAATTTTTAGGCATCACTTATCGGAATACCTTAAAATCTTATTCTCGGACACTCAAATTTACTTTTCATAAAAATGTACATGCAATACCAATAATAATATGTTGATGCACACATTTTATTTTCTTATTTAGAAATCATATTATTTTTTAATTTTTTATTTAAATTTAAATTTTTTAAGAAAAGAAAAACTTTTATCATATTAAAAATTTTTTATAAATACCCCAATACACTGATAATATTAAAAAAAATCTTCTCAACTAGAGATTTCATAAAACATCGCTACTCAAAATACTTTTAGAATCTTGTCATTAGATAAAATTTTTCTTTCTTACATTTTAAAAATATTTTATTATTATTTTATAAGATTTATTTTAAAATTAATAAAATTATCAAGAATTTTAACTATATATTTCATTATTTATTTTTATTTTTATGCTTTCATTTTTACTATTTATTATTATGAAAAAAATCAATAATTTATTCTAACCAATTTAAACATTTTAATATATATAAATATTAATAATAAATTTTAAAATAATAAAAATAATACAAAAAAATTTTAATTTTTTTTTTACTTGAATCGAATCTGTCAACAGTCTGATCAATGGGTTTGGCTGGTTCACCTAGTCGAGGCGGGTTTTGTGGCAATCTATAGTGGTTCACGAGGTTTTGGATGGTTTAAAACTGGTTCACTGGCAATTCATTTGAATCAGTCTAGGATAGGGTGCTGAAGCGTTTGATTAGGTCGAATGTATAGACCACAAGTCAGATCTCTTGGTTAACAAACAGATTTTCAGGGGTCAAAACAATGCCATTTTGGGCCTTCTTCAAATGATATTGTTTTGAAAGTTAGTCTTCAATATAAAAACGAAATTTTTTTTCTCTCAGACAAAATCTAAAGGGGCCGACCAATTCTAGAAAGGGGTCACCAATCTCCTCATGTTTCATTGTCAGCAATTGCTGACTGTCATGCTGGTTGTCGAAAAAGTCCAAAACTCCTCTTGTCTCTTTTTTTTTTTTCAAATCTAGCCTCTTTTTCATTAAAAAGAATCTCAAATGGCTTAAATTAACCTTTAAAGTTTTGGGTTTTTTTTTTTTTAGGTTGCCTTTTTTTTTTCTTTTTTTTATACATGGCTATATGGTTTTATACTCGAAGGGACTGTGTTTTCTTATTTTGGTTTTGTTGGTTTTTTTTATTTTTTTAACTTGCTTTTTTTTTTTTTTGGGTTTGGGTTTTTCTAGTGTTTATGGTTTTGTGATGGGTGAAAGGTGGTTGATTAGGTTGTATCAGGTGGAGTTGTGGGTGAAAGTAGGGTGGCGTGCTTATGGACAGATGAAGCTGGTGAGTGACAGGCTAACGTAGAGGGAATGGCTAGGGTTTAGCTGAATGGGATCTAGTGATCAAAGGTGAAGATGTGTGCTCGCCTCTGTTGGATGTGGGAGTGCTGCAAGGATAGTCTGGGTGTGCTAATAATGCAAGGATGAAGGGTGCTCTTTTTATGCTTGGTACTAATCCCCTTTTTTTTATGATTGGGAATGGGTTCTTGTAAGAAAAATGGGTGCTCAAGGGGTAGATGGTGCAAAGTATGGTGATAGTGGAACTGAAGGTAGGTATTCAGGGCTCTGGTAAACAGAGGCACAAGGGTGGGCGGCTAGTAGTGTTGTGTATGATACCCGCCGGTACTAGCCCCTTTGTTTTTTTTACTTTTTTTATATTTTTTTGTATTTTTTGTTTGATATTATTATCTAATTAATATTTTATTTAACACTAAATTACAAAACTAAATAAATATAAAAGTAAAAATGAAACAAAAACAATGGGCCTAGGCCTAGAAAAAAAATCGAGCTTCGACTTACGAACTTATTAGAATTGAAAATTTTAAACTGAAACCTAGACAAATTTAGTGTCTACAAATAATATTAGCCTAAACCACTTATATATAATTACACTATTATCATTTTATGATTATCAAATCTCATCATCTGCTATAGAGTTTTTCTGATTTTAAGTTATATTAATGTCTTTTTTCATGTGAATTAGTAATGGTTAAAACACAAAAATTTTCATATTATAAAATCTTAATTTTAAATGTTGAAAATATGGAGAAAATGTTTATTCGTCGAATGTGTAGTTTTAAGGTTTAATGAAATTTTATGTATACCAAATGGTTCACTCACATTTCTGTCAGAAAATGGATTCTCACAAAATTGAATATGATTTCTAACACTTGTAATTTTTTTCACTACTCTTCGGAGCTTTGACCTTTTATTTGTTTGTTTATTTTTATTTATATTTGATATGCATGTTATCCCTTAATTACAAGTTATAATTTTTTTAAATTTTTTTTGAGGATAACAGTAATTTTGATTTAAATATAAAAATTTAGTAACGAAATTCTTAATATTTATAAAGACGACTATTCGGCGAATTTTACATTAAATTTAATTGGATCATATAATCATTGATATTTAATAAATTTAAAATTTAAATCTTAATATTTATAATTTTTTTATTTTTAAATTATGAGTTTGAGTGAAACTCGTGTCTTTGCCTATTATAATAATATATTTGGAGCCTAGCAATACAAATAATAAAATGACGTTTGCTTTTTTAAACTAAAATGACGTTTGTTATATATAGTAATATAAGTAATAGCCAATTATGCAAAACTTTGCTTAAAATATATAAAATTATTATTCAATCTTATCCCAATTGCTTGTTCGTAAAAAAGAACCCACTCCCTCTTACCTAATGGTGTTATGCCTCAACCAACCGATTCTCTGAAATCAAGTATCTTTAGGTAGTATTGACATAGAATATGAAAAAAAAAAATTATATGAAACAATTATACAACATCGGTATATATTTATTTCATTCAAATCATATTACATAATTATAATATTAAAAAAATTAATTATTTATTATAAAATAATTAATTAATTTATTAAAATAAATATTAATTAGTTAATTATCACATATTATGTATAATAAATACTTGATTTTTTAATAATATAATTATTTAATATTATTTAAATAAAATGGATATATGTATTGATGTGATGTAATTATTTCATATAAAATTTTATGATAATATGATATTTTTTTCTTAATAATTAATCCCCCACTTCCCTTTGTCATGACTCTTGCCCTACCAAACCAAACCCCTAGGTTTTTTTTAATGATTCAATCTCCAATTCTAGAATTGGTAGAGGAAGCTGAAACCCCAAACTTTCTTTTTTTAATGTTACAACTTTTTGTGTTTTCTTTAATAGCACCAAACCTGTTGATGCATGTACCACGAGAAAATGATTAGAAAAACATATATAAACAAATGTTGTCCATTTCAAATGTGCCAAACTTGTCCTGCCAGATTGTTTGTTTATGTTTGGGTAAAAAACATAGAGAAAGGGAGGGAGGGAGGGAAGGAAACAGGAACAACAAAAACGTTAGGAATTCTTTTGTACAACTTGGTCAGATAAAAAATCATATCATGTCAGATTACATTTTATATTGTTTCTTGGACTATATAAATAATTTAATATTATTATAATTACTATTGGGTATTGTCTCATATGTATGATTCTTTGATTGTGAACTGAGTAATTTGTACCTTTGCCTTAATTAAAGTAATACAAATTATAGATACGGGAGCCATCTTTTTTTTTTTTTTTTTTTCTTTCTATGTCTAAATCATTAAGGAAATAAAACTTAAGAAATATGTCATTCCTTTGATATTATAAAACTTATGGTGGTTCTTTCTCTTTTGTATGTGACACTAATGTAACTTATCTGTTGCAATCATATAATGAAAATGGTTTCACTATTTATATACTCTTTGCCTTTTTATAAAGAATGTCATAATTTGAAAATATAAAAAAAATTACAAGTATTAAAATGTAAATATAAATCTATTGGATTATAAATTTTAAAAATAATTATATGAATTTCAATTGAATTAAACTCCAAATTCATGGTTTTTATTCTTTAATTTGATAGGATGATAATTTAATAAAATTTAATTATGTGCCAAATTAAAACAATGTATGAGACGGTATATATATTCATTTACCTGCTCTCACATTCATAGATTCGTTAATATGTGTTTAACATAAGTATATTAATTTAATTTTTTTAAAAAAAATTTCATATATTCAAAGGGTTAAATTTTTAGATTAGATATGAACAAATGCCGTTAATATGACACTTAATTCCGGGCCCGAGTTTAAGTACTATAATATTCTAGATGGAGTATCTGTTTTGTACATCAGAAGATAAGAAAATTCAGGGCTCCATGGACGAATCTTGGTGAGTTGTTTTTTCTTGAGACTTGAGAACCAAACCAGCCCATTTCTTTCTCCAAGTGGGTCACTTTCCTCGCAGATGAGTACAGTAACAAAGGGACCAGCATTCTCATGATATGGCTCTCAAACCCTTTTCGAGATTATGTATTTTACTCCTTTTTCTTTTGTCTTGGTAGCATTGCTTTTCCTTTTCAATTTTTCCCTTTCCTTTTTCTTTTTTAATTGACCATGATCATTGATCAAGATTGTAGATAAACTGAAATAGAGAAATGGGAGAATTAACAAAAAAAAAAAAAGTGGAGAAAGAGAAAGAAAAAGCATTTAAAAAATATTGGTGGTGGATGCCTTTTGGGAACGGCCCCATATAGGAAAACGACCAGTTATTATTGAAAGCATATAGCACTTCTGATACAAAAATGGGAGCTCTTTGATAATATATGAAGAGTAAATATATATCTAATGTGGTCCTAAATTCGCATAAGGGGGTCACCGTGGCACGGCCGGCAAAGAGTGGCCGCGACCACGTGGGAACCGTGGTCCATGCAGATATCAAAGTGTTCCGAAAGGTGACACGTGGAAAAAAGAGAGGTGACAGGCTGTTTATCAAGAGGCATGGAAGAATGATTTTTGTTGATTGTGAGATGAGAAATGGGGTGAAAGCGGGTAAGGGGAGTGGAGTGAATTGCAGCCCTGCAAGATGGGAACATAAGATTTTTTGAATGAAGGCCAAAGACTAGAAAAGCTCTTTTTGATCTTTTGGATGGACCTGTATGGGTTGGATTTGCTGTACAACTTGCATAATAGCTCCACTTCTAACAGTCAATTTCTACTATATTTCTTAATTTATTGGAATTGCTAAAGTTTTGATGTGGAAATGGAGCAGCTAGATTAGGTGTGTGTTTGGTTTTTGATATTGAAAATAAATTGTAGTATCTCATTTCATATAACTAAAACGTGGAAATTAATGGAAATATGTAATCAAAGGTTTTTTTTTTTTTTTTTAATTTCAAGATAGATAAATTACTCAATTTTTTTATGTATCATACTACTTTAGAAAGATTGTGCATTTAAAATTAGTGCCAATTAAGTCAATGGTAAGATTTGAATAAAAAACCACTTATGTCAAGACAAATAAATTTATTTTTTTATTCTTAATTTACTTTTAAATCCTCTTATGCTTTATATTTAAGAAGACATAGGCACATAAACTTCTTTGAATTCGTAATTTTTAAGTACCAATTTCAATGTCATAGTAACTGATCCAAAGGTCAATCGACCAAACAAATTTATTAATCGAGCTAATTCTTTATTGATAATTAGTTAATCTTTTCACTTTAATATTATAGTTACTAATCAATGTAACTTGTAATTGTTATTTAGGTAAATAATTTTCTCTCAAATTATAATTAACCTTGTTAACTTTTACTAAATGAAATTAAGGTAGTTAGACCTTCATATAGGAATGGACTCGTGTATTAAAAAAAAAGTACATATGAAAGCTCACTATTACATGTTTTGACTTTAATTTGCTTAATATATATTTGACAATATTTTAAATTAAACGAAGTAGGTCAATGACTAAATAAATATCTCCTAATCATTGATAAAAGACATTGATGATTATTAAAACATAAATTTTTTTTCTTTAAGAAAGTTTCTTCAAATGTTTTCCTGCTAATTTCCTTCTTAATTTCATTATTTTATTACAAATTTCAACCAAGGAATTTGGGGTGCCAAGCATGCCTAATTCAACTAACCCAACAAGAAAACTAGGGAAGTCCACAACCAACCTTGCAGGGCCTTGTGTACTACCTACTGGAATCCAGTGAATAGTTGGGCCAAATCAGGCCTATGCTTTTGGATATGCGAAACTTCCAATTACACATTCATGAAATTGGGTTTTCAAGTCTGGCCTCTTTTTATTATTCTTATGTGGAAGAGGTACATAGGCTTTCCAAACAAGAATACTTGCGCATATAGAATTTCAGCGAGGGCAACAGGCAACAATCTCCATTGTGGCACTAGTAAAGTCAAGATTTCTCTATTGGGGTCAAAATAAATTTATGAAAACCTAAGATTTTGTAATAATAAAATGTATAAAAGTAGAATTTGAGATTTAACCTAAATGATTAGAGTTTGATCCTCAACACTTGTAATTTTCCTTCAATTTCACTTAAGTTTTGGTCTCTTTTGTACAAAAAAATAAAAAGTATATTATAACTAAATTTTTAATTATATATGTGTAATTCATTACACAAAATCAAGAAAAAAATGATATGCAAAAATATTAATGATAGTTGATGATGGTTATTTGTTAGAAGTTTTTGAAAAAATTTGTAGATAATATAATGATTTAAATTGTCGATTTTAGTTTGCAAATTTATTATTTTTACATAAGAAAGTTTACCTAAAACTTGTTATTTTATCTTCTTAGTTTCTATTTTCTTATATTGTCTTAACGTTATTGTTCAAGCTTTTAATTTATTTATCAAAACTTTGATTTTTTTGGGCCATCTTAATTATCAAAACTATGATTAAATTAGTAAATTATTTCACAAAAGGCATAGTAACATATTAAAACTTTAAGACTTTTATCTCTTATGTAATCATATATTTTTAATATTATAAAAGAAAACAAAAAGGTAAATTTTAATTAATTTAGAAAAAAAAAATGATGCTCTTACTTTTAAAAAAATAAATTTCTTTTTGTTTAGATTTCTTGGAGGAGGAAAAACAAAAAAATCTTGGAGATCATAAAGCAAGAAATAAAAAACTTATTGTGCGAAAATTACAGCTTTTTAATCTGAAAACCAACAGGTTCAGGATTGTCCTACTACATCAACTTTAGCCACGCAAACAAGCAACAATTTCAAGCAGGCTTCAACGTAGGAGGAACCAGGAATCTTGGATTTAGATTTCTTATCCCCTCCTGACCCCCGTTTCTGCTTCTTCCCCTCATTATCAAATCTGCAGTACCTCCTCTGCTTCTTCTTCAACCACTTCTTCGTTTTCATTGCAACATTCTCTGCTTTCTCTTTCTCCTTGGTCATCAAAGGATAGCTTCTCAGGTACCTTTGCCTCATCAGATATCTCTCAGTACTACATCCCCTGCATAGTTTGATAGGGTGTCGTATATCTGTGTTGCAGGTTGCTGAGCAACCTAAAGTACTCGCCATATCTTCTTTGTTTTCTGATCTCTCCTGATTATCCAACCACCGGGGAAATTCAAGCTTTTCTTCCAAGATTTTTTACCAGGATTTCGATATTATTCTTGCATTCATAAGTTAACATAATAGAACGTAAATATATATACGAGGCTGAAAACAAGGTCTTGCATTTACATATATAGAGGATATTAGTTCTTTTCCTGAAAGGACCAGTAGCCCTTTTCCTCCAAGGAAACCGTTTTCTGACACTGGGCCTTGGTGGGAAAAAGAATAAATGTAGAAAACTATAGAAAAATTTAGTAACAGTGAAAAAAATAGGAAACTTTTAAAAACAACAAAAAGTGTATTAGATACCGAAATAATAAGGTTTACATCGCAAAATTTTTAAAATTTAGGGAATCAGATTTATCCTTTTTCCCATGTTGGAAGTTGGTTTTGACATTAAACCTTTGCATGAAATCTTCCCCAGACCAATCAACACTTATGGTAATATATGGTATATCCAACCAACAGTTACACTTACATATAACGGTAACATTTTTTTTTAAGTTATACCCATAATCAAATATTGTATCTATATAATCAATTTATCATATTAATAAATAATTAACTACTAAATTATAATTTAATTAAACAATTAAATTCACATTTATTAAGACTTGAAATTAAAATTTCAAAATTTTAGATTCTCTTTCTTGTCACTTAAGTCAAAATCTTATTGATTGGTCATATTAAATAATTATAAATCATATAAAAAATTATGAAAGTGGATTCTTCTCTAGTATACCACATTGATATATCAGGTTACATTATGAAAAACCTAATCATTAAGATTGTGATTAATTAGTTTTATTTTGGCTTCAACTTCATTATTTTATATCATTGAAGGAAAATTTACTGTTTTAATTTAGCTTTTATCGTTTTATGAGATGGAAGGAAAAAACAAAAGAGTTTCAAGTGAGTGTGTCCTACTGAGTAGGTCCGAGTTACATATTGAATCTTGCGAGAAAAAGCTTATTTCTTTGGAATTCGCCTTGACTGTGATATCAACTCAACTCGATCTCTGATTCAGAAAGGGAAATAAAGGAAAAAGATCAGTCTGTATACTACCGTACGTTTATCTATGAACATTTAACAGCAACGTGAATGAAGATCGAGATTTAAATAGAGACGAGCATTCTTAGGAAGTTTTCAAGAAATCTCTGCTTGATTGTGAAACAAAACATTCCAAAAATATAGCTAGATTTGTTGTTCTATTAACTGTCATATGTTCTAACGGCAGATACAGAAACTATCTGCCACGTCATTAATTTAGGTTACATCATGAGACTAATCAATAGAAAAATTAAAAAAAAAAAAAAAGAGAAAAAGAAGAGACCAATTGGTTTGACAAAATAAAGATGCTCATTACACCCACAAGTGTTAGTTTACTTGACATGGAGAGAAGTTCTTTTCTTTTTTGTCGATTAGAATTTGATTTTTGTGAAAAACAATCCAAGAACAAAATCATTTACAAATCTAAAGGGGACTGGCAGGGACCTGGCCCCCTTGGCTTCCTAAAACAATCATGTTACTATGAATTTCTCTTTTAAAAATAGAAAAATTTTGATTTTGGCCCTTCCAAAAAAGGTTTCTTTTGGCCCTTTATAAAAGTGTAAAGTGTACATTTTTAACTCTTTTACTGCACCTTAATTTAACTCTATTTAGTGTAGACATTATTTTATTTACACATAATCTTTTAACTTTTTAAATTATGAACTTACCTTTTCAATTAATCAAATAAATACATAGATACTGGCTATTGTGTTAAGTAATTTCCTTTTATACTATCAAAATTGGTTTAATTAGGTAATTGAAATCAATCAAATACCATATCTTTTAACATTCAACTGTTAAGGTTTTTTTTAGGTCTAAAGAGCAAATTGATTATTACTCTCATCAGAGACTGTCAATAGATAACTAGGGATATTTTTTATTTTTGGGCCAACTTGACATTTATAATGCCACGTCAGTTTGGTTATATCATTGTTTTGCCTCATAGATCCCTCACCTTTCACTTATAAATAGAGTTATCCAAATACTATTAATCCAATCTCACTTTCCTTTATATTCATATTTTCCTCTCCTTTCGATCTTTTTAATCCCGATTTTTGACTTGAGCATCGAAGTGCAAATATATGGAATACTCTCTATTTTTGCCTTAACCGCTTTATTCCTTTTCTTGTGATTTCAAGGTTTTGACCATTAGCTCGAAACTCAGCACCAACATTTGGCACACCAGGTATAGAGATTATTCTTCAGCCGAGTTGAATACAATGCCACCTAAAAAGAGAGCCAATAAGGAAGGAGAGACAATTGTTCCAACTGGGATTTAAACCCACAATAGCTAGCATACAGATTAATCTTGCACCAGATAAGCGGGGCCAACCATAAAGCAATTCAAAGCCTTAACTGAACAAACTCAAGCCTTGAAACAAATGCTCCAAAGCATAACACCATCCCAAGCCTTAAAAGTACCCGACCTGGTCACCCCAGATAGATAACTAGTAGAAAGACAACTGAGTTATGAGGAAGTTGAGCCTCTTTAGCTTCAGAAGAAAAGGAGCATGCCATTCCAACCATAAATCATCATTACCCTAACCATAACTTTACCCAAGCCACCACCCATAACTTTACCCAACCACCACCCAAAAATTCAAATAGACCGACCTTAAGCCCAAACCAAATAGAGACCTAGAGGCCAGAATGCAAGCTATGAAAAAAGAATTGAAATAGAAAGCTATCATTTTTTAAGATGAGTTGAAGTTGCTAGAAACCTTATCTTTTACCGAGGAGATTGACAGGACCATGCCCCCCAAAAGGATTCAAAATGTCGACCTTAGAGACCTACGACAATACTTCTGATTCCTTTGATCATTTAAAACTATATAGAACTAAAATAATGATGTAGGGTGCAGATGAAGCCCTAATGTGAAAAAGATTGGCCCCAAACCTTAAAGGAGCAATTCGACTCTAGTATTGTAACCTTAAACTGAGGTCGATCACCACATTTAAAGAGCTTAACTATTCTTTTCTCTTCCATTTTGTTAGCAGTAAAAGAACTAAGAAAACTACATTAAGCTTGATGTCAATTCATTAAGGTAGAAACGAGTCTTTAAAAGATTATGTCACATGTTTTAATGCAAAAACTCTACAAGTGAAAGACCTAGAGTAAATAGTCACTGTAATTACCCTGACCAATAGACTTAGTGATAGAAAGTACCAATGAAGCTTACCTTATCTCTGGAGCCACAAAAAACACTAGCTAGTTTATGGCTAAAAAATACATAAATGTTGAAACTACTATGAAAAACAATAGAAGTGAGAAAAGCTCATCTCCCTCTTCGATGGTCGAGGTGAAAGAGGCTTATCCCTTTTTTCGATAAAAAAAAAGATAAAAAATTCTACGATCTTTCCCCAAGAGGAAGATGACATAAGGCCAAAAGCTCGAGTAAAGAAAAGAACTATATTGCACTGAATATCTTCCTGGAGAGGATTTTAATACAAATAAAAAAAGACCTAGAGCTCAAATGGCCGAAGCCATTGAGGTAGAACATAAAAAGAGGCCCAACCAAGATATGTGCTTTTTAGAAAGACAGTGACTATAATATAAAAGATTGTGTCAACCTAAAAAATAAAATAAAAAATTTGATCAGAAGAGGTCAGCTGGGCAGATTTATATATCGAGCAAGATAGGGTCAAGGTAAGATGGAGTATAGAATGAAGATTATAGAGAAAGGATAGAAGGGAACCTGAATGTTGAGAAAAAGATGACAAGGGTGGTTAAAATCAAAGGAATAAGCAAGAAGAAAATAAGGGATCAGAGTGTCGAGTTATATATAACCGACTTATTGTAAACATAATTAATGTAATTACTAGAAGAAGCTCTACCTCGACCAAAAGGAAATTTGATTAAGGACTTGTTATAGTAATTGGCTCATCGACCAAAAAGAAAAAAAGTTGAAAGAACGAATCAATCTTCTTACGCACGAAAGACTCAAAGGGAATCTGGTATCCTTATGATAACACTATAGTAATTATAGCAATAGTATATAACTATATAGTTAGATGGATTTTATTTAACAATGAGAGTTTAACTGACATTTTGTACTACACTATAATCAATCACCACTACATTGATTGGATTTAAGAATGAATAAGTGTTGATCAAAATGACCATCAAATTGCTAGTCTCATTAGGCATAGAACCAAAGATGGTTACCTCGATTATACATTCATGGTTATAGATGTTCTATCAGCTTATAATATAATATTGAATCGATCAAGTCAGTCTATTGTAAGACTTATAGGCTCAATTCTTCACTTAAAAGTAAAGTTTTCAACACCTCACAACAATGTTATGTTACAATGATAAAAGGGAAAGACTAGGTAGCATATTGATGGCTTAGTTAAGACCAATGAATTAGAAAAGGAAAAAGAAGCCATAGTAAAATAAAAAGAAAAGAAAAAAAAAATCAAGGGTAAGCAATAACAGCAATAGAAATCGACTTGAAAGAAATACGCTTTTAAGTCATTATGAGTTCTTAGACTCTATATTTGTACAAGCCTTAAATCATTTCAATTTTTTAATTTAACTTACAGAAGTCAAGCTTTTAAGTTGGCACATACACATGTCAATGTGATCTAACTATTAAGCCAGCCAAAAAAATGAAATGAAAACATACATTTTATTTATCTTTACATTTCTATTACGTACCATTTTACTAACAATGAATTAACTACCATGTCGAGATCTATCTTTCTCACAGAAACAGTCTCGACTTAATTGAGTAGAAAAAAAATTGATCAAGAACCTGAGATTGGCAAAAATCGACCTTAATCGACAGAAGACCTCATTTCTATACCATTTTAGGAGAATAACCTAAAAAAATGTATGTAATTAGGGTCAAGCTTGACCACAAATAACAACTAATTCAATTTTTAAGGAACAATGTCTACTTGTTTGCCTAGACACTATTCGACATGCCAGGGATTGACCCTAAGATAATGGTCCGTAAGTTACACATCGATCCAAATATGAAGCCAATTTGATAAAAAAAAAAAACTTTGGCCCTAGAGAGATAAAAAGCCATTAAAAAAAAGGTCGACAAGCTGTTAGAAGTAGGCTTCATTAATGAAGTATACCATCCCGATTGGATACTTAATGTAGTCATAGTAAAAAAGTATAATAAAAAATTAAAAAATGTGCATTGACTTTATTAGCCTTAATAAAGCTTATCTAAAAGATAGTTTCCCTTTCTTTACTATAGATCGAATAGTTAATGATAGCTCCAAGCACGATTTGCTTAACTTTATAGATGCCTATTCAAGGTATAATCAAATTAAAATGTTAAACAAAAATGAGGAAAAAACACACTTCATAATAGAAAAAGGTCTGTACTATTACAATGTTATGCCTTTTGGTCTAAAAAATACAAGAACGACCTATTAAAGGTTAGTTAATAAGGTCTTTAAAAATCAGATTAACAGAAATATGAAGGTGTATATAGATGACATGATAGTGAAAAGTAAGAACTCAGTTGAGCACTTGAAAAACCTAAAAGAGACCTTCAACACCTTGAGAAATATAACATAAAACTCAACTCGAGTAAGTGTGCCTTTGAAGTCATGTCAGATAAGTTTTTTGGTTATATGATTAATAAAAGAGGTATAGAGGCAAACCCAAAAAATGTTTAGGCCATTCTAGACATTAAAGTATCGACCTAAGTGAAAGAGGGCAAAGATTAACGAAAGGAATAGTTACCTTAAGTAGATTCATATCTAGGTTGGTAGACCATTGCTTGTCATTTTTCAAAATTTTTAAGAATATCTTGAACTTTAGATGAACACCTTAGTGTCAGAAAGTATTTGAAAAGCTTAAAGAGTTTATGTCCTCTCATCCTATTCTCTCTAAGCCAAAACTTAGACGAAATACTATATTTATATTTGGCTATAACTTACTAGGATATCAGCTTAGTACTAGTCAAAGAGGAAGAAAGAATATAGAGACCAGTGTATTTTGTAAGTAAAGAATTGATAGGTTCAGAGATAAACTACTCTAGGATAGAAAAATTAGTGTATACAGTAGTCACGTTTGTCAAAAAACTTAGATCATATTTCCAAGCTTAAACAATTCATGTTCTAACCGACCAATCACTTCAACAAATTTTGTAAAAACCAAAATGCTAGGAAGGCTAATCAAATGGATAATAAAACTTAATGAGTATGACCTGCACATACTGCTAAGGTCAGCTCTAAAATCTCAAGTGCTAGTAAATTTTGTTATGAAATGCTCCTCGACAAGGATCGATGAACAGCCCAGAGAAGGTAAAGACATTAGTGAAGAAGAGATGTGAAAACTTTTTGTTTATGGGTCAGTTACTAGCCATAAAAGTGAAGCTAATATAATTTTGATCAATCTAAAAAGCCTGTAACTTAAGTATGCCATAAGATTTGGGTTCAAAACTTCTAACAATGAAGCTAAATATGAAACCTTAATCACATGCCCAAGATTAGAGATCGAGCTAAATGTGAAAAACATCATCGTATATAGTAACTTTTAGTTGGTGGTAAGCCAAATAAATGAAAAGTTCAAAGCTAAAGAAGAAAGAATAAAGAAGCACTTAGACAAGGCACTGACTTTTCTAGCTACCTTTCTAAGGTCGAAGTCAGAAGATATCAAGGTTAGAAAACACACTGACCAATTCATTATCCAAGTTAGCCTCAAGAATGACAACAAATAGCTCAACTCATGTCCTCATAGAAGAACTGGCACAAAAAAATATTGAGGAAAAGTTGGTCAAGCAAGTCGAAAAGAGAAAAAGTCATGGATTACTCCAATCAAAGCGTACCTAACAATGGAAGAACTATTCAAAGATTGTAGACACCAAATTTTATTTGAAATATTTTCAACATAATTAAATCGGGGCTCATTTACGAACATAGGTCAAAACCATTTAGGAGGACCATTTACAACTCATAAAGAGCCCATAAACTTACCTATTTAGAAATCCAAAGTCATATCGGATCAAATATGGTCAAACAACGTCAAAATTACACAAAACTTAATCAAAATAGATAGAGCCCAAGTTAATTCTCAAAATTAAAAACCTAATTAGAATTAATGTGATTTAAACTTAAATTTGAGGATATTTAAAACACTAAAAGTTTTTATGGCACCCCTAAAAATGCAAAATTACCAATATACCTTTGTAAGTGTGTTTTTCTAATTTGACATTCCCGAGCTTAAATTTTTATGAAACTTTTTACATTTTAATTTTACATTATTTCATGATTTTTGGTGCATTTAAAATCATAACAGTACCCTAAAAGTGTGAAAATACCAAAATACCTTTATAGGGTATTTTTATAATTTAGCTTTTTCGAGCTTAGATTTTCATGAATCTTTTTAGATCTCAATTTTATAATATTTTATGATTTTTGGTGCTTTAAAATCTTGAAATTGACCATAGAAACATTGATTTCTAAGAAAATAGCCTAAATACTAAATACTTGGTATTAGGGGTAAAATGATCTTCTATGGGTTTAGGGACAATAAAAATTCAACCTTTGCAGTGAATAATGTGAACCATTAGATCTCATTTGAATATTGATCTAATGGTTAAAGCTTGTTCCTTGAAAAAAAAAAGAAAAAAACTTTAGCCCTTGGATGTTACTTGATCTAAGAGCCTATATTCATTAAGAAACAAAGTTTATTTTTTTGAAACAAAAAGAGGAGTTTGCCAAATAAAATGGGAGGCTTAAATGACAAAACCAAAAAATAACAATAAAAAAAGGTCCAAAAATGCCATTTGAGGATGGCATGAAAAACAAATAAATGAGACAATTTTAGTTTGAGATAAGCTAAATTTTTTTGGCATTACCAATCGGTGGAAAAGAGGACAGAATAGTGACTAGCAATGGGTAGGAGAATGAACATAATAAAAACTTATGGAGAAAGGGTTTGAGGAGGATAAAAAAAGAGGCTCTTGAAAAAAAAATAATTTTTCTGAAGTTTAGGAAGAGAAGTCGAAAGCCAAAAAAGGGAAGGAGAAAGGTAGCCAAAAAATACTTGTATGCATTGAGGGTGAAAAGGAAAGAAAATCTTGAAACCAACAGGAAACTAAAGCAAAACACAACATAAAAAAAATTATAACAGACAAAAAGAATGTAGGTATACGATAGAAAATAGGAAAGCCAAACTAGAAAAGATGGGAGAAGGGTGAAGTAAAAAGAGGTATTCAGTGTAACAAACAAAATGGGAGACAGTAAGCAAAAATGGGTAGAAATATAAAACTAGAAGTAGTAAGAAAATAGTAAAAAAGTAAACAAAATACTAGCAAAAAGAAAGCAAAAAGAAGAAGTTGAAATGTGAAGCATTTGGTAGCAAATTTAAAGAAAAAAGAAAGTACCATCCTGTAACTTTTTTTTTATTTTTTCCCTTTCATGGAAGTGTGAAGTTTACTTCTTTTTACTCCATAGTTTTTTTACTTGCGCATAGTTTTCTTTTCTATGCAATAATTAAAGCTTATAAATAAAACAAAAAAGTTCACAATTCTTCTTTGATGATTGGCATAAAAACAACATGATAGCCTTGTTTTGGAAAACCTAAAATGAAGGCCAACTTACAAGGTGCCTCCTAAAAAAACAAAAGAAGAGTTTTTCTAACTTTGTTCTGACATCCATTAAGATATGGGTTGGTTTTCTAGTTTACTACTTTTGATTCAAAATCATGTTTTCTATATTCTATCATATGCCATTTTCATAAGAACAAAAGAAGGAAACAAGGAATAGTTGGGACTCATGTGTTACTGTTCATTATTCCAATTTTATGATTTGGTATATTTTGCTTTATTGTTTTATTTATTTATTATTTTTTATTCTTCATTTGCATGCCATGGCTTGGAAGAAATAGAAATGTTTAATAACTTTCTATTTATATGTCTTATTTTGCATTAGGCATATGCATCTTGTAGGTCAAATTGTCCTTTTATGTTTCTAGTGTTAGATAGGATAAGGATATGAAAAAATTTTGGAAATGGTGAGGTTAGGTTTGGCCTTACATGTTTTGGGCATGTGATTGTTATAATAAGCTTGATTATTAGACTTAAAAATAATAATAATCATAGAAATAAGTAAGATAATATAAATGTCTATTCAAAGTTAAAAGGTATAACTAAAAATTTTAAAATCCCTACCTATATGTTGGAGAGAATAAAAGAAAAATTTTTATGTTAAAAAAAAAATTTCGCCTAATTGTTGGAGAATTATTAAATAATAAGATAAATAATAATAATAAATAATAATAGCAATAAAACTTTTGATGGAAAATGAAGATAAAGGAAAATGAATTTTTGGAGGTTGTGAAAACGAGTTTATATTATAAGAATAAAAAATTTCTTTTTTTCAAAAGAATTATAAAACCAGACTTGCTCTAAAAGTCTGCCTAGATATTAGAGATTTTTGAAAAAGTTCATAAGTTTTTAAACTTATCCAAAACCTCAAGCTTATTCTAAATTTCTAAAGATTTGCATGAAAACCTTTTATAAAGTAATTTGTTCTCAAATGCAGCCCAGATGTTGGGGTATTTAAAAAATTTTATTTCATTAAGAATTTTCATGCATTTTTACAAACTCAAAAAATAAATTCGTTTTATTAAAACAACAAATATAAAAATAATATAATAAAAATAATCGAACGAGATTTTTAAATATAAAAAATCTTATCAAAACTCTACTTAGACGTTTGAGAGTTCAAGTGACCTCTTTATATTTAAAAATCTAACTTCTAAATTCACATTTGATTATCATTTACATATGTTTTGTTTTTTTAAATTATTGTACTTATTTATAAAGCATATATATATATATATGTTTGTTGATGTTTAATGTTAATTATATTATTTTTTATTTTTTTGTTGCATGAAAAGTTTTCTTAAATTTTTTTTTAGTTTTGAACAAATAAAATTAAAATAACATTTCAAGAAATATGATTGTTGGTACTTTACCTAAATGTTGGAGAGTCATCAATGATTAACATTTACAAAAAATGTTATTTTATTATTTTAGAAGAAATGTTGTTATAAATCTTAAGCGAAAAGAGTTATTTTAAAATTTGCTTAGATGTTAAAGAATTTGGAAGTAATTCTTTAATTTAAAGATTTCTTTGATATTTCTAAATAAAGAATTTTACTAAAATTGCTTTCTTTTTTTCAAAAAAATAATAAAGGGAATTGTTATTAAATTTCAAATCGAAACCATTTTATCCAACACAAAAAAATGCAAGATTAATTAATACCAATTTACAAGCATTGTGTGAGTGCTAATTATTTTCTACACATAACCGACTTCTAAACTCAATCTTGTTTTTACTGACCAAAATTATTTTTTTAATAAAGCTTTAAACCCGTTTTATTATTTTATTAAAAAGATAAAATTTTTGGGTGACCAATCACACCCTAAAAAAGATTGATGGTAACTTTTCATATTTTTCATAATTTTTAAATTTTTACGTTTAGCGTTGAGTCTCTAAATTGATACGTTATGACAAAGATAAGGTCTGAGTTAAAGCTCTAATGAAGAAAGCTCTTTGTTACACCATGATTAATTAGAAACTGTATATGAGATCTCTTAGTTTGCCTTACATAAGATGTGCAGATGATGAATAGGTAAACTATGTACTCAAAGAAGTACAAGAAGAAATTTATGATAAACACCTCGAACCTCGACCACTTACCTATAAGGTGATCAGATAGGGCTATTATTGGCTAATAATAAAAAAAGAGACGATCGACCTGGTGAAAAATTTTGATAAATGCTAGAAATTCACCCATGTACAACATCTTCTATCAATTGAGTTAACTTTCATCATCAATCTTTGGCCCTTCATGCAATGAGGGATGGTGTTCTCAACCTATTCACTTTGACCACAATACAAAAAAGATTTATGTTGGTGAAAGTTGATTATTTTATAAAATAGTTTGAGGTCGAAGCCCTCACTACAACAATAGAAGCTCAAGTTAAAAAATTTGTGTAGAATAATTGTCTACAGATTTGGCATACCTTAGTTCATAATAAGAAACAATGGCAAGCAGTTTAAAAATTTAAGGTTCAAAGAGTGATACTTTAATATTCACATCCACCAAGCTCACATCGGATGCCCACCCTCAGTCAAATGGCTAGGCCAAGGCATCTAACAAGATAATATTAAAAGCTCTGAAAAAGAGACTAAATGAAGCTAAAAAAAAAAATAGGTTGATGAGCTCTTTAAAGCTCTATAAGCCTTGAGGACTACATGAAGGTCTACATAGGAAAAAAAGTTATGGTACTTGTGAAAATTGATTTTTTGAGCCTCTGAGTTGAGTTTAGGTCTGAGGAAAGAAACGAATAAGCCCTTAGAGTCAATCTTGATTTAACAAAAAAGCAAAGAGATGTAGCATTAACCAGAATAGCAACTTACCAATGGAAGGTAACCAATTTTTTCAATAGAAAAGTTTGATGTGAAAAATAGAGTCAATCTTGATTTAACAAAAGAGCAAAAAGATGTAGCATTGACCAAAATAGCAACTTACCAATAGAAGGTAACCAATTTCTTCAATAGGAAAGTTTGACATAAAAATATAAAGAAAGGTGACTTGTTACTTAGGAAGATCGAAGCC
Organism: Durio zibethinus; assembly: GCF_002303985.1. The sequence goes on from NW_019168470.1 coordinate 5,679,411, forward strand.
TCAAAAGTAGATGACCGAGGTTATAAATTAGTCCTGAACTGAGAGGGCCCCTACGTTACCAAAGAAGTCATCCATGATGTAACCTACAGGTTGTAAAATAAGAATGGCAATCCCATCTTAAAGATATAGAATGCAGATAATCTAAAAGTTTACCACCAGTAGCTCAGATAAAGTTGAGCTCAGTCTTTATAGTTTTGAAAATTATTGATTAAAGTTTGTATTTTGATTACATTTATTATGAAAGTCCTAAGAACAGGCAATGATCAAACTCATACTTGAAAAACAAAATCAACAGGCTATATCAATAGCAGAGCTAATGAACTATCCAATCTAATCTTGAGTTAACTGAGCTGATCTGGAGAAATAGGTCAACAGTTAAAGTAAATTGAGTTGAGACTTATGTTAATCTAGATCCTCAAGTTAATTTAATGGGTCCTTAGGTTGATTGGTTAAATTAGATTAAGCTCACCCAATTTGAGCTAGAAGTTGGTGATAATTTGATTTACCAAATTAATTTAATGTCCAAACTTATTTTCTCACCTGAGCTAAAACTATTTAAGTTGATTGGTTAAGATTGATTTATCAAGTTACTTCATCTTGTTTGAACTTAATGCCTAAGCTAGAATTTGATCCAAATACATTGCGAAGGTAAAGCATAAACAATAAATCAAAAGTTAAAAACATAGCTTAAACTTGGGTAAAAAATAGTTATATTAATTTCACCAGTGATTACAATTTGACAGAAGTTTTAACGAGTGAATTAATTTGAGCTCCTAACAAAAAATCAACCTCTTACTTAAACATAAAATATACAAAAAAAAATATAAAGAAAAAGACTTTCATTCTCTTCAAGTCCCCCTATCCCTAACAGCAACAGCAGGTCCCTCAGCTTTAGGCGTAAGGGTGACATCGAGATTGGCATTCATGGTAGCGTTCTTATTTTCATCATCCTCTACCTTTTCTCTTTCAGATTGAACTAGAGATTTAATCTTGAGATTATCCAGCTTGATGTTGGAAAAGTCAAGGTTCATGTTTGCATACTTAAATATGACCTCATCCTTGCACAACTTAAAGGCACTGAGGACATTATTCTTAGAAAATTTGACTTGAAGGTTATAATAACTTTGGAAAACCTTAAACTCCTAGATGATCTCTTCTTTGCATTTTTTCTTGGCCTATTCCTTAGTTTTTTGCCCTACCTTTTCAATTTTAGCCTAAGCCTTTTTAAGTTTAAGTTTGGCCTATTCCTTAATTAAATCAGTTATGGCCTTTTAAACCTACACTTATTCTAGCTTGATTGCCAAGTCCTTAGCCTTTTTTCTCTGCTTCATTTTCTTTTTATGTGAAGCAGAAAGGCTAACTCAGAGAGTGGTGATCATATCATTATTTTTATAGTTCTTCTAACCATATTTCTTTAGATCATGCTTGGTATTCAGTAAACAGGCCAGTGCCAAATAAGAGTGGTGTAGGTTTTTTCTAGCGCATCGGGAGGGATGAGCTTGAAGCTTGTCATAAGCTACAGAAAGAAAATCGAGCTTAGACTTTGGAAAATAGTGGAATTAATAAAACAATATAAAAACTGAACTAAAAGATGACTTATTTCTTGGAGGGATTGTGATCTTTGTGAATATCTTGGCCACTTTAATGCTCTTGAGGGGATTCTTACTAGCGTCATACTCTACGTTAGAAAAGAAATGCTCTAAGGTAGGCCTCAAGATTTGAACCTTAGGATCTACCAAAGAAGAAGAGGCCTTAATCTTTTACTTCTTAAGAGGAAAGGCCTAGACTTTCCAATCTGTTGTCACATTCTACTTACCTTTAGCATCGACAAAAACCTAAGTTAAAGAGCTTAACTTTTGGGAGATAGGGGATCAATTATTTTAATTCCCTCCCCGATAAGAAGCCTTAAGCTAGGTGGGCTGTATTTGGCCCTTTCTTAGCTTTGGTTTATGAAGGTATTTGTGAAAGTCAAAGGCCTTAAATGGTTAAGCATTGTCAGGCATCTTTGCAAGATGAGCTAAGTGTTGAAAAAATTAACAAAACTAAATACTTGACGATGTTACCTTACATCTACCCCAGTTTTTGGACTCATTCACTACTTCAAAAAAGGTCAGTTCATATGCCTCTATGACCAACTCTCTCCTTTTTGTGAACTATAAAATCTTGTCTCGATCGTGGAAGTCACTTGTAGAGAGAAAAATGGGCTCATCATAAAAAATTTCAAGCTCATTCAAAATCTCTCGCATTTCAAACTCATTATTTTTATTTTTATTCTCCTTCAGAATGCAAAGGAAGAGCAATTTCCAATACTTTATTGAGCTTAGGCTGTAGACACCTTATTTGGTCCCGGCTCAAATCAATTGGATCTAAACCAATTGAACCCCAATTGTCCATATTTTCATATTTCTTATGTAAGACTTTTTATTTTTATTATTTTTTGGATAATTTTATTATATTCTTCATTTTATTTTAATTTTATTTATTTGTATATATGTGTCTTATTTATCTTATTTATTTAGTTATTTTATTTTTTTAATCTTTTCTTTCTCTAGTTAAATATTTATTATGGATTATCTTTAATCTTAATTTTAGTTATCTTTAAATATATTTTTTATTATTTTGTTTATTTGGTTAATTTTAAAAAAAGAAAGATAATTGAAAAAAAAAGGAAAAGAGAAATTGATTGGGAGAGGATTGGTTGGTGATGAAGTTGAAATTGGATTATTATCCTAAGGTGATAATTCATATTGAAATTGAATAAAAAGTTTTCGAAGATAGAGTTCAATCCCAATCTAGTGGTAAGATAGGCTTTTTTAAGAATCCAACTTCGATTCAAACACTGATTAAGTTAGAATTTTCCCCTATAAAAAGACTTGCAATCAACAACAGAACAATGAATAACAATCGTAAACACACAACAACAAAAATTACAAACACGAGCAAAGAGAGAATTAGAGAGTGATCAACAACACAGAGAGATTATAAAAAAGTAATATACAGTGATCATATAGAAAATGAGAAAGAAAAATGCAAGAAGTAGAGAATAAAAATTTTTTTGGCAATAGGATTTGATATTAGGTAATTTTTTATTCATGTGTTTAAGGGATTTTTAAAGTGATTTTTTTGGCAGAATTCAAGGTTAAATAGGATTTGAGAAGTCAAGTTTGTTAAAGGAAATTGTTGGAATTTTTTTGCATTTTCTTTTTTGGAAAAATCTAAAAAATTTCCAAATTAAGGTAAGGTTTTCCGGCGACACTCAAGTTTTTTGATGGATTTTTTCAAATTTCGATGACTTTTTCGATGATTTTTTTTAGAAACTAGTGAAGAATTCAACTAGTGTTCATCTTTCTAGAGAGAGAAAGAGAGAAAACAAGATGAGGAGAGAGAAGAAAGAGAAGAAATCTAAGGAAAAAAAGATCTTAGAGGGCTTTTATACATTTGTAAAATGACATTGTTTTGCCTTAAAAAATTTGTAAGATCCGTGCATCGACCTGAGGAAGATTCATCTGCCAACCTGACTTGGTCGCAACCCGTTTCAATGCCAAGCCATTGTTAAACCGAGTTGAATTGTCTTTTAAGCGATTCTAGCCAGTTTCCATCCTTGTAGCCGAGCCGAGCCAAACTTTTTTTTGTATTTTCTTTTCATTTTCATTTTTATTTTGAATTTTGTTTGTTTGTTTGTTTATTTATTTATTTTAAAAATATTTACATGATTAAATTTTGAAAAAATTAGAGGAAATTATTTTAAAAAATATATAAAATAAAAAAATTCAATAAAATTTTGAGAATAAATAATAATTATCCAATAACAAAATTTTTAGAAATTACAAACGGTTAATTTATAGAAAATTTATAAGTGAGAAATTCTTTTTAATTTTGACCCAAATGAAGGAAAAATTTAGATAAAATTTCAATAACAATAATTAATATTTATTTTTAGTTGAAAAAATTAAAATAAAAAGCATAAATAAATTTAATAAAATTTTGGGAATGAATTAACAATTATTCAATAATGAGATTCTTATATATTTCAAATGTTAAATTTTTTAAGAAATTTTTAGGTGAAAAATTTCTTTAAATTTAACTCAAATAGTAGAATAATTTAGATGAAATTTTAATAAAAATAATTACATTCTTTTCCAAACTAAAAAGTAAAAATATAACTTAAATTTGTGTGAAAATATATAATAATTATCTAAAGATAAAATCTTAGGAAAAATCACAAATTGTTGAATTTTTAGGAGATTGAAAATTTTTTTTTAAATTCAACCCAAATCGTGAAAGAATTTAGATGAGACTTCAAAAAATAATTTATATTATTTTCTTTCTATGATTAAGAAATAAATGACTGAATTTTAGGAAAGATATTTCTAAAATTGGCCCAAATTGTAAAACATTTAAAAATCTCTAAATGAAAAAATATTTCTAATTTAGGCCAAAATGGTGGAAGAATTAGATATGTTTTTAAGAAAATAAAAAACTAATAATAAAAATAAATGATTAAGCTTTTTTTTGGGATAATGAAGCCTTTTTAAGAAAATAAATGGTATTTTTGAATATTTTTGAGGTGAAAAAATATTTTTATAAATTCTATCAGATCAATAAAGAAATTTTAAAAGTTATTTTCAACATTTAAATAGTAAAATTTAATAAAAAACCATTAAAACCATAGACCTTTAAGATAATTTAAAATTAAATTGTACTATCATTTGGTGGGCATGTGAGGGTGTTATAACATTCTCTATACATAACCAAACTTTTGAATCATGTTCTGATTAGTAAACTAGAACCTATTTTTTGAGGATATTTAGTCAAGCTTAGGATTTCCTTAAAGGGATAGATTTATTAGGTGACCAATCACATCTAAACAAAAAAAATTAATAGCGACTCCTAAAATTAAGTTTAGCGGTTAAGTTTTTAGACTTATACGTTATGATGCGGGCAATTTGTGAATATCTTATTGGAGAGATGAACTGTTATATAGAACCACCTCTTATCGTGTCAATGTTTTTTTACTAAAAAGAACTCCCTGAATAAAGGAAGAGTAGAAAAAATATAGGAAAGAATTTAGGGTGAACTAAATGATCGTTAAATTATAAGAAAAAAAGTTTAAAAATAAAAATATGTAAATAGAGCCTCAGACCGGGCACTATGGAATCCTAATACACCCAAAATAGGTAACTTTTCAAGGAAAAAGTGATCCGATGCTCAATAGTTGGCATCAATACATTGTAACCCTTATTTAAAAGGCTAAAGTTGACCTCTAAAGATCGAACGTAGTAAGTAAAGCACATATTAGGGCAGTTTAAAGATTAGCCTTACCTTTTAAGCTCTTTATCACATCCTTAAAGTTTAGACGTAAGGAGTAAGGAATGAAGATAAGGACACAAGCCATGTCCTTTGAATTTGAGAACTTCTTCCCATCCTTACCTTCCTTTTTAACCTGGTTGGTTTCTCACTCCTACTTTCCATTGAAACCCTTTTCATCATCAGAGCCTTTATTATCACAAGGCTCAAGCAAGAGTAAAATTTTAAGTTAAAATAGTGTCAGAGAGCACCACGATGTTAGAGGAAGAATAGAGACAATGAGACTCTTCAAGTAAAGAAGAGTAGTGAATGACATCGACTAGAGTTAACTTAGAAGGAGTAAATAAGTAAGAAGCAGATAAAGCAACAAAAAAATAAAAAGTTGAGAAAGTTGAACCTCAAAAAGAAGAACAACAAAAAAAGAAAAATTAGATGAAGAAGTTGGATTGACTTGAGATATAAGAAAGATAAGGTTTTCAAGCTAAAAGTCAATGGCATCTACAACTCACCTATGCTCTAATAGACTTGCTCTCCTCTAGAGCAGACATCGTCTTCTATTCTTTTCTACCCTTTTTCAATCATGGGATTGAGCTAGAATGCAGCCCCTTTAAATAGTTTTTTCCTGCAATGATTGAAAGGACCTTGTCATTCTCGACCCCACTGTTGAGCCAACCTCATTTGGAAACTACCTTGTAACTCTCTAAACCCCCAAAGCTTGCATTAAAAGATATTATAAAAGAAAGAAAAGAAAACATATCGAAGTAAAATGAAAGAAAAAAAGATGAATGAAAGAAGGTGAAAATTTTTAGGTCGGTTAAAACAAGTCGGTTTAAGAGCAAAAATGCAACAAGGTGAAAAATGAAAGCCCTAAGAGGTCTTTTATATAGCTAATGTTCATATAAGATGAATAGCCTAAATTACACCACTTGTCAGATTGTTACCGATAATGACCTTTCACATTTCTAGCTTTGGATTTTTACCGCCCAAATACCTCTTTCCTAATTAAATGAGATTTTCAAATAACTGAAGGCCAAATTGGTCATCTCACCTATTCAAACCAGGTAGACCAGTTGCAAAACCTAGGGCAAACTTTTCGAATAGACTAATTACCAGTTCAACCATGAATTAGGCTTGAGGATCAAACTTAAAAAAAAAAACATAAGTCTTACATCGAACATGTGAATCATGTCAATAGTTACTTATAAGCTTGCTTAGCTTAACCTTGGGCCTCTTTGACATAAACTCACTCACCCCAGCAACCCCAGAATGAACCTACTATGCATATAACCCAAAACCCATGCTTAAGATCAAACTCCGCACCTACGTTCACACGTTAGGTTGGCACATTTTAAAATAACCAAGATTACACTCAATAGCATACAATCAGTCACAAACCTCTCTTACCCAACTCTAATATCAGCCTCGATGACATTTAACCTTGATAATGTGAGGTAGGGTCCTAGGCATAACTTTTCAAAAAACCACGCTCACAAGCTTGAGGTCAAACTAGTGAATATCTGCACCATAAGGGTTTGATTAGGCACCCATTATTTTGATTCTCATACTGCTTGGTGGGAAGATAAAATGTTAGGAGTATTTTTGGGTCCAAAAGGTAAATTGATCAATTTTCTCATCAAGACTATTAACAGACAGCCAGAGGCATTTTTTACTTTTGGACCAACCTAAAATTGTAAGCCTACTTGACATGTACAGTGCCACGTTACCTCGGCTATGTCACTATTATATCCCACAAACCCTTCACATTTGCTTATAAATAAAGCTATTCAGATACTATCAATCCAATCTCACTTTTCCTTATATTTTTATTTTCCTCTCTCTAACCTTTCTAGTCTCAACTTTTGACTTAGTGTTAGAGTGCAAACACAGATAATACTCCCTACCTTTGCCTTAACTGCTCTCTTCTCTTTCTCATGATTTCAAGGTTTTTACCTTAAGTTTGGAGCTCGATACCAATTATTGAATATATAATAATTAATTTTTTTATCCACCAAAATTTTCATTCATTAATTCTCATATTTATTTAGTTAATTTGATTCTTATGTGTATTATGTCAAGGTAAATATTTGTCATAGTATATTTAAAATAGATGTACATCGATCCTTGGCTGCACCAAAGGCCAAAAAGGTGTTTCCATTATTTTTGTGATGGAAGCAGTCGCCAAATTCGATTTCTTTTCTACATGAGAACAACTTATAAAAGCAAGATTCCCAACCCCCCCCCCCCTCCCGGCATAATTGTGGGCCTGCCATAATTTCCAATTTGCTTTCACTGAAGTCGTCGATGGGCACATAATATCAATCAAGAAACCAATCACGTGCCAATATAGCTCCAACGACACTGACTATTAGAATCTATATCATTTCAGTTGCACAATCTTGACAAACCATTAAAAAGATGAAGAAACTTTTTTTTTCTATCTTAGTTGTAGATCTAATTTTGATGTAACGGTTAAAAAAAATAAAACTTTTTAATTTTATATCGGTATAAGCATATTCTTTTTATGTATAGTCAATTGAGATGTCTAATTGTTGTATTAAAATTTTTAAAAAGATAATCTTGCCATCGTTAACAATGAGAGGGTTATGAGAAGAAAATGAGATATTTTTCATGGTTTAATTTTCACCCATTGAAAATAAAAAGATGTTTAAGAAGTGTAAATACCCAATCATCAAGTCAATATATAAGATACTATTGATCAGTCAAAGGGCACCTAAAATGACTCCTTCTCAAGGATGTTAAATAATATATTTGAACAAAATCTCTGTGCTACAAGTCAATTGAAAAATGAATACAACAACAAATGTCGATTTGTAGAAGTCGAAATTATATCCTTTTGGACAACACTTTGAAATTTTGAGTATCACTTCATGAGTATAATTGACTAATTTTCTTTATTATAATTAGCAACAATTTAAATAAGCATTTTAAGTCATTGTTTTCATGAACAAGGACTGGCTCTGTTTTCCGTCTTTCTTTTTTTTTCATTCCTTCCACCCAAATGAATAATAATTTGACTCGAAGATACCATTTGGGAATTGAACAAGGTTTTATTATTGAAGTTGTTAACATACACACATCTTCGATTAGCACCTAATTACCTGCACTCAATAAAATAAAGCAACTTGAAAGCTACACATCCGTGTGCAAATAACCAAGCAGGAAAACTATATCATGCACCTAATACTACAAGTTTTGCATGAAATGACTAATTCGAATTAGCCTTTTTTTTTTTTTTTTTCTATTTATTGAGCACAATCTGAATAAGCACTTGGAATGATGAAATTTAGCTGTCTTTAGATTCATGGCACATGCAAAAGAGAGCTGTGGTCTTTGGATACATGAATTAGTAGAGTAAACAATAGGAGCATATGCGCATGCATACTCATTGGAAACAATTTTTTTGGAAAGATTAATGTGTACAGATGATTGATTATCATAAAACTATTATGGATAATGAATCATTTCAAACTTTATTACTTTTTTTAATACACTACCATTTAGCCTTTTCTAAGCTTTCTTTGGAAAGAAAAAGCAGTGGATGAAGAAGCGAAAAGGGTGTCTTTTCGTTTTTCACCTATTCCTTGTAAATTTTCATTTTCTAGGTGAAGAGTTAGATTTAAAATTACCAAAAAAATGATTTTTGGTTTTTTTTTGAGGGGTGACAGTTGATTTTGTTTCGCCACTTGGCGTTATGCCATTTATTGGGCAATGGCCAAAAAGTGGGGTAACTACGGAGGTGTGCCTGGAAATTCAACCCGATTCCAGTAGGTTTTGATCCGATCCGATCTTATGAGATCGAGTTTTTTTTTTTAATTTTGAGTTTCGGATCGAGTCGGATCGGGTAATGTTAGAAAATAATCAAGATCAGATTTTAAGCATACCCAACTTTACCCGACTTGATATTATTTAAAAAATTATTTTTTAATTAATTTTTTAATTATTTATTTATATATATATTTATATAATGATATTTTTAAATATTTATATTTAAAAAATAATATTTTTATTAATTTCAGGTCGGATCGAATCGGATACGGATTATATAATATCGGGTTCGGATCGAAATCGGATATGAAAAAATAAAAAAAATTTCGAATCGAATTCGAGTTTATTGATGATAAAGTCAAATCGGGTTCGGGACGAACAAAACCCGCTCCGAACCCGACCCGATGCCAACCTTAGGTGTGCCAAACTAAGGACAACAAATAAACCAAAGTTCAGACTTTACTGCAAGTCCAAGAACACACAACTGCAGTGGAAGATCAAGAAATGAAATGAAAGCCTACCCCTCTTCTCTACTGTCTCTTCCTTGTCATATTTTCAACGAGAAGAGCTGAAGTGTCTTTGACGTGTAGTGGAGTGTGCCAGGCAATGGGCACACCATAAAGGACCCACATGTTAAAGCAATAAATTATAACAATTCAAAAAATCCATTTGGATTTTGATTCCTCTAATCTTCAAAAAGAATGAAAAAAAAAAAACTAATCTTTTTGGTGGTTTTTAAGCAAGGTAAACATCATAAACCACATGACATTATTGTCAATTTTCCAAACCAGCTTTCACTGTTTCCAAATTTTTTATCAACCTTTTTTTCTTATTAAGGACCTGGTTTTTGCTTAGGATTCAAGCTCTCTTTTTTATTTCAACCTCTTTTCCTCACCTTATCTTTCACTGAGAATTGGTTATCTAACTTTTTTTCCTTGTCACAATAAGAAAAAAAGGGTCAGTATTTTCTTGTTATGTTGATGGCAATTAAAGGTCTAACTTGGAATATCCTTCTGTGTACTGTAATTTGGTGACTATGCATTCATGTGAATTTGTTGCTGTTTCTGATCTGGGATTCATCAGATTCTGTTGTTTCTGCATATTCTTCTCTCTTTTTTCTAGTTATTCTTTGATACTTTTAACTTTTCTATGTTCTCTTCAGCGGCAACTGTTTCATATCATTTTGATTTTCAGTTATTATATACCTGGATTTGTTTTCCCTGAATAATATTGGTTCCGGTAGTTTTGAGTGTTTTCATGTTGATGTGTGAATATGAGATGTGGTAATTTAAGGCCACTGAGTGCCACACGTGAATGAATTCTGGGGAATTGATTTCTGATAAATAAGGGAGAATTTGTTTGATTGGATTGGATTTGGGAAACCCAGGCAGTAATTCAGAAAATTTCTTCAATGCTTTTGGTATGCTATGAATTACTTGGAAACTTTAATTATGGTTTCTGTTTAGGTTCATGCTTTTGGCCAGAGCTGGTATTGCCGTCTGAATGGTTTCCCTTTTATTATTTTTTCTTTCTTTATTTGAATTATTTTTGTTAAAGATAGTTTTTGAAAAAGGAATCAAGTCAATAGCCTTGACTGTAAGTTGACATAATGAGTCCCAAAGTGGGAATGTTTTCCATATTCCACAGGATCATACCTATGACAGTATAAACAGTATTTGTTATCTAATTATGGTTTTTCCATCTTTAGTTATAACTGCACTTCCCTTTCTCGTTTTGAATTTGTTTCTGCCTTCCTAAATGGATGACTTGGTTGCAGGCAAAAGACTGCTGGTTGGTTAGCAAATTGCATTTCACATAATGGGTTGGCTGACCAAGATTCTTAAAGGTTCAGGTAATAAAGGGCGATATCATGGGAGATATGGAGATGATAGAACTTGGGATGAGCCTCGCCGTTCAGCGGTAATGCTCTACTCTTTATAAGTTTTGCTGGTTGCTTGTGTTCAGATGTCATTGATTCTGATGGTAAAATTGTTACAACTTTGTCCATGCATGTAATGTCATCTTCGAAAACCTCTGTCTGCGTGATCCTGGTTCATTCATTCCTATGAGGTTTTTCCAACGTTAACTCTGTGAGTCTTTGTTGGAAAACTTGTATGCAGGAAGGCTCGGATGGTTTTGACAAAGATGATATTGATCGTGCTATTGCACTGTCCCTTTCAGAAGTAGACCAGAAGGGGAAGGAAGTGATAGGTATGGTTGCATGCCTGAAGCACAGATCATGCAAATTAACAATGTGCTTTTCTAGTTAATAGGTGACTCAGTTACTATGGCAGTCCCCTTCAACCTCAACTCTTTAATCATTGTTTTCAGAAAAATAGTCTTTTGCAGTATCCAAATTTCCTTTAATGCTGGTAACTAATCTGGCACTTAGTCATTTCTGGTTGAAACCATTTAAAGATTTTGAGCTGGTGAACTGGGAAGATTAATGTCATTTACTTCTTCAATGTCATAGTGGCCATTTGGGAACTTTACAATAGGTTTAATTTGGTCCTAAACTAGTCCTAACATAATTTATAGTGCAAATGTAAACTGATTGAAACGAAATCTTTTACCAGTAAACTTATTCTTTTGCTGTTAGAAAATTGCCCAAGCCGACAAATTTTAGAATTGGCTCCTGTTTATCTTACTGAACTGGTTCTAAATGTGTGAGATACACCCCATATCCATATCCATAATGAATTAATAGAACTCTTCATCCTCGCTAGGGCTGGCCAGAATGAAAAAATGAAAAGCAAAAGTGTAATTGTTCTCTGAGAAGTTTCTTTGTCAGGATTTGGGGGTAGTTTCAACTTGGTTCCTGGGTTTTAATGTGTTACAAATTTATTTTTGTATCAACTCTTATGTTTCCCATTCACTTGGTAGAAGATGAGTCTGAACCGGAGGAGGAATCAGATGAGGATCAACTAGATGCTAAAGGTCATGTAGAGGATGAGGATGACAAATTCTCCGAAGCTCATTTGGAGGAGGAAGAGGACAGATATGCTAAAGCTCATGTAGAGGAAGAGGATGACCAATATGCCAAAGTTCAACGGGAGGAAGATGAAGAACATGCTAAAGTTCAATTGGAAGAAGATGAACAACTTGCTAAGGCCATTCAAGAAAGTTTGAATGTGGAGTCTCCACCTCGTTATGGTCATGGGGGTTTATTTTCACCTTATCCATTCTTCTTTTCAGCTAGCTACAGGTAATTTGTTCGTGCTGAACCCTTTTTCATTAAATTCTCATTGCTTTTCAAAATGACTAGTGTAGAAGGAAGCTGATCTATATTACATACACTGTTGACAATGTCATAAAACCTGCTTAGGCTTGCATGCAGACATAGATATCAGACCTATTAGCACATATTAGTATTTAGCAGTTGATACCCTCGTTTCAGTTGTTGGAGAACTTTCATTAACTGGTTTTCTTTTGAAATAAAATGGGTAAATTATGGTCTGACTATTTAGTTGGAAAAAAATGGGTAAAGTATGAATGAAATTGTATCTCTCTCTTGGGGAGTGGGGTGGGGTGTTATTTATTGTTATCAAAATGAAGATTAAAAAAATTGTTAGTTTAGTATGTCTTATGCAATATTACGAAATTGCAGGTATGCTTCCATATATAATCATAACATATTGCCTCTTGAAATTATTTGAGTTTATTCATGTGTACCATATGAAAGCTGACCTGGTTCACAAAATCATGCTGCTGCAGAATCTGTGCTGGTTGTAATGCTGAGATTGGTCATGGACGATACCTGAGTTGCATGGGTGCTGTTTGGCATCCAGAATGTTTTCGCTGTCATGCTTGCAACAAGCCAATTAATGATTATGAGGTCTAAATCTCATGTAGTTTATTGATATTTTAATTTGAAAGTATTAAACAAAGTTCTCCAGTCATTCTCCTACTTTTTAATCATACTGAGTTTGCAAGCATCGAGTGAATATTGTATATGGCCTAATTTTAAAGTTTCTTTTCTGGTGATAGTTTTCAGTGTCTGGGAATCGCCCTTTTCATAAATCCTGCTATAAGAAGCAGCATCATCCAAAATGTGATGTTTGCAAGAAATTTGTAAGTTGCTAAATCCAATCACAGGGTCTTACAACCTTATTTAATTTGCATAAGCAGTTTTTCTTATCTGTATCTCCTTATCCCATATATGTAATTGTGCATCTAATTTGAATTGATAGCTACATGGTTCATGTGTAGTTGTAGAGGGAAGTCTTCATTAGGTTTTTCTCATCAAATATTGTGATTAATAAATCAAAAAGGTGGACAAACAGAAGAACCAGGTTTCTCTAACCTAATTGGAGGCTGATACCTGCATGTGCTAACTATTCTGAACTGACATTTTTAAATATACCTGTTAGCCCATCAAAGGCTACAGAATCTGAGAAAACTCCTGATCAAGTTTTCCTAATACAACTTGTTGACTACTGTAGGAGGCAGCTGCTCCATGTCTAAGTGACTGTTCATGTGTTATAATTGGATTTTTAAGACATGATATTTCTGAGACCTCTGTGTTTTCAAGTTTAAGACCATGTGTTTTCTAGTTTAAGCATTAATGTGTTGAACATCCAGTTTTTTTTTTTTTTTTTTCGCTGCCCATCAGTGTAGGGCTGATCTCATTTCCTTGTTTCTTTTTCCATTTTAACAGATACCAACAAATCTAGCTGGTCTTATTGAGTATAGGGCACATCCTTACTGGATGCAAAAGTACTGCCCTTCGCATGAGCGTGATGGCACTCCTCGCTGTTGTAGTTGTGAAAGAATGGAGGTGAGTTGAAAGACTGCTCCCCTTTTTCTTTTAGAAACAGAACAAAGAGAAGGGAGCCACATCCTTTTGTAGTTATATACAAAAAATACATGCACATCATTAATTTCTTAAAGCCTTGCAATGCTTGCAGCCAACCGATGCAAAATATTTATCACTTGATGATGGTCGGAAGCTGTGTCTAGAGTGTCTAGATTCTGCAATTATGGACACTCATGAATGCCAGCCTCTTTACCTTGAAATCCAAGAATTTTATGAAGGATTACATATGAAAGTGGAACAGCAGGTTCCTCTACTTCTGGTTGAGAGGCAAGCTCTGAACGAGGCCATGGAGGGAGAAAAGAATGTAAGGCTTAAATGTCGAAATTTTTATGTATCAGAGGAAATTTCCTCTGCTTTGGTTTCTTTGTAATCCTGTTTACGTCTTATCTGTGGGCAGGGGCATCATCACTTACCAGAAACTAGAGGACTCTGTTTGTCAGAAGAACAGACTGTTACCACTGTATGAATTTCCTTTCAGATTCTTACTTCTTAATTCCTGTAGTTCAGTTTTATTAAGATGCCCTCATATTTAATTGGATTTCAACATTTATTTGATCCGAATTACCAGGTCTTAAGAAGGCCAAGGATTGGGGCAGGCTATCGGTTCATAGACATGATAACTGAGCCTTACAGGCTAATTCGGCAATGTGAAGTTACAGCTATTCTCATTTTGTATGGTCTTCCTAGGTATTATCTTTTGTTTTCCTTTCGCTGCAGCATTTCTATCCAGTCTTATTTGTACCTTTGATATATATGATCGAAAGAAAAAAAAATCTACAGGTTGCTGACAGGATCTATCCTAGCCCATGAGATGATGCATGCTTGGCTTAGGCTTAAAGGTGTTTTATCTGTTCCACCAGTCCTTGATCAATGTTTTCATTTTTGTTTTTGATGGTAAGGTAGGGACTAAGGAGTATTAACAGAGTGGGAACTTTGACAGGCTATCCTAATCTGAGTCTAGAAGTTGAGGAAGGTATATGTCAGGTTTTAGCACATATGTGGCTTGACTCTGAGATCTACGCTGCAGCGGGAAGTGATGCTGCTTCATCCTCATCCTCATCATCTTCATCTTCATCATCGTCACCATCTTCATCCTCTTCCACATCATCAAAGAAAGGCAGGCGCTCTG
The DNA here is from genome assembly GCF_002303985.1 of Durio zibethinus. Next base: position 5,694,449 of record NW_019168470.1, read on the forward strand.
ATTTTGAGAAGAAACTTGGTGGTTTCTTCAAGCACCAGATCGAGTCGGATGCATCCACAGCTTATGGAGAGGGATTTAGGCAAGGTAATCGAGCAGTGAACAAGTACGGTCTTAAAAGAACCCTTGATCATATGCGGATGACCGGAAGCTTTCCTCTCTGATTTAAAAAACCGAACAATAACTGGTCTTTACCTTTATATCATCTGAGAAGCGGATTCCTATCATATTAAAATCTCGTACAATCAAAAGCCATAAAGATTAATACATGATAGAAGTGAATAAGCAAAATGAAAACGTTCATTTGCAAGTATTGTAAACTTCTTCTCGCACAGCATGTTACTAGTTACTATACTGTACTTAAGTACTTGTAAACCATAAGAAATAGAATATACCACAGGTGCATATATATATCTATATTATGTTGTACTCATCTTTTATTCCTTTTTCTTTAGTACATTTTATTCGAATTTAAGTTAAAAAAAATACTTTCTTTTATTTGAGTCAACTGTCACTCTCCAGCCTTTCAAAAATCAACGCTATATACTTTGATTAATACGGTGGGCAAATTTAACAGTGTGTGTAATATACTTGGACAAATAGTGTGGATATAACCTCTCTTTTGAGCCCCTAATTACCGCTTGCGGTGGCACAGGACAGAGGCTGCCTCGGACCTATAGTTTAAAGGAACCCGTATTGATTCAAACTCGACCCAGCCATTGAACCCACATTTTTAACGGAACCCTGCATTTTTACCCCTTGGCTGGAGCTGCAACGATCCCTTGAACCTTTTCCATTATTATTTGTCAAGAATCTCATGCACACCAAACGTTTGCATTTTTGTCATAGCGAAAAACCCGAAAGTCATGACCCAAAGCTAGCTTTTTAATCATTTCCCAATCTCTTATTCGATAAAGTGACAATGTATTTTAAACGATTCTCGCCTTGTAGAAACCATTTTGGCCTCCTAAACCAACAAGTTCGCTCCTTTGCACGTGATCCATTTCCCAACAAACTCACTCATTACCTTCACAGAGCAAAACTCATTGACTCAATACGACTCGCTCTCCGTTCCAACTCTCCTATCTCACTCAACCCTCTTCTCCAAACTCGCCTTCTCGACTCCTTCGTTGTTGCAAACGCTCTTCGATCTGCTCCTTCAGCGGACTCTGCTGTTTCTTTGTTTGAAAACCTTAAGCAAGTTTCAAACTTTGAGCATTCCCAGAATAGCATTTTCGCTTTTGCGACTGTTCTTGCAAAGTTCAAGAGGAAGGATGAACTCAAAGCCCTGATTGGTGACATTAAAGTTGGAAAATTTAACAATGTTAAAGTCAGTTTTATGAACCTTTTGTTTTGGTATTCGACTGCTGGGAACCTTGAAGAAGTTTTGAATACATGGGAAGAGTATAGGAGTGAGGAAAATCGCCTATCGACAGAGGCTTATAACATTGTCATGGGGCTTTATGCTCAAAAAGTTATGAATTTGGAGGCTGTGGAGGCTTTTCGGGGTATGATTGACCAAGGGGTGATTCCAAATTCGAGGACTTATACGATTTTGATAGAGCATCTTGTGAGGTTAGGGAAGTTGGATGCAGCTATGGAAATGTTTACTCTGTTGCCTTCAATGAGAATCAAGAGGACTTTGAAACAGTTTTCAATTCTGGTTGAAGGCTTTGTTGGTGGGGAACGGTTTGATGTGGTAAAAAGTTTGCTTAAAGAAATGAGGGATGATGGGAAGCTTCCGGGACGAGCAATGCGTGTGGATTTGGAACAAATGAAGGAGGCGGGATTTGTTGATGAGACTGATGAGTTTCTTGTAGAAATGTTGCCTGATGGAAGGATCAAGAGTGTAGGTTCTTGTGAGGATAGTTGTGATGAGGATGAGGATGAGGATGATGATATGAATGAAGGAGTTGATGTTCATATGGTCAGGTTGAAACCATGGTTGGATCCAAAGGCTTTGGCAAATGCTTTAAAACAATGGAGTCCTGAAGTGGTAGCTGTATTAGAGGACGCTAAATTTGTGTGGACTAGTCGGTTGGTTTGCAAAGTTCTTCGGAATTTCAATTCAGCTGAGACAGCTTGGAATTTCTTCTGTTGGGTTGCTTCTCAGCCAGCATTCACTCATGACGTTTACACAGTGCAAAGAATGATGACTCTATTGGCACGGCACGGAAATGTTGAATTGGTTGATAAACTTATAAATAAAATAAGGAGGGAGGGAATGAGATTACCTTTCAGCACCATTAGGTTGCTTATTGAATTCTATGGCATTTCAAAGAATGCTGATGCCGCCTTGAAGGTCTTCCGTGATGATAGAACACTCTGTGGTCACATATCGAAGTTCAATCTAATGCTTTTGTATTCTGCTCTCTTGAGGGCATTAACAAAGTGTCGGAGGAACTCCGATGCCCTGGATGTACTTGATGAGATGATGTTAAATGGTACTTGCCCAGATATCCAGACATTTTCTGGGTTGATATATCACTTTGCACTACTGGGAGATATCAAAAATGTTCAGCAACTATTTTCGATGGTTAGGCAGAGAGGTATGGAACCTGATGCCTACATGTATAAGTTACTAATCCAAGCTTATTGCAGGTGTGAGAGAGCTGCACTTGCATGGAGAGTTTTTGAAGACATGAGAAATTCAAATTTAATGCCTGATGCTGCCACAAAAGACTTTCTTGTGAAGAGTCTTTGGCAAGAAGGAAGGCGAAAAGAGGCTGTTACTGTAGAAGAGAGTTATGAGGAGACTGATGGAGTACTTCCACTGGCATTACGTGGTCATATATGGACAGTTAGCTCTGAAGATCTCACCAGAGTTTATAGTATTTATTCTAACAGTGTTACAGCCTCTGCATAGATTTGTTTATCTTCTTCAAAGCGAAGTATTTAGCAATATGGTCACAACTGCTTTCATTTAGAATTTATTGTGTTAACCCCTGTTTTTTTTTTTTTTTCTTTTCCTTCCGGCAGTCTGGCAGGAAACTGCATTTTTATCTTGTGTTATATGTGGATTGCAATTTGCAAATTTTAATCTGTTGAAACAAATTCTGAAATGAAATTTGATAGACAAGACTGTCTCGGCAAATAGAGGCAACACAATTTTTCTCGAGCTCATGGAGTAATCATCGTGAAATCAGTGGAACCAGATTAATTTTTCTGGAATTGCATATTTTCAGGAGCACAGGAGAATTCTGAATGCTGCATTACAATTTTAAAACTATATTCATATTTTTATTCCACTGATGAAAATGCTGGTATGATTCATGATTCGTCTGTAACTAATTTTATTCATCTGGCTTTGAAGAAGCTAATATTCAGGGAAGGCAATTTTTTGTAGCCCTTTAATCTATCATATTTGGCGTTTTTCAGTTACACATGTTTAAATCTGTATATTATTAGTAGTATTTTTCTTTCTTGTTATTTTTTTAAAATTATTGGACAACAGAAGTTAAAATAGTTTAAGAATCAGTATTTCTTAGCCTGGAAAGCAACTTTTTGACATCTTTTCCTGGCCAACTGTCTTGATGTAAGAAACAATGAAGAAGGAGATCACCACAAAGAGAAATAGTGAGGGGAAAGCAAAAGAACAAAATTATGTTGAAAAAAATGGAAAAGAAAAATTAAAACTTATATCGTGTACTGAGGTGAGATGTGGGAGTCCAAAGATATAAAACCTGCAAAACTGTTCCTCTTCACTTTCATGATAAAATGAAACTAGTTCATTTGCACTGTTTGACTCTTTTGTCTGTTTTAGACTGTATCTATTGATCCAGAAAGACAGAAGGTTAAATCCCATTCACTGGACGTTTCCAACAAGCCAAACTGTAAGTTCCTGGGCCACTTAAGTCCCACATGTAGGATTTTATGCTAGCAGATCGCAGATTGCTGTTATATGGAACTTTATATCAGTTTTTACAATCGAGATGCAATTATGGTGCACAGTGCAGGACTAATCAGAATATTCTATTGTTTAATAATAAATGTATACAGGAGTAGTCATTTTAGTTAGCTCGTGTAGGTCGGGTTACTTTTGATATGGGATTTCAACTGCTTGCCGTCCTGACTTGGTGTTATTGCATTAAACTAATTTGATTCTAACCAAAAGATTCCTACCAGAAATTTAAGTATAATCCAGAAAATGGTGGCATTAATAGATGTTTTGTCATCTTTAATTTTCTTCTGCATCGGGAAGGAGAAGAAAACTAAGTAATCATTTAAGATCAAAGCTAGAGACGAGGGCCACCTAGATTTTTATTCAAAAAAAAAAAAAAAAACTTATTGGATTCAGATGGAAAGCTACATGTAGACAAAATAACAATGATTTTTTAGCTTTTCCATCAACTTTAAGTGAGACTTTTTTCATCTAACAGTTGTGAAATATACTGCTTCAGGGCCTGTTAAACTAATAAGCTAGGTTCATTGCTTGTTATCAATGGCAATATCTCTCCTTTCTCACCAATCCTTGGAAGTTTTATTTTTTTTACTTAAACTACTTTTTTACCTCTATCAATGCTCAATCAGCACCTACCAATGCACAGACTTTTCCTGCTCGAAGTCATTCTCCTCGTTCTCTAACATATGCTGCATATCTTGCCCAGAAACCAAACTTTTTGGACCTGCAAAACATTTCTAATCTGTTCGGAACCAGCCCTCAAGAGATAGCAAGAACTAGTAACTTGGCTTCTGAGGATACCAGATGTTGCCAGGCCAACTATTGTTGATACCTATAACCTGTGGTTGCACCAGGAAGCATTATTTTGCTAATATTACTTATGACATCAAGCTTGGTGACACCTAGTACATAGTTTCGACCACTACTTTTGAGAGTCTCACCGATTATACTGCCATGGAAGACATGAATCCTTGTCTAGATCCAAAAAATTTGCAGATTGGTGACAAAGTGGTATTTCCTTTATTCTGCAAGTGCCCTTCAGAAGCCCAATTGAAGAATGGAACAGAATATTTTATTAGCTATGTATAGCAACCCAATGACAATGTTTGGATTGTAAGTGCCAAGTTCAATGCATCGGCTGTAGATATCATTAATGAAAATAAGTTGAATAATTACCAGAATATTACCTCGGCAGTAATTCCTCCATTGATGATCCCCGTCTCAGAATTGGCGGTTCTCTCTCAAACTCACCTATCTCCTTTGAGAGGAAGCAAACACAAACATCACGAAATCCTGGTTGTTGTTATAAGCACAGTAGGCTCTGTGTATTTTCCTTTTAGCAGCTTTTTTAATACACGAGAGAAAGAAGACTTTTAAGCGCAATAGTTCCTCTTTGGAGAAAGTTGGTTTGCTTCCAGTGAAGGAACTTACAAAAGTTGCCAAAGATCAGACAAGATAAGCTACTTGCTGGAGTTTCTGGCTACTTAGTCTAGCCAATCATGTATGAGGCTGACGTGATTATGCGGGCAACCATGAACCTCAATGAACACTGCAGGATTGGAGGATCAGTGTACAGTGCCATTATTGATGGGAAACTGTTAGCAGTAAAGAAAACGAAGGATGATGTTACAGAGGAACTAAAGATTTTAAAGAAAGTAAATCATGCAAATCTGGTGAAGTTAATGGGTGTCTCAGCTGATTCGGATGGAAATTGCTTCTTGGTTTATGAATATGCAGAAAATGGGTCACTGGATAATTGGTTGCATCCAAAATGTTCATCTTCTTCAAGCCATGTGGCCTTTCTCACCTGGAGCCAGAGGTTACAAGTAGCACTGGATGTGGCCAAGGGCCTGATATACATTCATGAACACACTCAACCAAACATCGTCCACAGGGATATCAGAACAAGTAATATACTTCTTGACTCCATGTTTAGGCCAAGATTGCTAATTTCTCAGTGGCTAGAACCACAACAAATACCATAATCCCAAAAGTGGATGTGTTACTGTTAGATTTGCTGTCAGGAAGGAAAGCCATGGCAACAAAAGAAAATGGTGAGATTTTCATGTTGTGGAAGAATCTAAGGAAAATCTTAGAAATTGAAGAGAAGGAGAAGAGGTTAAGAAAATGGATGGATCCAAACTTGAAGAGCTTTTATCCCATTGATGGTGCTCTAAGCTTGGCAGTATTAGCCATGGCTGCACACGAGAATCCTCTGGCTAGGCCAAGCGTGGCAGAAATAGTCTTTAGCCTTTCTGTTCTTGTTCAGTCATCTTTTGAGACATTGGAAGGCTCTTGGTCTTCAGGGATAGAAACAGAACTTGCTGAATTCATCAGTCCAGTCATAGCTTGTTAACTGTTGCAGAAAATCCATATTTTCATTTCATCTAATAACCAGTATATAATTTTATTTTGCCAAACCGGGTTGAGCTAATGTACAGTCTTTGCTTCATTTTCAGTTTTGAAGATGTTTGGCCTAAGTTTTATCTATCTGAATGAAAAAGGCAATAATCCAATAGCTAAACCTCAAAACAGGTCCAAATAATCTATGTACGCAATTTACAGAAGATTGTTACATTTCATATGTGCATTACTGATACTGGAATAAAGGAGAGTACTGCTTATATTTAATTTCTGCTTTTAAGTTTTAAAGCCATTATGAAGAAAAGGATTCTTCTGATCGCTGTGCATCCAGTTGAATCCTCAATAGATGTGAAACTACTTCAGCCATGCTCAGTCTGTTTTCTGGTTCTTCTGCCAAGCAGTCGACGCTCAATTTCATCATTCGACGTGCAAGTTCCATCCAGAGGTGTCCTTTCAGGCTAGGATCTAAGAAACGATTAAGTTCAACCTCTGCATTTTCTCCTTTCATGATTGTTAAAATTGCTTCTGATAGTAGAACTTCCTTTCTATCCTGCATAAAAACAGCTGCCTTTCCTGTAATCAGTTCCAGCAGAACAACCCCAAAGGCATATATATCCATCTCAGGTGTCACCAAGTCAAACTCAATATATTCTCGTGCCATGTAACCCTTTGTTCCCAGAGAACTCCACATTGATTTTCTGCTTTCTTCTCTTTCTGCTGATCTTGCAAGACTGAAGTTTGCAATCTTTGCCCTCAAATCTCTATCGAGTAGCACGTTGTCACTGCAAATATCTTTATGCACGTACGCTGGAGTGGTGAAGTTGTGAAGATAATGAAAACCATTAGCAACATCTAAAGCAATCTGAATCCTATAATTCCAAATCTTGAACTTTTGACAACTCTTCTTTTGAAGCCATTCCTTTAAAGAACCATTTTCCATGAACTCATAAACAAGGTAGAAAACACCAGCGTGCTCACAAGCCCCACGAAGGTTTATTAGATTGAAATGATTAATCCTTTTCAGCAAACTTAACTCCTTATCTATATCTTTGCTCATTTGTTTTATAGCCTGCAATTCTTCACTGAGAACACCACGATAAACAGAACCACCCATCTTGTTTTTGTGGCTGAAACTTTCAGTGGCCACCTCTAATTCTTCGAAGTCGTAAACTTTCAAACTTTGATCTATGCTAACTACGAAATCCTTGGGTAACTCCCATTTTTTTCTCCCCATTTCATCTTTTCTGGCAGCCTCCCTTGTTTTCTTCTTATGACGTAGAAAGGCTATCAACAGAAAAAGGCAGAAGACTAGCAAGGAAATTCCAATTCCTACCCAAACACCAAATCTTTTCCTTGACGTTTTGCTCAAAATTATTGGAGTGATGGGAGAAGAATAGGGTGGTGGTGGAAAGTGAATTATAGTTTGAGAGCTTGAGGGTTTGGTTGACAGTGGAACAAGAATTGTTGTAAAGGGAAAATTAATTGGATCATCTAAATCAATTCCATTTGCATCAGCTACACTTCTCAACTAGCATTGAATCTCTTACTAATATCATATATGGTGTCCCCCCAGTGAACCACATAAGATAATAGAAATTTAGTACCATTTAAAGTTTGATTGGTTGTGGGACAAGCACATCTAAGTGGTATTTGTAAAACTAAACCAGCATGCAAGCTAGAAGCATTATTCTCCTGCTTAAGAGAATTGCAGGTGGACAACCCCTGATAAGTATCATTGGCAATCGAAAAGTAAGAGTCTTGCATACTTGGAATGATGTAAGAGGTATTGGCCTGATAGTACTGACCTGAACAAGAACAATTCGCTGGAACAATCACCTCTTTGTTCGGAGGCAAGATTGTAGAAAGTGAAATATTGTTGACGTTGGCAAGCTCCAATGGATCTGCAGATGTAAGGTTTGAGATGGTCGAGACTGAGTCATAAGGCGGTTGAGATTTGAAGATCAGATAGGCCAGGCAGGATAGCTTTTCACCATTGCAAGTGCAAAGAAAACCTGAAGATGGGCCTGTTTCATCGGTTCCATCACATTTCATCACTGAGTTTCCTGAATAACTTTGTTGAGCATTGAGCTTCGGCATGACAATACAGAATAATATGAAGAAACTGAGCAGAAATTGATCCATAACAGGAATATGAGAAAATTGAAGGTCTACAGATAGTTTTGAGAAACATTCACATGTTTGCAAAGATGGAAAAAAAAATGTTTTGTTGACTTAAATGTGCTAATTATTGGAGTTTTTCTGGAATATCAACTGCGCAGGCACTTAATTATTTAAGGTTTGTTGGATGGTATATGGGAAAAATCAAGAACAAGCATTGGACTAGACCGACTCTGAATGATTGAAAATGACATAAAATTTAAGAAAAGGAGGAATCATCAAACTACGTTGAAGTTTTCCTTTTGTGACAGCAAGGATAACAAACTGAAGTAAGCTTACGCGTTCAACACAGAAATCATGAAAATGATATAATAAAATATGATAAAAATGGAGGATAATTAAATCTAGGTTCTATAATAATACTACTATAGGATGAATTTAATGACTGTTTCACACAAGATGAAAAACCGAATTCATTGTTCACCCTATTTGGTCAGCATAATTAGCTAAATGATATGAAGTCCTTACAGCATATGTTCTTCCGCATGGATTTAAAAAGTGAGATTTTATGAGAAAAAATCTGTATTGCTTGGTTTGAACAAAAATCTCCTGCCTTCTTCCACAAAGGACTGGTTATCATCAAGCTAAGGGGCCGTTAGCGATACATCATTAATCTGGCGCTTATTTTAAACTATACCTTTGCATTAGGTAAGTATATTCCAGCCTTCTTATCTTTTTAAAAATTTAAAAATGACAAGTTGTCTGCTGATGCATTTGTCATGTTATTCATTGGAGTTGAAGGCAAAATCCAAACATTGTGATCTTGAGAAATTCTCACTTAATTTGTCCTTTTAGATATTTCAGATGGCAACCGCCATGGCTTTTATATATTCAATCCAATGTTTCTTTTTCTACTTTTGAATTGGTTATTAATGGCTTCATTATGGCATAACTGCTTAAACTTGAAGGTGCTAAAACACGACTGAATCTGTTAAAAGTAATGTATGGAACAACTCGTCAGAGTCAACAAAAACAACAAAATGTAGCATATTTGATGTTTTAGATTAAGATGGCAAAATATTCAAATATCATCATGTATAAAAATGTGAATTTCAAAAACATTAATAGTGATAGACTTAAATAATTTTATAAAATTTTAAATTAATAAATGTATTTTTAAATATATAATTTTTATTATTTTATTTAAATTTAATTTAAATAAATTAGAATTAAAAGTAGTATTTATGTGAAATTAAATTATTTAAAATTTTAATTCCAAAAGTATTAAAAGTAATTGATTAAAATATTCTTAATAAATATTTTTATAAATTTTAATTTAAACGAAATTTTTTTTATGAATAAATTTTTTTATATAATTAGACTAAGAAAGTATTAAAGGTGATCGACTAAAATACTCTTAATAAAATTTTAATTCTAAAAATGTTAAAAGTGATTGATTAAAATATTATTTTTTATAAATTTTAAAATTAAATGACTTTTTTTATTATTATACTCCTTTTTTATAAATAAAATGATTTTTCACATCAAATAAAAATACAAATAGAATGAGATCAAAACTTAATGTGTATATGAATAAAACAATTATATGAAGTTTATTTCTATATGTAGTTTATGTTGATAAAGAAATTCATTTAAGATAATCATAATTAAATCATCTATGCATATTTGGTTTTTTTTTCTTTTTACCTTTCAATTTTTTGCTTTAATATATTAATTATATATGTATATTAATAATGTTATTATTTATATGTTTTATAAGTTGATCATGTGATCATTAATGACATAATGAAATTTTTTTAGCCCCTTGAAATAATTATTTAATATATCATTTTTACAATTTAATCTGACTTTTATAATTAATTTCTCTTTTGTATTTTTTCTCTAGAATTTTATTATTGTTATTCCATTAACAAAAATCACTATTAGATAAAATGCAAATCAATTGCATCTCTTCCACCAACAATTAGTACTTTGTGATTAATTGAACAATTTAGTTGAACTTTTCACTTGTAGAATTAGATGATTTAGTTGGTGGTAAAGCTACTAGTAACTTAGAATTGGGTTCCATCAAATTGCCATAAAAATTGTTTACCTTGATTAAAATAATAATTGATTTAATTTTTTCTTAACTTTTATGTTAATATGCATATAAATGATTAATTTATATTTCAAGATTATTTAATTTTTCTCAACTGTCTTAAATTGCTCTTTTTTTTCATCAAAGTGATTGAATGATCTAAAGTGAATTATGCTAAGTAAAAAATTATCAAGTGAAGTAAAATTTTTTTCTTTTTTGTGAATTCTTTCAAGGTGTGACAAAATTCATTGAAATTATCTTTTAAATGTATTTAAGCTAAAGTTACATTTATTCATGAAAATTTATGTTATTACTGAAAATAAAATCATTATAAATTGTGTAGGTATTACATAACAAGTTTGTTATTCTTAGAATTGAAATTTTCTTAAGAAAATATGATAAGTACCAAGGTTAGAATTTTATTTTATTTTCTTTTCTTTTTCAAAATTATGTATTTTAATATTTTTATATAATAAAAATTTATGTATAACAAAATTTTAAATAAAAAAATTTAAGTTTTTAATTGATAGAACATATAATTACATTTAATTGATGGAAGTATCAATGGAAGATTATCTTAAGCAAAAAAAATAAGATAAAAGATTAATCAATTAGGTATAACTCTATCTTTTTCATATAACAAAGAATGTTAGTGTTATATGATATTTTAATAGACACGAAATATATGCAAGATCATCATTAAGACCATCATACTTGCTGACCATCGACAAATTGATCAGATTAACCAACTAAAGTTAACTTCAGTCATTATATGTTAAACAGAAGCAAAAACCTTAGTAACAGTTGGATGATAGTAAAAATTCATAGCAAAACCTATAACAGCTTGTACCAAAAAAAAAAATAAGCGTGATTCTTCCTAGATAATAAAATATGTTAACATATATATAATTTTTATATAAATATAGATTTAATAGAGATAGATAGATTTAATATAGATTTAATTTATTTATATTTAGTTTAGATTTCTAAATCGAATCTAATAATTAGATAATTAGAGTGAAAAATCTTTTTATGCATATATATTATCATTATATAAATCATACATTATAAGTCTTAATAATTAGAATAAAACTTTGCTTTTTATGATTAATATGAAGCTTTTTTATTTGGAGAAACATTGTATACTCTTTTATTTTCTCTTTTATGTCATTTAAAAATATTCATTATTTTATCAAAATTTTTAAGTTATATTTGCTCATATTATGTTATATTTGCTCAAAAGAATTGAAATTCATCAAATTAATTATCAGTATTATATGTAATATAAAAATATTATTATAAATTATAATTTAACTAAACTTAAAAATGATTTAAAGGCATTCATTAACAAAATTCATTTGATAAATTTTTATTTAATTATATATTTAATAGTTCAATCATTTTGAATTTTTACTTTTCATAATTTCAAGTTTGATTTTTTTACTTATGATCAATGACTAATTAGTTTAAGTCAAATTTTATTGTCTACTTATATTTATAATGTACTCAATTATTCATTCATACAATTGAGAAAATTTGACTCAATAATTGATGTATGCTTCTCTTTGTTTAAAAAACTTGAATCAAATTATCCTAAATTCAAATAAAAAAAGAAGTATACTCAATTACTTGTAATTATAATTTAACTTTATAAATACTCTTAAAATTAATTAACTAATTCAACCATAAAGACAATAAAAAAAAAACGCTAAAGATGAAAGGAAAAAATTTAAATAAGAAAATTTTAAATTGTTACGGAAGATGAATAAAATATACTAGATTTTGATTGAGTTACTATTTCAATTTGGATTTTGGTTATGTTCAGTTATTTTGGATTTTAAATAACTACTAAAGATCCATTTGAAATGAGATTAGTTCTGGTGAAATTAAAAATGATAGTGCATGTGAGATTTATTATTGTAGCAGTGAGATTAAAATTAGTGATAGAATATGTGTTTAGATGCAAAAGCAGCGGTGATAGTGATATGAATTATAATGAGAAGAAAAAATGACTATTACAGATATTAGATTAAAATCTATATTTAATAAAAATTTTAAATTATTTAACTTTTATAAAATTATTAAATAATTACAAATTTATTAAATTATTTTTATATCAAATAATAATTTTATTAATAAATAATTAAAAATTAATAAAAATAATAGTAATATACCAAATAATATTTTTATTTTTATTATTTATGTAGTTATTTATTTTTAGTTAGAATAATAATAAAATTTATTTATTTATTAAGTTATCATATTAAATTAAATATTAATAAAACTACTTCACGTTTTTTAAATAAAGATCATAATAGAAAAAAAAAACCAATACTAATTTTTTTAGAGAATAGGAACACATTTTAGGACAATATAAGAATGAACAAAATTTTTGGGGGTAAAAAGGTCTGGTTGAGGCACCGGTGGTCCACTTTACCTTTAACCCCCAATTCAAAATTGACTCTTTAATGTGATCAAAAGATTTAAATGCAACAAATGTGATATTATCCAAATAATGTTTACAGTGTGATTGTGCTAAAAAGTTAAACAATTTGCACCTCACTGGAAGTTCAGTGACATTCAAATTAACCATAAGTTGTTGACTTTTTAAAATCAATTAAAATCAAGTTAAGTTAGTTTATTTTAATAATTATGTGCATTATATTATTTTTAATTAAATTAAAATTTAAAATGAGTAAAAAAATTATTTATACTTGTCGTAACGATTTTGTGTCCATCCGACAAATTTGAAAAATAAAAAATAAAAAAAAGAGTCGACACTAATCTTTCTTTTTGCTAAATGCGATTGGCCAAAATTTATCATTTTAATAAAATTTTAAAATTAATTAAAATTTATTAAAAAGCTAATTTTATAGTCCGCGAAACAGTCTGGGTTCGAGAGTCAAATTATGCATGGGGAAAGATTAGCACCCTCACAAGGCCTATTTAAAAATGGTTCCACTTAACTACGTGTTATTCTTTGATTTTGATAAAAAAAAAGTCTTATTTTCGGTGTTTGAAAAATAATTTTCTTGATTTTTTTCATTTATTGGGAATTGGTTTTTATATTCAAATATTATTCGAGAAAAATAAATTAAAACTTTTTTATTGAAATAATTCTTAAAATGTTCTAGTACGTTGGTAACATTAGAATAACTCTTTTTTCCCTAGAGATTTCTTAGGTATCGCTTCTCGGAATACCTTAGAATCTTATTTTCGAATGCTTAAATTTATTTTTCGTAAAAGAACTATGCAATACATGCAATACAAATGATAATACATTAATACAAACATTTTTTTTGTTTAGAAATTTTATTAATTGATTTCCTTTTTAGTTAAATTTTTGAAGAAAAAAAGGAAATTTTATTATATTGAAGCTTTTTTTATAAATATTTCAATACACTGATAATATTTTAAAAAAATCTTCTTACTTAAGGATTTCATAAAGCATTGTTACTTGGAATACTTTTAAAATCTCATCATTGGATAAAATTTTTTTTCTCATTTTTATCACTTTATTTTTGTCTTTTTTTTTATAAATTAGTTAATTTTTATCCATTATTAATAAAAAAAATTTTATTGTAATAAATTTTTTTTTATAAATAACTCTTTAAAAAATTTCTCACCTAAATATTTCGTAGGTATTGCTATTTGGAGTACCTTTGAATCTCATTTGTCCGATAAATTTTTTTTTTTACATTTTAAATTATTATTTTTTATTAATTAATTTTTATCAATTATTGTATATTTTTTCTTTATTCTTGTTCATTAAAATTTTGATAAGTTTATGTTTAGTACTTATTTTAAAATTAATTAAATTAAAACTATTTTATATTTTCTACCATTTATTTTTATTTTATATGAAAAGTTTATACAAAATAAATAAAAATAACAAAAAAAATCATAAATTAAATATAAAAATATATAAAAAAATTGAGCAAAAAATATAAAAGAAATAAAAAAAATTGACATAAATACCCAAAATGCCCCTGATCAACACGATCAAAATTCAAAAGCGGCTTAAACAGCTCGATCAACCGGTTTTAACATATAGTCAATGGCTTGATCGACTTGGCTTAGATATTCGACTCAGCTCAGTTCCTGGGTCGACTTGGTGGCTTGGCCACATTTTAATCAAAACGACATCGTTTTGATTTCATTATAAATAGTCACCAAAACACATCTCTTTCATTTTTTTCTTCCTTCTTTTTCTCTCTACCAGAATTCTTCTTCTCTCACCTTCCCTAGTTTCTAGTGGGTTCTATTGTCGCCACCGCAGCCGTCGGTCGTCGGTGCCGTTGTCGACCACCGTCGAATATGCTAAAAACATTTTCAAAAAATACCTAAAAAATTATTTTTGACCCCCTGAACTCAAATCTAACCTCCATTTCACAAGAAACGATCTCGAATGGCATAGATAGAGGCCCAAAATTTTGGTTAAAATAAAAAAAATTATGTTTTTAACGCTGAGATCCCTACTACTAGCGGTTGTATTTTTTGGGTTTGTTTTTTAACAGGGTTTTTTTTTAACTAGTTTTTTTTATTTTTCAGCAAGTTTTTTTTGCAAAGGTTTTTTTTTGGCAAAAAGAAAATTTTTTTATTCTAAAAACTTTTTTTTTCCAAAGTCTTCTCTCTTTTTTTTTTTTTTGCAGGGTTTCTGGGCTTTTCTTTCCCCTCCTTTTATCACCGGTTTCATTACTCTATTTATAGAGCAAAACGAAGACCAAAATTTCAGAAAATGTGAGATTTTGGTGGCCTAGTATTAGGGCGACCATCGACTGTCAGAACGATTATCGGTGACTGTCAGGGCTGTTGGCAGTGTAACTGTAGGCGACTGTTAGAGCTGTTGTCAGAAAAAATAATAATAATAATAAAAAAATGGTGTCTACAATACTCATTTGATTTTTTTTATTATTTCAAGTTTGAGTTAATTAATCTATGTTACTTTAGCTATACTTTTATAACACCGATAATAAATTTAAAAATAGAATGAGAATACAATATAATAAAAATTTAAGTGCAAAAGTAATGAAAATACTAATAATAATTCTTAAAAAAATATATTTATATTCAAGTCTTACAGAGATTAAAAAATATATTTTTTTGAAAATTTTAAAATTTGTATTGTAGAAATGTTAATCTAGAGCAATGATTTTATAATTATTCATTTGTTAATCAAGTTATTATTATATGGGTTAAGAGAAACAATTCAGACATTTCATTTGAAAGAGATATCATAGTTCATACTTATTTAGAAAAACAGTATAGAGTTAAACATTATTTAAGTTATTATAACCACTTAGAATATTCTTTACTCTTTCCAAATAGAGAATTAATTCACATAAAAATATAAAAAAAGTCATTTTGAATAATGTAATAAAAATGAAGTAACAATTAAAAATATACAATCTTTTTGTTTAGTAGAAAGTAATTATTGTGAATTTAATATTTTTTAAAATTATTGTCTGTTTAATTTTTATAAATTTTATTTAGTAAATTTGTTCTCATTACTTTTATCATATATATAATAGAACTTTTACTCAAAATTATATACATAAAGATAGAAACGTAAGGCAAAATTTATTATTTTTATTTGTAACAGAACACTTCTATGTTTTTAATCTTTATATACAATTGTATTTCGCTAACAGGTATGAAAACATATGCTCTAATAATTAAATTAAATCATCAATAATGTTTATCTTAATATATACTATTTTACCATGAATTAAAAAATTTGAAGAATATTTTAGAAATGTTGACTTAATATATATTGTCTATATTTATTTAATTTAGTTTTAATACTTGTGTTAGTATAAAAAATTATGATTTTAATTTATTATTTACGTGTTGAACTATTGATAGTAAGTTAAGAGCAATTACTAATACTTTTCAAGTCATTTACATTTGAACTTTTTCCTCTTGCTTTCTTTACATCATCTAACATATATTGTAATTGTTTTCTTTTTGGATATATAAAAATCAATGATAATATAATAGTAGATAATTAATAACTTACTAAGTAATAATTGAAAACTTAAATATAGTCAGTATAACTTAGTCATAATCATTGATAACTTGGTAGAAAATTAGTAATAACTTAATAGTAAATGAATGATAATTTAGTAGTCAATAATAGATTACTTTTTAGTAAATCAATAATAGTACAATAATAAGTGCATAATACCTTAATGATAAATCAATCATCTTATAGTTATAAATACATAACAATATAATACTTAATCAATGATAACTTAACAAAAAATAAGTGATAATTTAGTAGTTAATTATTGGTAATGTAGTAATAAATCAATGATAACTTAATAGTAAACTAATGATAATTTAATAGTAAATCAGTTTCAGTTTAATAATAATCAATTAGAAATTAGTAATAAATAATTGAAAACTTAGTAATTAATCATTAAAAACATAAATGTAAATTAGTATAACTCAGTAGTAAATCATCGATAACATATAGTTAACTTAATAATAATTCACACATAATTTAATATAAATCAGTAACAATTTAGTGGTAAATTGATAATAATTTTGTAATAAGTAATTGAAAATCAAGTAATAATCAATGACTAAATAATAGTAAATATATAAAAATATAATAGCAAATCATTAATAATTTAGTAGTAAATTGATAACTTAGTAATAAATCACTAATAATATAATAATAAATTACTAAAATTTAGTTATAAATTAATGATAATTTAGTAGTAAATTAGTTAATCATTAATAACTTTTTAGTAAATCATCGATAAATTAGTAATAAATCAATTATAATTTTATAATAAATGATCAATAACTTAGTGGTGATTTGAACATAAGAGTTTGTCGTTAGGTATTTGACCAAATAAGATTGTTCGGTTCGTATAGAACCTGTCACTAAAATACCCCTAAAGGGAAATAGGGCTAAGCAAAGCAAAAATGGTTTTCCATGAGACGGGAAATGAAAACTATTAGCCTCACATAAAGTTTGTGAATAAGTGATTGTTTGATAATGAGCAAGGAATATTTGTCTTTTTACTAAATAGGATGTATTGAACTTAAAATTCATTAAATACTTTTTATGAATGTCAACTAAGAATCATAAGTAAATTGGTCCTGGTTGTTCAATCATTTGATAACCAAAGTCATTCTTTGATAAATGATCTCAATGAGCTAGACTTAATAGAATTTGATCAATCTTTTTTTTTTTTTTTTGTTAAAGTGGAGAATTGAACCAAAAATTCTCTTTCTTTATCATCAATTGAACTATTGTTCGCGATCCAAGATTTTATTTTATCATCAACCCAATCATTGCTTACGTTTTTTCTTTTTCTTATAAATGAATAAATCTTTTTACTTGTTTGACTAAGATGTCTTGTATTTCTCAAAAAATTTGGTATGATACTTATGAGATTGATATTCAAATATTTCATCTTTAATTTAATTTTAAATTTTATTTTATTAAAAAATGTAAAAAAAATCTCCTTCATTAGAAATTAAAAGTTAGAAAGGTACTAGTAGAAAAAAAAAAAAAGGATTGTTCAAATCTACACATTAATTTTTTTAGTAAATTATTAATAATTTAGTAGTAAATAATTTATAATTTAGTAGTAAATTACTTATAATTTAATTGTCAATCATTGATAACTTTTTTTATACTTAAAGTTACTAAATATTAAATTAATTATTAGCAAAAACAAAGTCAAAATTTTTATTTTGGAATTAGTATAAACCTAGCATGAACTTATTAAATAAAAAAATTAATGAAAAATTCTAAATTTGAATAAAATAATAATATTATTATATAAAAAAAATTACCTCGTATAATTAGTAAACTTTTAAATTTCATATTTCATAGTTGTAAATGCATAACAACATATTAGTAAATACATGATAAGTTAATAAAACAAGTGATAAGTTAGTAGTTAGTAATTGATAATTTAATAATAAATCAATAATAACTTAATAGTAAATTAATGATAACTTAATAGTAAATTAATTTTAATTTAATAGTAATTAATCGATAAACTTACTAGTAATTTATAAATAACTTAGTAGTAAATCAATGATAATTTAGTAGTTAATCATTGAAAACTTAAAAGTAAATCAACATAACTTAGTAGTAGCTAATCAATGATAACTTAATAGCAAATCATTAATAATTTAGTATAAATTAATGATAAACTAATAATGAATCATGATTAATTTAGTAAAAATCTGTGATAATTTTGTGGTAAATAATAAAAACTAAGTAGTAAATAAATGATAACATAGTTATAAATGCATAATATCATAATAGTATAGTATTGATAATTTAGATGTAAATTATTAATAACTTAATAGTAAATCATTAATAACTTAGTTGTAAATTAGTAATAATTTAATAGTAAATTGAATAATTATTAATAACTTTGTAGTAAATTATTGATAAATTAATAGTAAATTAGTTATAATTTTATAACAAATAATCAATAACTTAATAGTAAATCATCAATAATTTAATAATAAATCAGTCATAACTTAATAGTAAATCATTCATAAATTAGTAATAAATCAATGTTAATTTAGTAGTAAATCATTGATAATTTAGCAGTACATCATTTATAACTTAATATTAAATCGCTGATAATATAATAGTAAATTAATAATAACTTAAATATCAATCATTAATAAATTTTTTTACTTGAAGTTGTCAGCAATTAAACCTTAATTACTAATAGACACAAAATTAAAATTTTATCTTAAGAGGGTAGGATAAACCTATATAAACCTATTTAATAAAAAAATTTAGTGAAAAAATTTAAATTTGAATGAAATAATAATATTATTATATAAAAAATTATATTTTACTAAAACTGAACTCACGGTTTCTTACACATATTCATTATTAAATATATAATGACACAAATTTTATCAATAATTATTATAAAGTATATTATAAGTTATAAAAAATTACTAAAATTACATTAACAGGTTACTGAAATTTTATAAAAAATTACTAAAATTATAACAATAATTATCAAAATTATATGATAAGTTAACAAAATTGTATAGAAGGTTGCCAAATTTTTTTCAAAATTCAATTTATATCAAAAATTAAAATTTACTTATATTATAATAAAATCAAAATTAAATTATTAATATTTATCATTATTATCCTAATATAAAAAATTATTTATTAAAATAATTTTTTTAAAATAAAAATTCTACATACGTACCAAAAACTAATATATGGAAAATTAATAGAAAAAGAACCACAAGTACAGCCATTGTGAATTAACTCAACTTATTATCTTACAGCCCGCTCGAAATAGAGGGGCAGTATGCTGGGGAGAGAATAAAAGCTAAAAAATCACAAAAACTAACTCAAGTTTCCATTTCAGGCCCGGTGCAATCAATAGTTTCCTGTAGATGTTTGAGACCCTGACATGTTGCTTGATGAATCCCAAGTCGATGAAGCAGTCAGCATTCTTGACAGAGACTTCACAATTTCGTCCATATCTGGGCGAGCTGTTGGATTTTTCTTTAAGCAACTATTTATCAATGTGACCACAACTATGGCAAGTTCTGAAGGATAATTCTCTAGCATAGAGGGGTCAATCAACTGCTTCAAACCCTCCTGTCCATCTTTCTCGTGAAGCACATTGCTTAAAATGTCTGATAAGTTCATATATTCCTCACCACAGAATGCAGCAGCTTCTTTCCCGGTTATTACTTCCAGCAGGAGAACCCCAAATCCATAAACATCAAGCTTTGTGGATACTAAACCATTTTCCAAATACTCAGGAGCCATGTAACCCTTTGTCCCAACAATGTGCCTTGTCAAGGCAAATTGGCCCTCTCGCCCTTCCGTTGACCTTGATAGAGCAAAGTTTGAAATCTTAGCCCTGAAATCAACATCAAGAAGAACATTACTGCTTTTTAAGTCCTTGTGGACATGAGGAGGATTGGAGAAGCAGTGGAGGTAGTTAAGTCCTGTTGCTACATCTAATGCAATCTGAATTCTCTGTTTCCAGCTTAAGTATTTTCCACTGTTGTTGTTGTGAAAGATCCAGTCACTCAATGCTCCATTGGCAGCATACTCATAAACCAGATACCAATGCCCATCATGGAAACAAAGTCCAGAAAGGCGAATAAGATTTGAATGGTTGACCTTGTTCAACAGTTCTATCTCCTTTGACACATCTCCATTTACTTTCTTGATGGCTGCAAAATCACCCTGGATTACACCACGGTAAACCGATCCTTTAATCTGACAGCTGGGGCTGAAGTTATCTGTTGCAAGCTGCAATTCTTCAAATTTGTACACTTTGAGATTGAGAGATTGAGCTATATGTGACATACTATCCAAGAAGTCCTGAGATTCGTCCTCTAACTTTTTCTTCAATGGTTTTTCAGCAGCCTTAGAACTTACTGAGGTCATGATCAAATCAGGTTTCTTCTTGCTTTTACGGAAGAACACACAGAAAATCACTGTGCAAACAACCAATATTAGAGCACCTCCCCCGAGAACACCAACAAGTATATAAATCCATGTTTTGTTGGAGCTTCCACTGGGGGGAGAATTTGGAGATGGAGGTGGAGGTGGAGGTGGCGGTGAAGGCACTGCGATATTAGACGGTGGGTCCTTGAGGGGAACCAAAAGTGTAGTGAAGAAAACAATGTTGGAATCATTAAGCTGATTGGCTTCAAAAGTCCTCTCAGTATCTGCCCCAAACATCTCACTAATACCTGAAACTGAATCACCTTGAGCAATTGGGTAGCTCACCAGATAGTTAATTCCCACATCAATTTGATTCCTTGTGGGACAAGCACATCTAAGAGGAACCGTAATTCTTGATCCAATGGTCAAATTTTCAGAGCGAATATCAGGCTGCTGATTCTGTATAGCTTGACAAGTTGAGAGGGCTTGGAAGGTGTCATTGGCAATAAGAAAATAGCCGTCTCCACTCTGAACAGTATACGTTGTGTTTACCTGATAATAGTCACCAGAACATGAGCAGTTGACAGGAACTATAACCAAATGGTTTGTTTCAAATGATGTAGTCACAGAAACCTCATTTATCTCAGCAATTTGAGATGGATCAGAAGACAAGAGATTGGAAATTGATGTAACGGTATTATATGAGGGTTGGGATCTGAAAACCAGATAAGCTTGGCAACTCCTGTTTAAGCCATTACAGGTGTATCCAAGAACAGAATCTGAAGTATCTGGATTTGTACAATCTGTTGTTTTTGGTCCAACATATGGTTGCTGAGCTTGTATCAAGAAACTACAACAAAATAAGGAGAGGGTAAACACAGAAATATGGGAGAAAGAACCCATTGCTAATGTAGGTTGTGCCAAAATGTTTCTTGATAGGTGATTATATTGGTTCTGGCAAAATATATGGAACTGAAGAATAGTCTAAGAAGCCTGCATGTTGAATATGTAAAGAGGGTGGAAGAGGGAGAATTGGTTGGTTCACTGAAAGATCCAGGAAATAGCAAGTATTTTCTGTAGTCTTTGGGATGTTTACCAATTCAAAGCTTGAAAGCAAAGCAGTCTTCAGATACGTAACATCTGACAATAAAAGTATAATACGGAATCACAAAGTTGACTTTTGTATTGATACATAAAGTTGAAATTTAGACATTAAATGCTGAACGGTACTACCAGACCCAGTAATGCATTTGAATACAAAAATGACAGCCTCTTTCAACACTTCATCCAAGGGCATACCCAATCCCTCACTTTCTTCCACACTTCCTTCTGTTCAAACAAACTAAAGAAGAGAACTTTATCGTGGTGGCTGCTCCTTGGTCAAATGAGAGACTGTCAAAGCCGCCAGAAAGTTCAACTTTCCAAACCATGAGACGGCGGATCCCAATTTGCCCTTTCTCTTTTTTCGGATTTATTAAAAGGCATATGGAGCAAGTAACACTATCAGGGCTCCAAATCAGGCATGTTCAATTATAATCAGAAGGTGCTTTCACTTACCCTTCAATTATTGTAAATAATTGAGCTTGACCGAGCCAACCACCCAAGTTTCTCCTGGCTTTGGATCTCTGGTGTGCCATAAATACATCTAATGAAGGAAAACTCTAGCAAGAAAACTTTTGAATTTGTGACGATGCCCAAATGAAAATTTTGCAAATACTAGTGTATGACATCTCATGTTGGTAAAGAGTAAAACTAGCTGCTATGCTTCAAGAATGCCATCTTTTCTTCTTTTAAGAAACGTTTTTGTTTTTCTAGCAAGGCTACGTATGGAAAAAGCATATATATAACAGAGTAGAAGCAATATTGTCCATAATTGCCAACAGCATCGTGACCTGTTGGTAGAATATTGAACTCTTAATTTCAGTGATCATAGTTCAAATCACAGGTTGTCAAGTATCAAAAAAAAATATTGTCCAGAATTAAGTAGCTGATACTCCCAGGCCAATTGGTTGAAATAATTCATTCTCATTTTGGAGCTATAACCAAGTTCAAGATTAAGTAAAAAAATGTTCTCCCAATGATACTTTTCAATTCTTTTAAGTAGCAAGATACAAGATTGTAAAGAAAAATAAGCAAGCTACACCAAACCAGTAACCAAAGCAATGACATTTACATTGACAATTCTCCAATCCTCCAATTCCACGAATTTCTGTTAGGATAACTAAAATTGCAATTATGAGACACAAGATGCCAGGTACAATGTCGTCTCGCAATCTATCTGCCAGCCAATCAGGGATAATTACAAATAGGATAAAACGAGAAACTGTTACATACAACCAACAGAAAATCATTATCAGTAGGGAGATGTGAAACAGGCATATTATTACGCCACACGTAATAACAACTAATTGGTTAAACTCTTCTAACCTGGAAAGGTTTGGGGAAAAAAAAGGTTTGAAGCAACAGCAAGAAATGCAACCCAGCAACCAAATTGCCCTCTGCATCATTCGTTTAGAAATTTTAAAAATTATAACACTACAAAGCAGAAGCTAATCAACTGAGATAAACATTGAACATGCACAAGCACCTTAAGATTTTGAAGAGTACGGTTGGGAAACTAGCAAAAAGATATAATACTAGGAGGTTTGTCTGCATATGTGATCTCCGTCCTGTTCGGTTCATGAGTAATAAAAATCTGTATGGAAAACAAATGATATACAAATGTTTGAATAAGGAAACATCTTAAACAGCAGTTCGAGTGTTTGTTCACACACAAGCCTAGAAATGGCTCACTGATGGAACTTAAGCCTTCTTATGGAAAACGGAAACCATGAAAAAAGAATGTTTTGAATGAAGAATGTTATTCAGGTATTTAGGCATACTACTTTCTTATCCAAGCATGCAAACACATGAATAAGCATAATCGAATGATAAGGCAACAATAGGCACAAGAAAGACAAAATCTAACCACTATTTCTCGTATTATTTAGGAGATTGTTTAGTCCTTCTCCAGTAACTCTCCAGGTTTAGTTTGTTAGAGCATTTTTCAAGTTTCTGGAGTCAAACTGACTTAAATGGGTTCATATCCGGAGCAGTTTGATTCTTGTGTTGGTCAATTACTCCCAGTTACGAGTCCTCCTATAGATAGAATTAGATTATGAGTCGTCCTAGGTTGTTTTACATATTTGGAGTCCGTCATATAGGCAGCAGGAGACACTTGGACCAATTTAGAACAGAGAATATAAAAGTTTTCCAACAAAATTTGCTTACAAAATAAGGTTGATTGCCAGTGTCAGTTTTCTCTTTCTGGTGAATTATGTCTCTTTTATCTCCTACTATCTCTTTTCTGCTCATTTGTTCTACACCACATCAGATTCTGATACCAAACGTCTAAACCACCCTTTCCCACTAAGTCAGCACCCCTAAAGCCTTCAAAACCTAACCTTTTATCTAGAAGTTTTAAATTTAAACACAGAAAAAAGGGATCGCCAGCATTCCTGGGTAAGGAGAATATCACCCAAATTTACATTACTTTGATCCATTCAAAGTTACCATTGGCTATTGGCTACAGCCAAAAACAAAGAAAACTCATTAATTCACCTACATAACCATTCATCTCTAACATGAAAAAGCAACCCAAAAGGAGTTTTCATCTAAAATCTAAAAAAAGAAGACAATCAATGCAATAATATGTAAAGAAAACATAATTAAGAAAGCAAAGAACTGGGTTGACTCACAAGGCAAAAATGGTGCCACCCCATTGAAAAGCAGATCGAGCCTGAGTGGATCCAACATCCGAATTTGCAAAACTAGAGTCCACTTCCATCTCCATCTCTGCCAATCCTAAAGTTTCCATTTTTTCCTTTAATGTTTATCAAAACTTTCAAAGAATCCTTCCACTAAAGCTCCTGTCTTGTTTTTCCACTGAGTTTGGAAATATCAAATACGTTGTTGGCTTTGTCGCTTGTCGGCTTTTGCTTTTGGCATCATGGTTCAAGGGTCCGAATATCCAAAACCCAACTTGTCTACTCACGGGGTTCT
This sequence comes from Durio zibethinus, assembly GCF_002303985.1. The sequence continues at coordinate 5,719,388 of NW_019168470.1, forward strand.
TACAGCATTTGCTACGTGGCAGATATGCAGCCCTTGGATATTTGATCGCTGGCAGATGTTGTTCCTTGTACAGTGGAATTCCCATACTATCTGGATTGTAAATTCCATTTTTGTAGAAAAAAAATTAAAAAACGAAAGAAAGAAGGAAAATTCATTTTAAAGCTTTGTAAGGAAGGAAGCTGCAAACAATGGGTAGCCCACAGCATCAAACATAGGGAAAGGGACAAAGGAAATTACTTACAGACAGATTTAGCTCTAACGGCCCACTATCTTGCCTTTCGGTGGTGTTTTTTTTTTTTTTTTTTTCTTTTTAACTTATCGGTCTCCGAGTCCAATTTTTATCAACCAAAACTACAATCGGTTTTTGTTTTTTTTTTTTTTAAGTTAAAATCTATAGATTCAAAAACAAGGCTGACACAAAAATCCAAGCTCAGTTGCGGGTGAGAAAAAATTTAAAATATTGACTTAAAATTATAATATTTGATTTGATTTAAATCAATTATTTTTAGTTTGATTTTTATTATATTTGGATTGAATTTTTAATTACAAAAATAAAAAATTAGAAAAAATTAAACTAAATCAAATTATATATTTTTATTAATTTTTATATTTTTATAAAATAAAAATAATTATTTTATACTTAAACTTATTTAAATATATTAAAAATTATATTACAATACTATATAAAAATAAAATTTAAAATTAATAAACTGAATCAAAATTCAAATTAAATTATAAAAAATTTGATTTAAATTTAAATTAAATTTTAAAATTTTATATATTATCTAAAAAAATTAGATTAAATCTGATTTCATTCTAACTATTATTACCTTATGCTCTATGGGATCATATTAACGTCAACTATAATTTTTTGTTTTAAAGTTGGAGAATAGGACAGGTCGGAATGGGTCATATTCTTAAAGCAAAGAAAAAAAAAGGTCTGAACGGGTCACCAATCTCATCGCAATAATAAAATCTTTAACTCCAACTTTTTCATTTTGATGATAGGTACATAATTTCGTATTTATGCATTAATTAAAATTACAAGTGACAAATCATTGTCTTCTACCATTGACACGAAAAGTTCATTTAAAATGCCAACAATTCGATAAAATTCAAAAGTGATTTTGATTGTTAAAATTAAATTTTGATTATTAAAATTAAAATTATATATTTAACTAATAGATCATATAATTATTGATAAAATTAATTTCTATGATCTTAGCTTTCATCGTACTAATTTACATCATTTAGAATCTCTTATATGAATTTGTGTTTTCGTCAATTACATGGTCTTTTAAAAGCTAGTTGACAAAGAGTATTAAAAGTCAAGGTTTCCTAACCTTTCAAGAAAAAAAATGAATAATTTTTTTATTAAAAAATTTTATATTTATTGTATTGTCAGCGTATAAATTTTATATGCCTTCAATATATTAAATAATAATTATTTATTAATGAATAAATATCATTCCTTAAAATAAATATATAAAAAATAATTTTGAAAAAAAAACTTACTCAGATGTTATGAATAGTGATTCAAATCTTATAAAAAATTTATTTAAAATTAATCAAATATTATTTAATAGATAAAAAGACTTGCACAAAAAAATTTAAGAGAAAATTTCTTTATAGACAAGTTTGTATACTTACAAATATGTGGAGTCTCAAAAATGTTAAATATAAGAAAAATGTATGAAAATTATAAAATTTTATTGGATAGGCATCTCACAGGACTATAAGATATTAACGTCTTTATAAGTATTTATGTTTGAGTAGAGTAGAGAAAAATAAGATGATTCACATAAGTATAGTGTATAGGTGCATATGAGTATGTATTTGTTTTATTTGAGAATACTTTACAAGAGTAGAGAATATTGAAAAAGTCTATGGATATTAATTGATTATGAGTGTTTAATTTGTTGATGTATTTGAAATTTTTTATAATTAATGAATTTTTTTTCTCATTCGTGAATATAAGTCAATTAAGCTAAATAACTATGTTAAATTGTTGTATTTTATATGGATAATTTGATAATTGATTTTGCTTTTACTGATGTAAATGAAACTAACAAATGAAATAACATCATTTGATTCATTTTATTAATAAGATGTTATCATTCAATTCACTAACAATATATAAAATTTATATATTGATGGTACATTAAACATAAAGCCTTAAAAAACATGATTCCACCATCAAGCCACCAAGATATGTACATGCCAACCCATGGGCATTTAAAAATTGCAGTTGGAAACTCATAGGAGAAATGCAATCACTTTCCTTTTCTCATTTTTTTTTTCCCAATTCTTTCACTTTCCTCTCCGTGCTACAAAGAGAACAAAGAGAAGAATAATTATCAAAATTGCACGACTTTCACAATGATAAAGAAGAAAATGTACACATTTCCTTCCTATTTTTTCATATAATGAAACTCTATGGTGTCTCTTGTGTTAAACGCAACAACAAACAAATACCAAAATGACTATTATTAGACGATTCAACATGGTTTATTTGGATAAAATATTGGAAATAATGTTTGCAGTTACAGATTCAACATGGCTGATCAGATCACATCAGTTTGGAACTAATCATGATATTTGATTGAACTAATTAGTTCAAAATGTGCTATGGTAATTGCTTAAATTTCTGGGTTTAATTTGAAGCCATTTTAATCTCACGGGTTGTCCATGAGTCTGGCTCAACTAGTTAATCATTTTTCCTTAGAAAAAGAGACAAAGATCAATGCGCATTAATGCTTGGTTTGATCAACAAGCTTGTCTAGTTTTCTTTCTTAACGTTAAAGATATTACTAGTAGGCCTTTGCCTTGCTTTTATTTCTTTCTGCTATAGGAGTATTTGACAAATCTTTGCTTCAGCATTAAGGGTTTTTGCAAATGGCATGATAGGGTTCTCTAGACCATTCAAAAACGAGAATATAAGCTCTTAATTTCTCATCTAAGTGCAACTTAATTAGCAACCTCACATTGTCTAAGAACAAAGAGAAGAATAATTATCAAAAATATTCTACAAAAGCCAGATTATTCTTTATTAATTTCCAAATCTCTCCAAAATATAATGAAAGGTTGCGGGCCAATCTGCTCTAGAAGGAAAAAGATGCAAAGGTTCTTGTGCATTGATCGTTTATGCAAATATTGCCCCTCGGAAACTAATGATCAGTGGTACATATACAGAGAGATATACAAGTTTTTCTTTTCTTTTTTTTTTAATAAAATGATATGGCAACTAAATAGCATACCAAATTTCAATGAGTAACTTTTGGGGTTTTTAAACTTCATCCAATACATTCTTTTCTCGGATCGATTTAAGTTATCTATATAAAATGTAACGAATTCAAGAAAAATTATTTTCTTGTATTCTTTCAATGATTTCGAACTCAAGGTTTCCAAAAAAGGAGTGAATATTAATATTATACTTATTATTTGTAGCATTTTATATATGTTGTTTCTTTGCAGTAGCGGATCTGAAAAGATAGTGTGTTTATAGGCACCCCTAAATATTGGAAAATAGAAAATTTTAAAAAAATTTTGGACATCCTAAATTTTTTTCTTGAACACCTTTTTCGAATTGGTAAATTCATGATAATTTTTTATATATTATAAGTGAAAACTTTCAAAAAAAAAAAAATTCATGGATCTGCTTATTTAAATAAATAAAAATGTACTTATCTAAAAAAAATGATATTAGACATGATTTATTAAGATGACATCGTGTGATTACTACATCAGTTCGTAGCAAAAAAAAAAAAAAAACAAATGGTACAACTCTTAGTATAGCTAGCAGTCTCATTAATATTGTTTAATTATACAAATTAAATAAAGACATGACCACTATCGAATTAAGCCATCATTCGGTGAAACTCATGAAAATCAAGGACCCCATTACCATCGGTATCATATGCCTGAATCATGGCAACACACTCATCATAAGATTTTGCATCCCCAAGGCGATTCAACATCTTTTGCAATCCTTTGGGAGTTATGCACCCTGAACCTTTCTCTAATTCAAACATCTCAAACGCTTTCTTCAGATCATCATCATTGCATGCTTCTCTTTTCATTAGCTTCAAGAAATCTTGATAGTCCAACATGCTATCGCCGTCCGAGTCTAGATCATTGATCACCCCTTGAGCATCTTCATGAGACATGTACTCTCCAATGGATCCAAAGTAAGCCCTAAGTTCAAGGGCAGAGATTTTTCCATCACCATCTCCATCAAAATAGCGAAAAACTTCTCTCATCTCGTCTTCGGCCCTTTTCGTTCTTTTATTAGGTGTTTGAGGAGACTCTGGTGATGATGCAGGATAGCTCAAGGACGTTGAGCTACACTTGGATCGACGTCGGTGAAGGTTTAAACGAAGGACGCTCTTGTTAGAGAACCATTTAGAAGACTTGAAAATTTTAGCAGTTTCCATAATAAATATAAGTTTGTTTCAAAGGGAAGTCAGCAAGATTGAACAGCTTAAATAAAGAAGGCAAAAGCCGGCCATGAAAGCCTTTTTGTCTGATCATACAATGCTTTCTCGCAGAGAAGGATAGAAAATGAAATTTTGATATAAACGTATAATGTTGGTGGAAGGAAAGTGCATGGCAGCTTCCTAAAGGGGCCCATTTACAAAAGAAAAAATATAATAATAATAATAATAATAATAATAATAGTAACCTATCTGTCAGTTATCAGTTTGTTAGAATGAAGATTTATATTTAATGTTCTCAGTAATATTTTATAAAAAATTAATATTGAATATATTTTTTAAATTTAAAATTAATTTTTTTTAAATACTATTATCTAATTCACTCAAAACAAATATAAACTTATAAAGGTTTTATTTTTTTTATATATATATTTACGTTTGCTATTATTAACTCCTTTCAATATTAGATCATAGTCTTTTTCCATCCATTTAATTATTTTCTTCGTGATCAATACTTGAATATGAAAAGTGTCATGACCGAACAAAATTCTAGTTGTCAATTAGCACTTAAACATTCGACTTAATATAAGAAAAAGACTCAAATCCCTTTCCATCAAATAAAAAAAATTGACCAAAGACACCTTTGCCTAACAAATTTAGGCAAGTTAGTGCTTTCTAGTCTAGAATAGACCCGACCATGTCGTTATTTGGCTCCTGGAAGAGGAAATTAGTAGGCCATTGCATGCCTAACGCGTAATTTACTCTTACAAACTTTAGAACCGAAACTTAAAATTGAAGTTACGTTTTAATATTTGATTTAATAATATTGTACATATGCATGTATATATCTAATTTACTTTTTCTTTCAAAAATCAAATTTGAATATTTCTCTAACTTTCCTTTTTGTCGATTACTCTCGTGAACACTCCTCTTTACATGTTTGGGTAATTTTGAACAACTAAATTATTTATTGTTAAATCAAGCTATTTAGATAAAGATTAAACCCAATTTACATAGAATAATAGTACGTAGTATTAAGGATAAGACGTTAATGCTAACCATCTCTTTTGGATAACCTTTTCTACTTTATTTTCCTACCTTTCAATTCTTCCCTTTTGTTGATCGGTATATAAGGGGAAGTGGACTGACGGATAAACATCTACTTTTATTCCAATGGGCATCGAATACAGATTGAAACTTGGATCATCCATTCTGCGGCATTAGTATCACCCAAAAGGTGACTAATGTGCCAGCCAGTTGGCATCCTTAAAGTTCTAATGAGATACTTGTCACGGATCGATATTTAATTTTTAAGTTCGTATAATTTTAAATTTTAACTATAAATTCATTCGATGTCTCAAATTAATTTAATTGTCACAATTTATATCATTATGATATATTATTTACTTCGATTTTTTTTTACCTCATAATTTTATTTTACAAAAAACATCTCAAAAGAAGAAGTTAGTATGAACTTTTATATCTCATGATCAACTCTAATATATAATCGATGTGAATTTATGGCTCATCTCTAAAATCATGATATCTTCCATCACTCCAATGAAGACTCACCATCTTCGGTGACACATAGCTAGTACTTTCAAAATTGGTTTTAATACCACTTGTTACGAATTGAAATTCAAGTTTCAAGCTCGTGCGACTCCAAGACCTAGACATGGATTATTAATTATTTGTTTGATTAAAAACGATTTATTATTACTTATCCAAAAAAATTAAAGAAATTTATTATGTTAACATCTTCAAAAAAAATATTTTTTTAACAACAAAATTTAGAATATATTATATCTTTTTAGTCACCTAACTTTTTGAAACTTTTTATTTTTATTACTCAATTATATATGAAAGATAACATTTTGTTCAACTTTAACGTGGATAATGGATATGTTACATGATAAAAGTATGATGACGTGGAATATTAGAGGTTAAAAGGTTTGGGAATGAATTAAACAAAAAATTTTGTTTTCCTTAACAAGGTTATTTTTATTTTAATCATATTGAAATTTAGAACGTCATTGAACGTTTCTTTTTTCTTGTAAATAATAAATAAATAACATATATTTTTTTTGTCAACGATTTTTCAGTGTCTGGTAGTCATTTTAAGCCTTAATTAATTCAGAGTTGAGATGGATCAAATTTTATAAGGGAACAAACTCTCCCAAGCATGTTTTTTCTATTTACAATATTCGAAATCAAAACTTTACTTAAGAAAAATTAAACTCCTTACTACTTAGACCAACAGATGTTGATAATAACATATTTTATATTATTCACTAGAGAGTCCATTACATAACAACTTTTAGTTTTTTCTTACATGTTTTCTTCTGTGGTTCTACTCCAATCTCATAGGAAATTAAATCATTAATTTCATTCAAAATAACAAAAGGTTAAAAAAAAATCTAATGTAAGATATTTTTATAAATTACTATATATATATAAGTAGAATTGATATATTTATTGGTTGTTTAATAGATGATCAAGGTTCAGTACTTAAAAGTTATTTGATAAATTACTTATAAATACATAAAATAAACCAGTATAAAAATGTTCAATGACTTATAATATTTTAATATGTTGGTAAGTAAAATAATATTCCACCATTAACTATTAACTTTGCACAAATATCTAATACTTAAACTGAAATGAATTTCAGATTTTTTTTTTATTTCTTAATTGCTTCGTAGCTTTTTAAGAATGTGCTTAAAAAGTGATATTTCCTAATTAATGGCTAGAAAATTAGGTTTCAAATTTTATAACTTTTCAATAATTAATTGATAGTGTGCCCTAATGAATGATAAATTTTTTATTTATAAAATTTAAAAAATGTAACTAATTGAGCAATTATTTTTTACTGAAAGAATATATGTCAAAATAAATTTCGTATTTTTGAAGTAGAACTTCCCCTACCTATCTTGCCAGTATAAGCTTATGTTTCCGTAGGAACTAGGAAGACCTTGGAAAGAAGATTTGGGCCAAAAAAAATTTGTCAATTTGTCAGCTCCCCATATTTTTTAAATTGGGCCATATGAAATGACTTAGGCCACAAAAAACTGGGCTGCTTAGCATTAGTCTATTCTTCATCGCTTGGTGCCCTTTATTTCAACAAGATTATAAAAAGCTTATACTAAAAATATATTACACGTTTGAACGTCGATTCTTAATTAAATTAGTTTATATAATCATTTTTAAGATGTAATATTTAATAGAGTTCGAATATCAATATTTGCAATATCTTTTTCATATTTAGACCACAACCTCTTTTATTTTAAAAAATACTAATTTATTAATTTCTCTTTCTCCTAATCCCTAAATATCAATAACATTAAAAATAAGGAAACAAAAAATCAAAATAAATTGGGCAAAGCTCAAGTGGTTATTAGAGTGAGGTGAGATTGAATAGAAATAGAAATCAAGTTACAAAATAAAGGAAGCCACCACATGTTATAATCTTCAATATGAAGTGACCAATAAAATATAATTTGATCAACATAAAAAAAAAAAAAAGAATTGTAGAGTAAAATGCAACCATACTCTTTCGAAATTGAATTTCTTTGTCGACTTAGTTCATTTTGATGAGTTGTCATGGCTTCTGCTTTGCCCCTTCATTCCCTGATTCTCTCTTTTTCTTCTAACATGGTAGCACCTGTCAATGAGACAGGATTTCAGTTTTATAAATATTCAAACCCACACATTATGTCAGTTGGTTCCATCCATGTTAGCCCATGTTAGATCTTGTTAGATACACAGCTTGATAAGTTGATTGTGAATCTGTAAACTGAGAGTTTATAAATCCCTAGGAGTTTATCTTTACCTCCCATTGTTAAAACATTGCATATATTTTCATGCAGAGAGATATTGACACGCAGGCAAAGTAATTAGACTATCAGAAACTCAATTCTCCTTCCGGAGCCTTTGATTTCTCCTAGATTACATTAAACAGATCAATATTATATATATTTGGTCGGTGACAAAACGCGGCTGACTATGTTTCCAAGCTTACTTTTGTCTGTAAGTCTGTAACTTCCATAGCTTGAAGCTCCAAAAATTTTAATTGCTGCTGTGGAAGATTTTCCAACATTTTATAGCTTGTATTTTGTTATGAATAGCATGGTAAACGAATTAAACATAAATTAACTTTGTTTTGTTTATGTTGTATCTTTGAAGCAAAGAAAACTTTACTCACTGTTGCATTTCTTAACATTAAAAACATTACAATTTAAAGCCTAATTAATAATTACCCACTAAAATCATAATCCTAAGATTAAGCCATGACCACCAGCATGAATAACAAAAAAATAACCAACACCAGAAAAATAGAAACTACATGAAACATTCAATGAATCCACATTAGCAGTCCTAAACACATCTTCTAACACTCCTCCTTGCTTTAGGAGCTGCAAACACCAAGTTTTGTCATCAGAAATTCAAACTTGCTAACTGGAAGTGGCTTGGTGAAAACATCTGCAACCTGATCTTCTGTTTTGCAGTAGACAAGAACAATAGCTCCATCTTTCTGTACTTCCCTTAAGAAGAATAATTTAATATTAAAATGTTTAGTTTTCCCGTGAAACACAGGATTTTGAGAGATAGCAATGGCAACTTGATTGTCAATAAGAATCTTCGTGCTTTCCTCCTGCTCTAAGTTAAGATCGATTAAAATCTTCCTTAGCCACAAAGCTTGATTAACAGCAGCTGTTGCAGCAATAAACTCTGCTTCAGCTGTGGATTGAGCTACAATTTCTTGTTTTTTCGAGCTCCATGAGAAAACACCAGAACCAAAGTGTGAAACAATAACCTGAAGTGCTCTTCATATCATCAATGGAACCTTCCCAATCACTGTCTGAGAAACCAACCAACTTGAACTCTTTGCTCTTTGTGTATTTAATGCCAAAATCACTTGTGCCTTTCACATATCTAAGCACCCTCTTTGCAGCCTTGAGATGCCATTCACTTGCACAATGCATAAACCGAGATAAAATGCTTACAGCATTCAAAATGTCAGGTCGAGTTACTGTGAGAAACATTAAGCAACCAATCAGGCTTTTGAAATATGCCTGATCAATCTTCTCTATTCCATCTTCTTTACAGAGCTTTTCCTTTGAGTTCATTGGTGTCCTTATTTTTTTATATTCTTCGAGTTTAAACTTCTTCAGAATCTCCTTGGCATATTTCTTCTGACAGATGAAGACTTCATGTTCATTCTGTTTGATTTCCATTCCAAGAAAAAAGGTCATCAATCCAAGATCTGTCATTTCAAAAAATCCCATCATCTCTTGCTTAAACTTCTCCACAATACTTGTGTTGTTTCCTGTCACAAGCAAGTCATCCACATATAGTGAGATGATAAGAATGTCAGCTCCATTGTGCTTGACATATAATGTTGATTCAGATAAGCTTTTGACAAATCCCAAGTTCTGTAAATGTTCATCAATCCTACTGTACCAAGCTCTTGGAGCTTGCTTCAATCCGTAAAGTGCCTTTTTAAGAAGATAAACCTTGTTTTCTTCTCCTTCCTTAACATAGCCTTTTGGTTGTTCTACATAAATCTCCTCTTGCAGAAAACCATTCAAGAATGCTGACTTGACATCTAATTGGTGCACTTTCCAACTCTTTTGTGCTGCAACGACGAGTAAGAGCCTGATGGTGTCGAGACTAGTGACTGGTGCGAAGGTATCTGAGTAGTCCACACCGAGTACTTGAGCATATCCTTTGACCACGAGTCTAGCTTTATACTTGTTGACTGAGCCATCAACATTAAGCTTGGTTCTATACACCCATTTAACTCTAATTACTTTTTTGTTTTGGGGTCGATCGACCAACTCCTATGTTTCATTCCTTTCAATCATGAATAGCTCCTCCTTCATTGCAGCAATCTAATTTTGATCCATCTTAACCTTTTCATAATTTATAGGTTCACACACAGCAATATTGCATCTTTGATAAATATCAGAAAGTAGTCTTGTACCTTTGATAGGACTGTCATCCACCATTTCATTCTCCCAATCTCTAATGCTAGAAAACTTGAGCTTGTGCTCTTTTAAGGTTGGATCCATCTTTTTTGCATCATCTCAGTTCCACTCTTCATCTTCCATAAAGTGCACATCCCTGCTTATAATAATTTTTCTAGTTTGTGGCTGGAAAACTTTATAAGCTTTTGCAACTGAGCTGTAGTCAATAAAGATGCCTGAAAGTGCTCTTTTATCTAATTTATCTTTCTTGGTCTGTGGAAACATAAATGAAGCACAAACATCCAAATATTTTAAGGAAATTCAGAGATGGTTTATAACCATACCATGCCTCAAAGGGTGTTTGATCTTCCACTGCTCTTGTGGGAAGCCTGTTTTACAAAAAAAATAACAGTATTTGCTGCTTCAGCCCAAAATTGCTTTGATAGGTTCTTTTCATGTAGCATACATCGTGTCATCTCCAATATGAATATATTTTATCTCTCACTTACTCCATTTTTTTATGAAGTGTATGGAGCGGTTAATTGATGTTGGATGCTTGCCTCTTCACAAAAATGAGTGAATGCTTCAGAGGTGTACTCTTTGCCATTGTCTGATCTGAAAGTTTGAATTCTACAGCCACTCTCGTTCTCAACTTTGGCTTTAAAGTTCCAGAAAACTTGAGCCACCTCTGACTTGTACTTTAAAAAGAAGATCCAACACATACGGGTGAAATCATCAATGAATGCAACATAATAAAGACTACCTTTAAGAGAAGGCGTTCTTTGTGGGCCTGCAATGTCAGTATGAATTAATTGTAACTTTTTTTATGCTCTCCATGTTACCTTGGGAAATGGTTTCCTACTTTGCTTTCCAAACTGACATGCTTTGCAATTTGGAATATGATCATCAAGTTCTGGAAAATCATTTACCATATTCTTGGATTTCATCTGCAGCAGCCCTTAATGATGATAGTGCCCAAGCCTCTTGTACCATACTTCAGTGATATTTTCTTTGATTGGGAAAGCAGTTTGCTCCTCCTCCAATAGATTTAGAGCAAAGCTTTTCCCTTTCATTTTTACTTTGAAAATATCTTGGCCAACTGCATCTTTAATCAAGCAACTTTTATCTTCGAACACAACTTTATAACCCTTTTCAATTAATTGTCCAACACTTAACAAGTTTTGATCAATTTCAGGGACATATAATACATCAGAAATGAACTTTGTACCTGAACAAGTTGAAATTGCAACTGTTCCTTTTCCCTTCACAGTTATGTATTTGCCATTACTTACTCGAACTTTCGATGAGTTTGCGTTGCTTAGTTCCCTGAATAGATCATTGTCATGTGTCATGTGGTTAGTACAACCACTATCTATAAGCCAACTCTCACTTGATTCGATGCCGGAGAAACACGTAGCTACGAACAGGTGATCTTCCTCCTCTTGATCAGCAATCTTTGCATCTTCACCAGGTTGCAGAATTTTGTTTTTACAGATAACAGCTTCATGCCCCATCTGATTACATTTAGTGCATTTAGCATCAGGTCTTCTCCAACATCTTTTCTTTCTGTGCTTTAATTTGTACCATGGTGGGATTGTTTGAAAGTGCAAGAATTTCATAGTCTTTTTCCACTGCTTCCCAAAGATCTAAAGCTTCCAAGTATGTTTCCATACGTACTGCCCAAAGCTGGTAGTTATCTCCGTCAAACACCGCCGGAGCAATTGCGGAGAAACTGGCTTCAGCTTCCATGACGCGTCAGTTTCACACACAGATCCCTTAAGAAGAAAGCTTTGATACTAAATGTTGTATCTTTGAAGCAAAGAAAACTTTACTCACTATTGCATTTCTTAACATCAGAAACATTACAATTTAAAGCCTAATTAATAACTACCCACTAAAATCATAATCCTAAGATTAAGCTATGACCACCAGCATGAATAACAAAAAAATAACCAACACCAGAAAAACAGAAACTATATGAAACATTCAATGAATCCACATTAACAGTCCTAAACACATCTTCTAACAGTTTATTATCTGTTTATTTAATTAATAAATTTTAAAATATTATTCGTAATTATTTATTAAATTTAACAATATAATAAAAATTGAGTCAGTTCATAAAGTGTTGGTAATCGGTTATCTTTAATCGTGAAATGATGTTGACTATAACTAGCATACTGAATTAAAAGAACTTGTGGTGTTCTGCCAGTTGATGGAAAATAACAAAACACCTCCGGAAAAACATTATTGAAAGAAAGAGAGAAAGATGGAAAATTATGGGAATCAGACAGGAGCTTCCCTGTATCTACTAAAAGATAAAGAAAAAGCTAAAAACAAAACTCCTTATTTTATTCCTTATAAAGTCAAAATAAATCAACGTTGAAAAGAAGATAACGCGTTTGCTGCTCTGATTTTGAAGATTTTATTATCTCCTTAACTTTCTATGTGCTAATTCTTAATTGCACAATCAGATGAGAAATTTTGCATTTGCTTTTTGAAAGGACTTTTACACATTTGCCTAATAAAATTAATATACTACCGTAGAGTGGCTGCATCAATTATCAATTAGCAAAAAAAATTATGAGTAGTAACCCATCTTCACGATGTTTCTGATTTTCTAGCAATCCCATAATCTTAAACCATAAAAATTACCAAGATTAATATTTTGATCTCATTGAGGACATGAACATATATATATATATATATATATATATATATATGTAATCATGTCTGAAAAGCACTGTCAAGTTTAAATATGCTTTTCCATTGTGCTAAAACAATGGCCAAATCAGACCTATCTATTTAGTTCTTGGTCAAATAAAATTAAAATCTTTCAACTTAGGCATGGTTGGCAGGCTAGTCAAAGTTGAATTTAATTAGAAAATAGGTTTTTTATAATTAATCCAAAGATGCAAAAACCAGAGAAATTTCATGCCAAATTGATTTATGGGAGAAAGATTAGTGTACCTAATTATAGTGGCTTCTGAACTGCAAGGTTAGGTCAAAACTCAAATCCTCAACCCCTTTCTTTGTATTTTCCTTTTACACAAGTCAATTTGAATATATCCTTTTGGTACGATCAAATAGACTATAGTTGTTTGGAAAATCAAAGTCTCAAACAAACAAAAACAAAATATAGATTGTGTACATTATTGACTTATTTGGGTGGACTTTAGATTCTGGAAGTGCTTATGAACCGATCTAGTTTAAAATTGGAGATTATTGTGTATTATTATTGGCACATACGGTGGTTAGTGAAAGATTTGACCGAGTTGTATGATAAATATTTCCTTAACAATTTATTAGATTAATTATTTATTCTTATTAAATTAATTAATGCATGATATTTAAAGCATATTAAAATATTTTTTCTACATTGATAATATTTTATTAAATTAATAACATTCTCCCTGAATATTTATTTAAATTATAAATGACGGCAGCATAACATGATAAATTGGGCCAAAATAAGCCCTTAGTAAATCACTCATAAATATATCAAATTTATTATTACATTATAATATTGGCATATCATGTCATCTACATGCTATATGCAAGATAAACTAATATATATGCGAATATAAGTTTACCTAATAAGTACTAACAAAGACTATTAGCTGTGAAATGATATTCCTAGTAATTTCATGTCACTCAAAATCAAAAGAGGCCACTTGCCTAAATTCAATACTCTGCTAATTAAGTAATTTGGCCACCAAATAAGAGAGAAAAGCTTTCATGTTTTCACCTGCAATCTTAAATTTTGTATCAACATTTTAGTTGGTGCCTTTTCTGATAAGAAAATTCAAATTCAAGGCCATGTGATTAAAGGCTAAATGGAAAATAAAGAAAAACTAAAGGCCTTGGGACCCCATAAAATTTTGCTCACAATATCAGCTTAATTTGCGGTGTAAAGAGAGATTTGGGAATCACCTCGGCAGGAAATGTGCCTTGAATATGTAAATGAGGCCCTCGAATCCGCTAATCATAACGGGAAAACGGTAATCAAATTAGATTAAATGAGAATAGTAAGTATTTTTAGACCGTCTTTAATTGATATATAAAATGCCGTAATTTGAATAAAAAGATTATAAATTTAAATTTTATGAAATGGTATCTTTCAAAAACAATGTTATAAAATTAAATTAAAGCTCAAAATTCTTTTCTTAGGCACTTTTTGTCATACGCTACTTAGCCCATCAATCATCATCATTTTGGTCAAAGTATCGAAGTTAAATGTTTGGCTTTGACATGACAATAGACACCAAAAGGAAAAGGAGAGGAAGCAAACAAAAACCATTAAAGCTATAGTAAATGATTTCTAGCTACTAGTCATGACTGTATGACTGTACCCCAATCCCATCACAAAGCTTCCCCTTAAAATTTGGAAACGGTGAGAAATATATAAATAACAAAGTAATGGGGTGGAGGTAAAAAAAAAAAATGGAAATCATTTACTGCACGTGGATGTATTTCAAACCTGTCTCAAATTGTGTAGTAAAATAAGGTACAGATGTACAGTTCAATTAGACCGGACATTGCACCAACATCATAGTTTTCAAAATTTTCATAATCATAATCAATGCCCGGGATTTCTGCATATTATTATCAGAAAAGAAAAAAAGAAGATATATAGATGCAATTATATCAAGCAATTCAACAGACAAAAAGGGGAGATGAACATGGAAATTGAAAATATTTTGATATTGTTTCTCTTCTTTTGTAGCCGTAACTGTGATATATACTGTTCTCAGATACATAGATTTAAAAAAAAAGGATTGTAAGATTGTTAATAGTCTGCTCTGCTGTATAATCTATGAACACCTCCCCACACTTCTCACCATCTGCAGGAGAAAAGATCTTGATTTTTCGCTCAGATCTCTATTCTCATAAGTCTATGGTTTCATTGAACCTAAAAATCTCAGCCCAGAAAGGGAAAAAAGACACCCCCTCCGCCATGAAAAAGAGAAAGATTTATTTTAGAAAATAATATACCAAAATTCTAAGACTCCATAGCAAAGGGTGTTTGCAGCAAATCATAAGGAGCCCATAAAGCATCCAAAGGACAAGGCCTGTTGGCATCTAGTCGCACCCATGGCTTCCCTTTCCCACTCCAATGTAACAAACTGACAGGACCAGGATGTAAATCTCTACATAATCCTCTGTAATTGTCTCCTCCAAGCCCATGTTGGTTCCATCTATGATCAACAGGCGCTATGTTCCCTGCAAAGACCAGCAAGAACGGTGGCAAGGACCCTAACTCATAGATCCTCATCCTCTTTTGAAGCTCCATCCATTCTATAATCTTTGTAGTGTAATCTCCTTCACGCCATCTTTGCAAGTCTATCACCATTACCCCAGTGTTGAAATAACAAGCTTTGCGCCCAGCAAATGTTAAAGATAATGTAGGGTTTGACCAGAAAGTTGGGGTGAAGTAGGAAGTGAAGTTGGCGTTGCAATACTCAGGTGCAGCTAAAACAGAGTGGTCGCCTAGTGGGGTTGCGGCGAGTTTAGCAATGTCATCTACGAGGACGAGGTCGGAGTCTAAGTAAACGACTCGGTGTAGACATGGAGGGAGGACGTTGGCGAGGTAGTTGCGGGCGTAGTTGAGAGGGCAGTCGAGTGCTGAGCGGATGGAAGTGGAAATAAGGCCCGACACAGCGGAGGAGTCGTAAGGGTAAATTTGGAATTTGAGGGAAGGAAAAGAGCGGGAGATTATGCGGCGGAGGTGATGGTTGTTGGTGGTGGCAGAGGCAATGAAGTGGAAGAGGATGTTTTGAGGGCAAGAAGAGTGCTGGAGGGCGGATAAAATGGCGGCCATTGAGCCACGTAAGTAGGCGACGTCAAGGGTCATTGCCACATGAACAGCTTCATCAGAGCACATTTCATTAATGCCACTTGTTTCAATGGAAGGGCAGGTTGGAGAGTTATAAAATTGTGGAGCTTCTTTGAATCTTTGATAACCAGTGCTAGTAATAGCGGCGGCACGGGTAGCATTGGTGGCCGAGATGAGGAGGAATAGGAAGAGGAGGTGGTGGTGGTGTCGGTGGAGATGATCCTGTGGTGAAATTAATGCAAGTTGAGGCATTTCTTCTAGATGGGAAAGGATGCGGATGTAGAACTTAGAAAGATTGTGGCTTTTAAACTTTTAGATTGGGGCCGGGGAGGGTACACCTATTTGAATTCTACTCCCTTTGTCTTTGAGCCCATGTTGGCCGAAAAAGGTTTTTCAACCAATTTCAAGTCTTCGGATTCACATTTCTTTCTTGCATTTTTAAATTTACTCTCTCATTCATCTTAATTGACATTATAAAATGGAATAAAGTTCACTTGCAATTTTTTTTATTATAATTTTGCAATTAATAAATTTAAAAAAAATTTATATAAAAAATGTACTACTTAAAAATATAGGCTATACTTAATTTTTTTATAAATTTTGCACAATATTAAATTATAATTAATTAATTACACTACAATAATTATATATGATATATTTTAAAAAATTAATAGCGTGTAATTGGTATTCTAATGGGTGTAATTAGTTTTAAATATGCTAACAAATGAAATCTTTGCAAGATAAAATAAAATAAAAGCCACATCATTCCCTACACGTAATTGGAAGGTGAGTTGAGAGTTGAGACCAACAAAAAAATGCCACGTAGCTGCAATATGTGGGCCCATAAAGTGCCACCTAAGCAAGACATAGTTACCAAACAGAAAAATTGGATCCTGGCTTGCCCCTTGGTAGAAAGTTTATTTTGAATTAACAAGAGATAGGGACATGGAAACAAGAAATTGGTGGAGAGTGCTTCTCTTAACTACACATTTGCCCTCATCTCTCTCCTTATCTAACTTTTGATTGTGTGACCAACTTATGACCTTGTTCTTGTTGCTTAGATGAAAAAGAAAGGATTACGTTAATGAATATTTATGTATAGACATTGGCTAAGAATAATTAAAATATTAATTCCTTTAAATTTATATTTAATATATTGTTAATGAGATTTTGGTTTAATGATAATGAATAAACCTTAAAATTTTGAGGTTTTAACTTCAAGTTCCACTATATAAAAAATTTGATTGTCTAGTTATGTTTTAATTTATTAATTGATTACTTGGTTATACATTATATATAAATGTAATAGTTGATTATAATTATAACTTCTCTTGTATTTGTTATTTCATAAAGTAGAAAATTACGATTCAATTACTATTTTAAAAAATCATATTTAATGCATTAGTTTCATTAATTTTTTTTTAAAAAACACACATTAATTACAAATTTTTCTTAAATATTAGATCAATCCATGCATCTAAACACCCCTAACATTTCCCAAAGAAAAATCTCATGTAGTTTTCTTATTTTGAGAAAAGAAATGCAATTTGGCCATAGATTTTGGTCCACCATCTTCCATAATAATTTTCTTATATAATAGTATATAATATAAAAAAAATCATAGCTTGTCATATGGTCAAAGATCCAAGCAAACTCTTTCTAAGTTTTCATTAATTTCATCTTTCTCTTATACCCCAAAATAGCCAACAAGCCCTTCTATTTTCCTCTTTGCTTCTTATCCAAATCCAACTATATATGACATATTAAGCTTGTGTACGTATGAATATAGTTGCGAAAAGCTATAAATTTTTTTTTACAAACGAGGCCGTATGGAGATAAGGAATAAATTTACTCTTTTGCTTATGTGAGCAATCTTAGTTAACTTTTAATCTTTCAATTGAAGCAATTTTACCATTATACTTTTATTTTGGAGCAAATTTATTAATGTACTTCTAATTTTAGAGCAAACTTGGTCAAAATATAATGGTTGAGAAATATTTTCTAAAATATTTTATTAAAAACTATTTTATAATTCAAAAAATATCTTTAAAATAACATGATACAGAAAAAGTGTACGGTCTACTAAAAAAAATGATGTGTGGTACTATATTTAGTAAAAAATATCATGATGAAAGAAGAAAAAAATAAAATAAAAAATGGATTATGTCGCATTATATTTTGTTAAAAATGTCATGATATAAGAAAAAATTAATAATAAAAAGAAATTTTCGTATTTTAGTTTCATGATTGCTTCTTCCCTACCAAATAGTTTTTAAAATTATTTTATATACTGTGAAACAGTTTCTAATAAAAATTTTACTGAATATTCTTTAATTATCTTAAAATTTGAAGTATAACGGGAAATTTGCTTCAAAATTAGTTGAAAATTTGGTGATATATTTTGAAATGCTCACATAAATACAGTGATAAATTTACATCTATTCCAGAAATAATTATATGAGTTCAAACGCAACTTATTCATGATCATTCATAGCAATTAGCTCAAACATTCAATTCATCAGGACATTTTTTCACTCTCTCATCAATATGTTCAAATATATATAAATAACTATGGAATAAAAGATGAATTTATCAACATTGCTTGAAAAATAATTGATGCATTAGTTGGTGATACTCAACTTATAGATCACCATATATCTCAAAGAGAGAATTGCTCATTTTTCATGGGAAAGGGACACAATTTTTATATATCAATTTGGATTTCAATTTCGTTATGAACTTAACACTTACCGGGTTAAGAATGGTTGAGATATCATTTACTTGCATAAATGAGGTTTCTCAAATTACAAAATGACTTAGCTAATGAAAACTTGAAACTAGGGTACTCCAAAATAGGAATTTAATTAAACTATAATTTCTTCGGAGCTTAATTTCTAACAAACCAAAATTAAAAAAAAAAAAAAAAAAGAAGTGGATGTTTATGTTAAGATGAAGAAATCAAAAGAAGGAAAAGAAATGGAAAAAGAGAGGAAACATGCATATGTGAACCCTCAAGTAAGTTATTTGCCCTTATCAACAGAAATGTTGGGAAATGCATGCTTTCCCTTTCTCATTATTGGAGTTTCATTGAAGCAAAAAAAGTTTTAAACCAAACATGCATGCATGTGCTGCACATGACAAACTCTCTCCCAGCCTTCTCATTAGTGTTCCCTTTTTATTTTCTTTCCCCTTCTAATTTCTTCTTTGCTAGAAAAAGTTGAACCCCATGCAACACTTTTCAAGTGATCGGCAATTTTCTGCTGTGTCGGCACTACTGGCTATCACAACTTAGTTTTGAAAATTAAGTTTTATCAGTAACATCATATGAGAATTCGAATCCTGTTTTTTTCTTTTTCAAACTTTTTTTCACTATGGATTGACAAAATATATTCTGTGTTGATAACCAGGGCCACACGGTTTGTCACCGACAAACAGCAGATGATGGGTGAAGAGAGATAGAAAAGAAGTAAAAAGAGTCGGCTTCAATCGGTAATCCGAATGGTCTCTATTCTCAAGCTAGCATTGTCTGTTTGCTATATATTGACATTACAATTTTCATATACGCGGCATCTAAGTCGAATACTTCGTAGAGGTTTAGATTTTTTATTATATATATTTTTATATCTTTTGCTACCCTTTTCAATGTAGTAATAAAATAACATCAAGTGCGAAGCCTTTTATAAACAAAACATAGTTTTTTTTTTCTTTTTTGGCCATGAGAAACAAAATAAAGTTCAAGTTCTACAATTTTTATATAGTTTTTCAACATTATTTAGACCTTTTAGCTAGTGAATACCATAAAAAGTTCATGATGTTAGCAATTTGATTATGAGAAGTATTCGGGTTAAAACAAAAGAGTACTATTGAAAGGTAAGATCAATGATTAAAAATCAGATCGGATTGACGATGAAATCGATGGAATCAAGAATCGAAAGTTCAGTAAAACAGAATTAAGTTTTAATGAACATGTCAAGAATCGGTCGAATCGGATTAAACCGATAATTGAAACGGTTTTAGAAAGTGGTGGGATTTTATTGGACCGATGAATTAAAGTTATATCACTGCCCTTACCGCCCGCCTGCATGCTGAATAAATTCATATTACTTTGACAAGACAAGTCCGCCAATGTACAGTCCATTTAAGTGACTTTCCATTCAAGAACTAGTTTTTTTTTTTTTTTGGGGGGGGGGGTAGGCATTCAAGAACTAGTTGCAGTTAGGAATAAATGCAGCATAATAAATTTGGTTAGGGCCCCTTGAATCATATATATCAGAATATATCCGTACAATTTAAAGATACAGACAGATACGAAACTACAAGTCAAAGAAAAGACTCGAATTTAACCACACAGTGTAGCAGAAGACATGGAGATCGGCAGCCCCCAAGAATTAATTCAAAATCCCCCGGTCCTTGCGACTGATTTTGACACGGTTTGGAATACGAAATTTCTACGAATATCGATCCAATGTGAACCAGCTGACTAGTTTTGTCAAATACTGTGACAGAACTCAGTCTTTTAAGCTTGATTAAAAGAAAAGAAAAGAAAAGAAAAGATCAATTAAAATTGCAAAGAAAGGCACCTAAAAGCAAAACTTTTACGCAATTTGATGGTTCAGATTCAAAATAATTAGAGAGTACGGCCGCTTTAATAGGTATATTTTTTACAGGTAAACTGAAAAAAAAAAGTGACATTTTATCGGCCGCAAAAGTGACACTTTTCTGAATATTATCATGGTGATAAAATGAAGTCCAACTGATTAAAGTCGGATTCGGGCACAAGGCTGCTTTAATGCTTTGCATTTTATCACTAAACTTGTGCTATGCTGCAATGTTCTATAAAAACCGAATCGCAAGTTGAACCCATGGAAGCTCAAAGATTAATCTCCGATAGAAAAGAAACTAAGAAATGTTTTTCCAGCAGGCTGCCTTTGACGTGTAGGCTGAGGTTGAAAACTTATGGTCCATGAGAAAATAACCCTTGACAAGGGCAACAGACCCCTTAACCATCGTGTGATCGGAGGCAGTACTTTTCTGTATCAATAGTGCGGGATCAAGCGTTAGACTGAAGCTGTTTTGTTAGGAGCTTCTCAACGACGACAATAGAAATCTAGAAAGTGAATTCTAAGCAGTAATTCCTAGTGCAAGGAGTAATCTTTTGATTTCAAAGGACCAACTTTAATAGGATTTCATTTTCTCCATTCCTGAGAGATAACAATAAATATGTTTCAGAAATTCTTATTACCAAGGCCATTTTTCGATGAACGAATCAACTGAGCTATTACGTATTTCCCTTCCCTACCATGTGGAAACGTGCATGCTATAACATCAGAACCATCAATGATTCAACAAAATTGTGGCTGAAAAGAAACTCCATATTTCAATATTAGTTACTTGTTTGAATTGGATAGCACCAAAATATAAGGGGAGACACCTAGCTTTGAAGAACATGGAACTTTTGCAGACAGATATACAAGCACTTCGGACAGCGCAAATATACCACACAACTTTGAAACATTTTTGGGCTGGCATTGCTAGCAGCAATAATGTTCACTATTGTTCAATTTGTTTTTAAAGGCACTCCAATTCGAGTCTATTGCTCGATATTGGTCCATAAACCAACGTCCCCTTCCTTTAAAAGTTAAAAACTAGAGGTTTCAGTGCCAGACGCAAACTCATGTTCAATATGGTTATCTGATGAATCCAGGATGTCCAATAATTGGCTAATCGGAGGCATGTATCCATGTTCAACACCTATTGTGTCCAACCAAAGATGTCCAACAATTGGATTGCCCAAAAGAAAAATACCAAGTAAAATTCAGCTGTTCCTTTTAATGATTCTAACATGATTCACACCAAATGACAATTTAAGAATGTCTCAACATTTGATCTGATATACCGCCTGATCATGTTTGACTTTATAATGATCTATAAGACTTCGGTTAAACGAATTCCAAAACCTTAAACTAGCTATTAATAAATAGATCCACCGATGTTGAGGAAGTTTCTATTATCAAAAGGTATGTTGGAGAAGGTGAAGCCATACAAGAACAACAAAAAAAAAGGAAAAAATCGTCAGTGCAACACCATATGTGGACTATAGCCAAAGGAGATATAATTTGCGAACCTTAAAAAGTGCCAAGATAAAAAATGTCATTCTCCCCACCATTGACAACAACATTCTCAGGAATGTCACCTGATTCAAACTCGGTTATTGGACAAGATGATACACTTTAGCATACGACTTACTAGAACATTTCATTTTCACATATAGAGGAAGAAGAACCAGTTTTCCATGCCACAGTATAATAGGCTATGCACAACCACTTCTTCAACTGCTAGTTTTTCATTTCATTTTCACTTTTAGAGGAAGAACAACTAGTTTTCCATGCCACAAAGTATAATAGGCTATCTACAATCACTTCTTCAACTACTAGTTGTGATTATATTCTACCAACCAGCTACATATGGAACAGCCAAGCAGCTAATCGACACAATGTCTCCATGTATGTATATATATATATATAACCTTCACTTGTTTTATTTTGGAAAGAGAAATTAACACTGGTGTAAGTTGTTGCAGATGCTGATGCTAAATGGAACAAAAATAACAAAGTATCATATAGACGACTTTTTCTCAAGCCAAAACATAATTGCCAATGCAGCTAACATTTACACAGAGACAGACACTAAACAACCGGCACTAAGGGCTTAACTGGCAAACTATTTCACCAACAAAGCAGAGCAAGAACCACAAAGACCCCAATCAACAAAAGAAGATTTTTCAAAACATTGTCTGCCTGCTGTCCCCGAGTCGTTGGCTGGGGAAACCCTTGAGCATGACCAACATGAACTGTATTGAAACCATGAGGAAATCCAGAGGTTGTTCCATACACAGTGGCATCTGGAAATCCATGAGACTGAATATTAAACAAGGATGGCAATAGGCCTCCAAAACCCATTGTGAAGTTACCAATCCTTGCAGTGGCCATTGGAACAAACCCCCCCATCGATCCAAACCCGTAATTGGCAAACTGATTTCTTTCTGGGGGAGGAGGAGGAGCAGTTGCCGGTCTTTGCCCTGCTGGACGATTTGGGATTTCTATGCCCGGATATGATTTTGAACGTGGATCAGTCTGATTTTTGCCCCTGCCATAAAGAGGGACGAGTTTTTCCTCTTCTATGAGGGCCTTGCAAACCGGGCATTCTTGACAATGCGAGTGATGGTGCAACCATCTGTATAGGCATGGCCAACAGAAGAGATGACCACAAAGAGTGATGATCGGGTCTTGAGCTAATTCGAAGCAGATATTGCATTCGAAATCACCAGCATCACTACCCGAGCAAGAAGGACTTGGGGGCGGTATGCTTGTTGATTCCCCAAAACCACTGGTCATTCTCTATACACCTAACATAAAAAATCAACAGAATCATAAATAAATAAATAAATAATCATTTGGGAAATACACAATTAAAAAGGCAAAATGAGAAATCTAAAAATTCAAGTTATGGAATCAAAATCACCACTTTCAATCAACCAAATAAGCTAACTTCAAAACCCAATTCCCAGTTTTTTTTTTCAAAAAACACTAGGAAATTTGAGATGCAACTAACCATATAACGATAAAAGTCCTAAAAATCGAATCTTTCTGAATATTTCATCAAATTATCCCGCAAACGGCATTAATCAAAAACCAATCCCAACAATTTTATTAGTCTAAAAAAAGAAATCTCAAATCTAAATCAGAAAATAAATCAAATAACAATCAATTCAAAACTCAGGAAAAAAATGTAAAAACAAGATCGCATATATTATAAATATAATCAACAAAATATCAAAATTAAGATCCAAGAATTGGGTTAAAAGAACTAACCTGAGAATTGAAAGAATGAAATGGATCAGTTTTTTTTCTTTTTTTTGTTAATTGTTTGGGAAGGGTTGAGTCAAAGGAGATAGCAATTGATGGGAAGTTAGCAACTCGGGAAGGATTCGAGGGTTTTCCACATTTTCCTTGTTTTTTATTCTAAAGCCGAAGGAATTGAAGATTATTTGTTTATTATTTATATTTTAAGAAATGAAAAAGAAAATCAGTTACTGGGACAGTGGGGCCACGTTGTATGTCTCATACTTTTCGCTTGGTTTTGGAATTACCTAAGCATTGAGAAAGTAAGGTACGTTTGCGTTTTGAATAAGTCATAAACAATTATCGCTTTATATTTAAAATTTATCAAAATATTACGTAGAGATCATATTTATAAGTGATAAATTTTTATATAATTTTTAATTAAAATTAATATTATACATATAAGCTAATACTTATCAATTTTGAGCAAAAGTGATATATTTGGATTAATATATCGATTTGTTTTCCATGTTTATTCATATTGATTGCTTTAAATTGTACAAATTATATCAATTAATAAAAAAATATTTTTTGAATTTTTTAATATTTTTATTTGTTTTATTTTTAATTAATTCTTAATGCTTTTTTTCATGATATTTTTATTTTTTTATAATTTTATCTAAAATAATATATATTTCAAATTATGTTTTTATAATATTTTTATATTTATTTAATTTGAGGTTTGAAATTTTTGGATTTTAAATTTGAATATAAACTTATAAGTGTGTAATTGAGATGTATTGGTACATGTACATGTATTTTATTGATAAAGTATTAGGTAATGTCGGTAAACTCAAAACGATATGCTAAAATAAACATACTGTTATGCCTACAAAAACACTATTGACATCTTTAATTGTGATAAGATCATTATAATATTATAATAAAAAAATATTGTTAATTAGATGAAAATAGAAAAATAATTAGAAAAAAATTTTAAAAAATTTTGTGAGTTAGTATTTGATTGGAAGAAATAGATTGAATTTTTTAAAAAGACTTGAGTAGATTTGACACTACTTTTGCCAATAAAATTATTTGCCTGTGAGGGTGATTAAAAAAGGGAAAAGGAATAGAAAAACACCCAACCCAATAATTAAAATAATATTCGTTGGAATATTGCAAAGTAAGTTAGAATTAGCAAACGCTGGGAGTCTTCCGAGAGCTATACTCTGTAGAAGTAAGTCAGTCTTGTAAGTGCAAGTGGGTAGATCTCAAAGCAGCTTGAAGGTTGATCTTTGAGGTTTAGTCGGTTTACAATAGAAGGAAAGAGAGTCAGCACATTTACTATGAGTACAGCAGAGGATCTAGACTATTTCTTGCAGAACCTACCTCTAACAGAAGAAGAAAGGGAGGGGGTTGAAACAACTATGGTTGAAACAAGAAACAAGGCAGAATGAACGGAGGCATGGATGGTTACTAAATTGCTTACACAATGATCGTTCAACAAAGAGGCAATGAAAACAACGTTGAAGCTGATATGGAGGATTGCAAGGGATGTGGATATAGCAGATCTGGAAGACAATTTATTCCTGTTTAAAATCTCCTTAATGGCGGACAAAATGAGAGTTATGGAAGGATCTCCATGGAGTTTTGACAAACAGTTAATTTTATGTAGTAACTACAAGGGGGAGCTAAAACCTGAAGACTATGTTTTCTCACAAGCACTATTCCAAATTAGTGTTAATGGCCTGCCTGTTGGTATGAGAAATTAAGAGACAACAAGGAGTATCGGCAACAAAATAGGTACTTTAACAATGATGGATTAAGCCTGGAGAATGGAGTTTGGGCAAGATTTCTGAGAATTAGGGTGGAAGTGAATATAACCAAGCCATTAAATACGGGGCTAGGAACGAATGAGGCATGGGGCAGTCTCAGCTACAAGAGATTACCTAGCTTCTACTACATATATGGGAGCACGTTGACGATGACTGCGAGAAAGGAGGATAAGAAGTGGGCAATGCAAAACTGATGGCTTAGCAATATGGAAGTTGGCTCAGAGCCTCACCGGTGAAGAATAGACAAACAGCATAAGAGAGAAGACCAATAAGGAACGGACAAGGCATGAGAGAGGGTGATCGGGCTAGTGGTAGTACGGTCACGATGGCGACAGCCGGCGAAGGGGTGGCTCGGAGGCCAAATATGGCAGGAATTAGTGATAATCATAAAACGCATGATTTGCGAGATAGATCGGTTATAAGATCTGGATTTTGTAAAGGAAATCTTGCAAAACAACGTAACAGGTGGAGCCAACCAATGATGGCATCAAAGCATGTAGATCCAGCTGGTGAATTGGGCTTAGGAAACAGACCAATTGGGGAAGAATTAAATTTAAGGGCTATAGGAGTATAGGACTCTGGTATATAGGGGAGCCCAAAAGAAATGGGCCATAGAGATAGGAAGGGAGACATAAATCCCATAGGTCTTGTACTCACAAAAGCCCACCCATTTCAACAGGATTTTAAAAAAATACATAAAAAAAAAATAGCGTGAAAAGAGTATAGAAAAAATAGAGAGGGAATTGGATTATGGGATTACTATGAGTGGAATCGAGAAAGTATAGTAGATGGCACATATAAATATAGTAGCAAATAGAAAGTGTTCAGTTAGGTCGAATAAACTCACATCGATTAAAATATCTTAGCTCCGTCAAAATGACTCATTTTGGCTAAAATAGCTCACCTTGATTAAAAAGATCATCTTGATTAATTATTTTCATAAAAGCTTAACTAAGTTACATCGATCAAAAGAACTTAGTTTGGCCAAAAGAGCTTAGCTAGGTCGAAAGAGCTCATCTCGACCATTTTAGTCAAATAGCTTATCTTAGTAAATTGCAAACATAAAGGCTTAATTGGGCTACCTTAGCCAAAGTGATCAACTTGGCTACAATAGCTCAACTCAGCTAGCTCAATTCAGCCACAAGAGCCCAACTTAACCAAAAGAGCTAATCTCGATCACATCGATCAAAAAGCTCATCTTGGTGAATTATCTCCATAAAGGTTTAGTTGGGCTACCTCAGTTAAAAGAACTCAGCTCTACCAAAAGAGCTTATCTCGATCAAAAAGCTCATCTTGGTGAATTGTTTTCATAAAAGCTTAGTTAGGCCATCTCGACTAAAAGAGTTCAACTTGGTAAAAAAAACTCAACTCTATAAAAAAAAAGCTCATCTTGGCAAAAGAACTTACATTGATCAAAGAGCTCATTTCGATAAATTACCTTCACAAAGGCTTAAATCGACCACTTCTATTAAAAAGCTTAACTTTACCAAAAGAGTTCACCTTGATAAAAAAAAGCTTACATTGGCCAAAGAACTCATATTGAAAAATTGCCTTTATAAAGGCTTAACTAGACCCCCTCAGCCAAAATAGCTCAACTCTACCAAAAGAACTTATCTCAACCAAAAAAGCTTACCTCGATCAAAAAGCTCATCTCAGTAAATTACCTTCATAAAAGCTTAGCGTGGCTACTTCAGCTAAAGAGCTTATCTCGGTCATTTTGGCAAAAAAATTCATCTTGATAAATTACCTTCATAAAAGCTTAGCTGGATCATTTCGGTAAAAAAAGCTCACCTCAACCGAAAGAGCTTACCTCGATCAATGAGCTCACTTTGGTCAAAAGAGCTTAGGGCAGTTCGATTAAATTTCTTAAATAAAGTATTAACTCCACCAAATTTCTTTCATAAAGGGTTAGTTTAATTAAAAGAACTTAGCTCAGTCAAATTTTATTAATAAAATATTTATTTTGCTAGCTTAATAAAAAATACTCAGCTCAACCAAAAGAGATTAGCTCAGCTAAAATAAATTAGCTTAGTCAAAAGAGCTCGACCTAATCAAATTTCATTGATAAAATAACAGTTTTGCTATATTTTCTTAGCAAAGGATTAGCTCAATCAAAGAGCTTAAATTGACTAAAAAATTTCAGTTTGATCTAATTGCTTAGCTTAGTAAAAAAACTCATTATAACAAAAGTTGCCTTCAAAAGAGCTCACCTTGATAATTTTTTTTCAATAAAGCTTCACTTAGCAAATTTATCTTTATAAGAGTTCAGATTCACCAAATTCACCTCGATAAAAATTACCTCGACATAAATTCATCTCGATAAAAATCACTTTGGCACATATTCACCTCGTTGTAAATCACCTTGGCACAAATTCACTTTAGTATAAATTTTTTCAACACAAATGAATTAAGAATCTTATTATAAAATCTATCAAGTATCACATCGATTATTAGGTAACTAACTTAGACAATGTAAATACCTTCATATCTACCGTCTATTAACCTTGACCAAAATTAAATAATTAGTAAACAAAGTCAAACAACTATTAATATACCAACAATCATCCATGTTTGATAAATCATAAAATGATATCTCATCATGTCGGTATCTTAAACCACTTGTGTCATTAAAAGGTTAGACGACAAAATCAATATTCAAAGTCTAAACTCGAATATATCTTTGAATTTCAACAAACTGACTAAATCCAAAGTAGATCGAACATTTTGGCTCATCCTTCATCTGACTCTTCAAACTATTTTTTGGGGAAACATAATGTTGGGAGCATTTTTTGGTCATAAGGGTATAATTTTCTTTTACCCTAAAAGAGTAACTCACAATTAGACTAGGGGTATTTTGGTCATTTAGTTTGAGATAACTTGTATAAATACTTCCACTCCCTCTAAGTAAAAGAAGGCCAATTTTTATTCAAACTTTCTTATACTTTCCTTAGAGCTTTTCTCTTCAACTTTTTCATTTTTATCAAAAAGCTTATCTTCGAGCTCTTCCCCTCAATCCAAACTTAGCACAAACAAATTTAGGGTGAATAGAGGGAGAAAAGGAAGAATATTTAGTTGTTGATAAAAAATAATAAAAGCATCTATGTACCGAATAAAATTTAGATGAGTTGAGTGATAGTCAAATTGTGATAATTAAAAATTGAAATGAATAAAAGATGAAATGGAAACTTTAGACCGGCCATGAACAAATCCCAATATACGTAAAACTGATATGGCTCCAGTCTATCAGTGACTTGGTCTAAGGAGTTCAACGTTGTTATGTTATACCCTTTTTTGGAAAAAAAAAAATGGTACCCAGAGCACGAACATGATTGCCAAGCACATGTTAAGATAGTCTTCTGGATTTGCCGTGCCCTTTAACTCGCTCATGACATCTTTAGGGATCACGCAGAGGTCACACAAAGAATATACAAGAATATCAGTAAGCTCGTCTTGCACCACAAGACTCTCTTTTTTGTCATCACTTTCTCTAGTCGAGGTGCTTCTTTTTTTTTATTCCTCTTTGGAATTTCCCTTGTCAGAAGAATTTGACTTTTGGGTAAAAGACAGATCCTAAGAGAGAGTAGTGGATAAAAGCAGCTCGAGCTTAGAGAAAGAAAGATGAGGTGGAAACCTTTCAGGAAAGGATGAGATGTCTAAAAAAATTGATTAAGAGAAGAGAGTAAAAGTAACAGAAGGTGGATGAGATCAAACCCCAAAAGGGAAAATGATCAAAGAGGAAGGATGGTCAGCCATAGAAGATGGATCGACTTGAGAGACGAAAAAAGCGAGTGGATGTTAAGGATTAAAGCCAATCTAAGCACATAGCTTTTTCATGCTCAAAACTCATTCGCCTTTTGCCTGAGCATTCTCTTCATTGTGTTGTTCCCTTTCCTCAGACATTAGGTCGAACTAATAAGTCGTCTTTGCATAGTTATGGCCCTCAATAAGAGAGGAGATCAAGTCATCATCTTGTTGCCCTCGCTAACCTCACCTTGGCTATACTCTATAACTCTCAACCTCTTCAAAACTCATATTAAAGGACATGGTTGGAAATACGTACCGAAGTGGGTGTGGAAAAAACTTTGAAGGCTAGAAAGTTGTTGAGATCAACAATTGTAGGTAGGATTAAGAGCAAAGAAAAAAATGTGAAAAATTAAAGCCCTACTAGCCTTTATATAAATGTGTTGTAGATTAGATAGACGACACATTTCGCGTCATGTGTTAGAGCATGGGTGAGAAAATGTTTTTTTGACTTTTCACTTTAAATTTTCTTGCTTAAACTACCTCTCACCTCATTTAATGATGTTGGATCAGCCTAACTAGATAAACCTCAGGTTAGACCATTTAAACCAGATAACCATCAAGGGTAAACTGAGCGCCTGGTTCACCTCTAAGGTCTAAAATAAAGGCTCAAATCTAAATTTTTGAAAGAAAATATAAGTCTCACCACGACCAGACGAACTCGAACACTAATATCGTATCGCCTCAGACAATTATTACCTTGGCAACATTTAAACTGATTATACACTCAATCCAGAACACACGCTCGAAATTAGATAACCATCAAGTCAGATCGTGGGTCAAAGCTAGTCGTCGTCCAAAATTGACCTCCTTCTACAACATCGACCTTCAACAAATCAAGCTGCCAATCTGTTCTTTTAGCTAAATGTCCTACACCAGATATATTGGTAATAAACTTAGTGATTGATGCTTAGATTGCCTGATGGGGGATAAAGTGATATGAAGCATTTGATGGTCAAAAGGATATAGTAGTCTTTTCCCTCTCAAAACTTTCAGTAGATAACCATGTGTATCTTTATCATTTGTACCGACTTGACCTAATATGATCAGTACCACCTCAGCTTAGTCCTGTCCTAATTATCTCCATACGGTCCCCTCAGCTTACCTATAACTATGAAAACTCAAGCACATTGAAAGCAGGTTCATTCCCAGTCATTTCTCTCTCTCTTTCCTACTTTATTATCAACTTGATCTTTACTAACTTACGCGTCGGAATACAAACGTAAGAAACACCTTTTGTTTTTGGCTCTAATCGTTCTTCTTTTTTGCATCCACAGAAATACTCTCAGATTAGAGCTTGACACCAACAAATATCTCATTGAACCTTCGTAGCCACTCAAAACACCACATTGACATAGATATTACGGATACAGAGGGAAGAAGATGGAGAATGACAAAGTTCTATGGAAAGGTAGCTACTAGAGAGAGAGGCTTTGCAGGGGATCTGTTAAAGACACTAGGAGGACACAACAATACTGCATAGATCTGTCTAAAGGACTTTAATGAGATAATGTGGAGCAATGAGAGGGAAGAGCGACACGACTAAAAAAGCAAATGGAAGAATTTAGAATGGTGTTAGAGGGGACGGAAGTAAATGATTTGGGATACCAAGGGTTTTGCTTTACCTGGAAAAGAGGGAGGTTTGAACAAAATCGAATTTGTGAAAGACTAGATAGAGCAATGGCTACGAATGCACGGACTGATATTTTTCCACATCATTTGATGAAACAGCTCATATGTTCTGTATCAGATCATAGGCCAATCCTCGTGGACACGCTAGGGACAAGACAAAAGTGGCAGAACAGATACAAGAGGACAAGGAAGACGTTTGACGAAATGTAAACATGTGAACCATAATGTATGGTAATAATAAAAGAAAGCTGGTCAGATGTGGGGTACAAGAAACTAAAGGAGAAAATAGAAGTGGTAATGGATAAACTCAAAGACTGGAGCAAGATGAGATTTCATGGAATCAGTACAAAAATCAAAAACCTGCATGATGACTTAGGCAAAATTCAACAAAGAAGCACAAACGGGGACACGTTGGCAGAGGAAGAGAAATTGAAGGACCGGTTGAACTGATTATTAAAACAAGAGGAAGTCTACTGGAAGTAGTATGCAAGAACAAATTGGTTCTGAAAAGGCGATAGGAACATAGTTTTTTCACACACAGGCGACAGAAAGGAAACGCACCAAAAAAATATATGGGGTGGAGGACGATGATGTAGCATACCTTGAGGAAGAAGGATAGATTTCCAACCAGGCAATGGGATACTTTAGAAAACTATTTAAAACACAAGTGCAGCGCATGTGAATGATGCTATCGAGACAATTATACCTTCTGTAACAAATGAGATGAACGGGTGTCTAGTATCCGAGTTCACTGTAGAGGAAATCTACATGGCAGTGAAACAAATACATCCAACAAAGGCCTTAGGACCCGATGGTATACCGGCGTTGATTGAGAACCAGATGGAGGAAGTACAGATGGATCTAGCAAGCTTTCTTCTTTGGCAATGCAGACATGTCCAGAGTGAAGCAAACCAGGCAGCGCATAAACTAGCAAGAATTAATAGCAGTGGAAAGTATGACAAACGGACACTGGTTGAATGAATATCCAGTTAATATAGAAAGCATTGTAATCCATGATGCTATTGACTAATCTATGAAAAAAAAAATAGATATTCTTTTCATTGGTGAAAAAAAATCAATTAAAATGAATAATTAAAGGGAAAATATCCTTTTCTTTGGTTAAAATATTAAAAAGCTTTTGAACTATTTCATTTTTCTTAAATAAAGTTTTTATATTTTTATTGTATCAAAATAAATTTTTATACTTTAATTTGTGTTTAAATAAGTTTTTATTTCAAATGAAAATCTTATTTATGTTAAGAATTTATTTAGGTACAAATTAAAGATTAAAGATTTATTTAAATGTAAATTAAAGATTAATCATTTATATAAATATAATAAAAAATATAAAAACTTATCTAAAGAAAATTATAAAATTCAAAGGGTTTTTTTTTATTATTTTAACCTTTTTTTTTTTCTTTTTGCTTAATACAAGGTTTCATTTTCTGTGGACTGGAGTCGCTGGACAAGATCGTTCGACGTTAGTCAGTTTAATGGATTCTACAGGGCTTTTAAAGCTCATTGTTATATGTAATCCAATGAGACAAATTTTGGGTCACAGGTTAGCCCACGTCATAACGCAACGAAAAACAACTTCTTTTGTTGAACTCGTCCAGGCGATGGCATAACTAGATATATATATATATATATATATATATATATATATATATTATTAAAGAAAGGTTTCTAACTCAAAATTTATTCCAATGATTCATGTCGTTATGTTTAATAAATTTGAGATTTAAATTTTAATATTTATACTTTCTTTCTCTATTTTTTATTAAAATAATTTTTCTTAAAAAAAAAAAAAGGTAGCCAGATTTGGAAGGTTTGATTAATTTGCTTTAAATGAAACATGTTCCTTTTGCATGACCCTGAATTTCGGAAACAACTTTTTTTTGGATTGGCTTTGAGTGTTAGGTCAGTTGGCACAAAATAGTACTTTTTTGCATAGGTAAAACTTCCATGCACTCAGCAGAAATTCAGTGCTGTTTAATTCTATTTACTTCCATTCTGTCTTATGAACTTCACAATAACTGCTCTTTGCCCTTTTCTACAACTTAGTCATGATTGACAAGCGCGTTCGATGCCGACGTTCCTTAGGTTATGGTATTCTACAATTTATTTATTGTTAACTCATGATTAGTGTCATATACAAGTTTGAATGGGAATAAGTTTAATTCTTTTAAAATTTTCTTCATATATATTTTATATTTGTGCGATATGTATTGAATACGAATATTTAAAAAAAAAAAATTTTAATAATATAATACAAGCTATTTTATTAATAAATTATTTTTCTTGTTTAATTCTTATTGTCTTATTCTGGGTAGGTGAAGCAGAAAACTTTGAAGAAAACTATGATTGACTTCATACGCATAGGTCTAACCTACCAACTTTCTTACTGATCTGTCTTTGTTATGTTTTATTAGTCTCATTAATCACCACATAATTATTACAATCCGTTGGTTGGATTTTGCTTAAATTTTAATTAGAGCTTGACCAATAAATCGTCTCGATAATATTAGAGTCAATTCTAAAATTAAAAATTTCAAATCGACTTTTTAATTATAATTCAAAAAGATTAAAAAATTTTAATTGCAACTTAACCCAGGTTCAACAAAAAGGTTTTAATTAGCTTCTGTTTATTTCTGACAAGAAGATGGATCCTGCCTTACTTTACTAACTGTATCAAATACTATAAACTTAAGGTTTTGCCGAATGAGAGAAGAAGCTTCTAAACGTACACATCAGGGCATTAATTCCACGTGCTACCGGTCGTTGGAAATTTGGGCGTTGAGACTTATGAGTACTAAAACCAAAGGCATTACTTTCCAATTTTTTTTAATGACTAAGGTTTTTTTTATTTTATCTAATATATTTTTTAA
Organism: Durio zibethinus; assembly: GCF_002303985.1. Next base: position 5,753,620 of record NW_019168470.1, read on the forward strand.
AAAATTTATTAAAATAAATTAATTTATGTTGAATTTAATGAATTTATAAAAAATTATTTTTTTTAACATTCTCGAAACAAATTTCAGTCCTATTAGTCAAGGGAGTAACAAATTCACTTATACTTATTTTCCAATATTTTTCAAAAATTTTGCCAACAAATGTACTTTTTTTTTTCAAAACCGGAAAACCCCGTTGAGAAAACGCAATTATAATTGTAAAATAATTTTGCTTTTTTATAAAGTTTTTCCCTTTATATAGTCCACAAACAACAGCCCCAACATTGCCGTCAAAACCATTCAAATTCCAACTTTTTTCAGCCCTTTTTTAATGAAATTTGAACGATCTTAATTCTGACATATGTTTCCTCAACAAGAGTTATTGAAACTTGGATTTGTACATGTTTTTCGCAATGATCACATTCAACAAATGGTGTTCTTTTCTTCTACATTTTGGAAAACATTTTTCTTTAGATTCAATGAAAAAACCAATCATATTTAACTTGCTCCAACCTGATCGTCATTCCACCTCTCACTATATATTAATGTTTCCACTCAATTCATAGGACACCAATCATTGAGTAACACCATAACTATATATATTAGATCATATTTCGCACGTTGTTACAGATTTAAGGCATTTGTTTGATATATATGTATTTATACTAATTAATATAAATATGTTAAACTTAAATTATATTAATCATTAAGCATATTTATTTATAATTAATTAGATCATAAATATAATAAATTCATAAATAATTAAATACGTGAAAAAATAATTAATTAATTGTAGCTTTTGCAAATGAATAAATAATTATTTATCAAAAAAAAATTACAAAATGATAGCTGCAAGTCGGAAGACGGCCCCCATTTATTTTATAAGCTTTCAAATATTGTTAAAAGGAAATTGCTTGCAAACTTGAAAAAGAAAAAAGCTAAAAAGGAAAAAGCTAATATATATCAAAACAAAAGCACTCTTGAATAGGATATAAGCATTACGCATAAGCATTGATCATTTTCTAATTTTCCGGAAAACTGTATATTTATATATAGTGATTATTACCAGGATTGTGATGTGATATTTTTAATGCAAAAAAAAAAAAACCTTAATTTGAAAATTAAAAAAAAATTAAAGATATACCTAAATTTTACGGTTCCAATAATGCCACATGTCCCAACAAACTTGCAATTCACTAACAAAAATTGAAACGAAAAGCAGTTTTGGAGGATATATCGAAATTGAATAGCAAGCGATAAATTGCACTGAAAGATCGTCGGCACGAATTCGTTGAGTTCCTTTGATAGTATTTTGAGATACTAAATACTAATTGAAGAACTAAATATTAAAATTTCATTGAATTTTGTCATTGTACTTTTAATTTTATTAATATTTTAGAAAATAAAAAAAAATAAAATATTTGACGAAATATTTTGTTAATGCAAATTGTAAAATTTGTCATCTAACTTCTAATTTATGTTAATTTTTAAACAAATTAAAAGTAACCAAATTAAAATATTTTACGGAATATTTTATTAATTATTAATAAATTTTCATCAATTTCAGTATTTTATGTAAAAAGTGCAACAAAATTTTAAAGTAAAATAAAAAATTTTAATAAAATTGAAGTACAATGAAAAAAAAAATGGATGTGGAACCGTAATACAATGATAAGTTTGACCTTAATGGCTTGAAAGAATATCCAAATATATAGCTGATGAAATGGGTCAAATAATATATATATATGATGAAGGCATTAAACACAGGGATAACTAATCTAATCATATAGTATGTCTTTTTTTACAATGATGCCATGCATGAACCAACTATAAGCTTTTTTTCAAGGGGTTGGCTGTTAAAATAATTAAGCAAAGTAAGAAATCCAAATCATAATTATTTTCTACTTTCTAGCCGACTAGTTTATAAACAAATTAGAGAAATATATATATATATATTTTTTTTGCTGTTAATTTTGTTTGTGGTCTCAAATGAGACTAAGTGTGAACATCAGAAAATCTTCAAGCTTTCAATTTTTTTTAACCATCTTAAAAATATTTATTAAAATTAACCATTAATTTACGTAGCTTTCTTTCTTTTATTTATTTTTAAATTTTTTATCTTTCACTCAAATAATGGGTGTTGCATATTCTAATTTTAATAATCTGACTATTCTTGGAGTTAATATAGATATATATATATATATATGTTACTTTACTAAATATTCTATAATAGTGAAATTAGTTACTGTTTGACCAAGAAAAAAGAAAGTAGGTTAATATTCACGCATGTAAAATCGACAAATCACACGCCCATCGAATCGATTTCGACCACCTCATACGACAACAAACTCAGTCTCCTAACACCTCAAACTTCATGGCAACCAGAGGTTCCCCCATCCCAATTTAATAATTAATACCCCTTAAAACCTCAGCCCCCACCATTATTTTACCTTAAAAAACCATCACTTTTTTTGTTAATTCACAAAAACATGTGAAATAGACAGACAAGCTCAATCCCCAACCTCCTGCTCCTCCGATCAGCCGCCGTTATGACCGCCGTTGTCACCTACTACCTCTCCCAACACCCTTCCATCATCACCTTCCGTTGGAGTCATACCCAATCATGGGGCTCCACCTGGTCATTCCTAGTCACCTCGATCGCCCTTTACCTCACCCTCTCTTCCCTCCTCCACCTCTTTTTGTCCCTCCTCGTCAAACGTGGCAGGCCCGTTCCGCTCGGTCCAATCCCCGCCCTCCACAGCCTCATCATGTCTGTCGTCTCCGCCGTCATCTTCGCTGGAATCCTCCTCTCCGCCGCCGCTGAAATCAAGGAAACCCGATGGTTCTGGCGCCGTTCCAAAACCCCGTTCCAATGGCTCCTCTGTTTCCCTCTCGGAACCCGTCCTTCGGGCCGTGTTTTCTTCTGGTCCTACGTCTTTTACCTCTCTCGCTTCCTCCACATGTTCCGTACAATCTTCACAATCTTCCGAACCCGAAAATTAAACTTTTTCCATCTTTTCAACAACTCCATACTGACGATCATGTCATTTCTGTGGCTAGAGTTTTCACAGTCGTTTCAGGTTTTGGCGATCCTGTTTACGACCCTGGTTTACTCAGCGGTTTATGGATATAGATTCTGGACGGGAATAGGGTTACCAAGCGCTTGCTTTCCATTCGTTTTGAATTGCCAAATCCTGTTGCTAGGCTGCAACCTGGTTTGCCATGTCGGGGTTTTGATGTTGCATTTCATGAAAGGTGGTTGCAACGGGATTGGAGCCTGGGTTTTGAACTCGATTTTGAATGGGGTTATTTTGTTACTGTTTTTGAAGTTTTATGTTCAGAGCAGAAGAAAATATGGGAAACAAGCTGAGGTGAGGGAAATTGTCAAAGACAAAGATTTGTGAGTGATTTAAGGTTCTTGGGGTTTTTTTGTTAGTAAAAACAAGTTCTGTAACTAAATCGCTGATAGTACTATAACTATAATTAATGATATATACTTCTCCATTTCTCTCTTTTCTTGTGTTAATTATTTACTTGCTTTTTGCTACAAATTCCAAAAAGCCGCAGATTGATATCTGAACCGAAAAGATTTTATCAGCAAATGTTATGTTTAGTGGAATGAGAAATTAATGCAACTGGAGTATCTTTAAAAAGCACATATAAATATAATGGATTATTTTTAATAGAATTGTCCTTAATGGCCAAAAAGTGATTTGTAGGTAAAATATCACATTTGTTGTCCGGTGATGTCATAAATTCTTTTACCAATGATTAAAGATATAGAGGAGCGAGAAAGGAATATCCCATGCTGGCCGCAATTCACTGATCAGGATAATGCTGTATGGTAGAATTGAGTGTTTTGGTATCTCAAATGCAATCTTAGAGGTTCACCTTTTGTGGAATAATAGAAGTGTCAGTATCTTGAGGGAGGGATCTGATCTCACTGTTTGCAAATGGTTGCACATTATATATAGGACACACACCACACTGATTTTCTGTGCAATTTTCAGACTTCAGGTGGAACTGGGTAAGAGAAATGCTTTTATTACAAGTTCCAATTTGTAGTGTGGAAGTTAATGATTTGAACTTTTGTCTTGGTAGCCAATAAATCTTATTTCGTTTTTTTTTTTTTGGGCCATCAATAAATCTTATTTCTTCAAACACATGGAAAGTACTGAATTTTAGCATTCTAATACGAACGAATGGTAATGAGTGGTGTATCCATGTCATGAAACTTTGAAGGACTTGGCAAAGTTAAATTTTCCTTCTGTTTCTTGGGAAATACTTGGGGTGAATAAAGGAGAAAGGATTCCTGGTTGAAATATCTTCAGTTAAATGTAAAGTGCAAGTACCGTTGACACAATGTTTCAGCCACAAAGTAATGTTAATTCTAAATTCCAATGCATTTTATTTTTAACTAACCTTTCTCCTAAAAAAAAAAAAAACTAGGTTTGATTTTCATAATATGATGGTGATTTGAAGGATTTGATATTCAAGCTATTCAATTTGCAATGGCACAAACTTGGCTTCCATTTGGGCTAAGATTAACAAGGAGTCCAAAATCTACTGGCACCCATATTTAGAAAAGTTTGGGGCTAACCAAATAAACTAAACCCTGATGGCCGGAAAACAAAAGAACTACACCCAAAAAGTCCTGACGGATTAATTACATGGCTTTAGTCTTGATTCATTGCAATTCAAGTGGACTAAGCCCATGCTAACCTTTCCTCCTTCCCCATTCTCTTTCTAAAGGATGTCTTGCCTCAAAACCTGATCAGTTATTCAGTTATCAATTATCATCAAACCCTTCCTCTTTTTCTATTTATTTCCTTTTATACATGTAATGTTAACCATCCCAATATGGAGGAGGCTAATTGTTATATGCTAGCCCATGTTTCCTAATTAACACATTTTCCTTCTTTATTCCAGATAACAAAGGAAAGAAATCTAACCATATATAAGAACATACATAATATACGCTAAATTCTTTGCTTGAAACATATAAAGTAACCCTAGACCAATTAAGTAAATATTTTTAACCTTGAAATACCAGTAATGGAAACGATCCAGTCATAAAATATTGTACCTTCCAATGTGGCGAGAGTCTTTCAATCAGATTCTCAGATGGATTTTTAGTCAATAACTTTAGTTCCAATCTGAGTCCTTGAATTCCACTAAATTTGCCAAAGTTCTACTTACGTTGCTGTTGTTTTCATGAATTCTGACAAAGAAATTTAGACAAATAAAATTTCTTTGTTTTGCAATTAGTAGTATTCATGACTATTGAAAGAGAAAAAGGGCATATTGGGTTTCAAACATACAGTAGCTTCATCTATTGATATTTGATAATGACAAGCACGGCTAGCTGGGAAAAGTGGAAAGTGCAGAAGAAAAGAAAGAAGCAAAAAGAGATGAGAAAAGCCAAACCTATGACGATAGTAAACACTTCGCCCACCCAAAAACAAAGAGGTCCAAATGTGGCAAGAAAGAGAACAGGAAAATATCTATGCGCATGAAGTCATAATTTAGAAAACATAAGAAGCACTTACATGAAAAAGAAAAAAAATGAAATAGAGATAAGAAGCACTTACATGAAAAAGGAAAAAAAAATGAAATAGATTTTTATACAAGAATCAATTTTTTTTTTTATCCATTGATCGATCTTTAAGAGAAATATTTCGAAAAAAATTTTTTATATACATTATATTGATGTAGAAAGTGCGCCCTTAACATCATATTTTTACTTCTTAAGAATTAGACACTTGAATATATTAATTTCTTTCATGTTTGAACCATTCTATAATAACTTTCATAAAGGAGGTTGGAATCAAAATTACTTTTCACTTGTAGTTTGATGTTATCATTTTCATAGAAGAAAATAATTATTTAATTAAGATTGTCTATAGGCTTCCTCCTCTTTTCCCCTCAACTAGTGGATTCATTGTTAGCAAATATGTTCATTTGTTTGTCTCCAATATTTGCCTACTAGTGTGCGGGTCCATTAGGTTGAAGATTAAATATTTTTTATTTTAAAATATAAAATATTTAATTTTTTATTTTAATAGAAATTATAATTATTTAACTCACTTAATCATTTAGTTTTGAATTATTTTTAATAAAATGTCACATGTAAAATTCTATAAAGCAATGGCAAGGATATTTTAATAATTTAATATGTGATTAATTTATATTATATTAAAATTTAATACATAATTTTAATTAGAGCATTATAGTAATTTTGAAATAAAATACCATATGCCAACTTCTTGTGAAGTACTCATAAAGACATTTATATAATTATGGTATAAGAAACATTATAGTAATTCTGACCAATTATATGATAAAAGAGATATTTTTACAAGTATGGTATGAGAGGTGTTACAGTAATTTTAATTAATTATGGTATAATGGGTATTTTTGTAATTATAGTAAAAAAATGATGCTATTGTAATTTCATTTCAATTATATTAGGAGGGACATTTGTACAATTATGGTAGGAGGACATTATAATAATTTTAAGTAATTATGAGAAGATGAGTATTTTCGTAATTATGATAAAAATATATTATAATAAATTTAGATATGTGTCAATATTATATCAAATAAATAAATGAGCATTATAGTAATTTTCATGGGAATTATTTTAATATATGTTATTTAACATTTAATAAATAATTTAATAAGGGTATTATAGTAAATTTTAAACAAAATTTCATATGTCAACTTTTTATAAAGTAATAGCAAGGGATTTTAGTAATTTAATATATAGTTAATTTTATGTTAGCTTAAAATTTCATAATATAATTTAATAAGGATGTTATAATAATATTTAAAACGTCACTTGTCAAATTTTTAAAAAGCAACAGCAAAAATATTTTAATAATTTAATATGTGATTAGTTTTATGTTATGTTAAAATTTAATATATAATTTAATAGAGATATTATAATAATTTTGAATTAAAATGCCACATATCAACTTTTTATAAAGTACTAATAAAAATATTTCTATAATTATAATATGAGAGATATTATAGTAATTTTTTTCCAATTATGATAGGAATAATTTTTGTAATTTTAGATGAAAGAGCATTGTAATAATTTTAGTCAATTATAATAGAAGAAGTATTTTTTATAATTATTGTAAGAGAGTATTTTAATAATTTTAGTTAATTATAAAAAAAAAATTGTAACTATGATAAAAAGACATTATAGTAAATTTGATTACATGTTTATATCATATCAAATAAACAAAAGGTTATTATACTAATTATCAAAATGATTGTTTTAATATATTTTATTAACTTTAAAATAAAATGTCACATGCCAACTTTCTATTAAGCATTTATAAATGTATTTTTGTAATTATAATAAGAGAAGTATTATAAAATTTTGATCAATTATGAGATGAATGTATTTTTGTAATTATAATATGAAGTTATTTTAATAAATAATTATAAATAATGAGTATTTTAATAATTATAATATATGAGTATAATACTTAATTTGACTATGTATCAATTTTTTATTATAAAAAAAGTACTTTGATACTTTATAGAAGAATTTTTTTCATGAATTACCTACATGTGCCGACATGAAATGACCCTGCATGGAAATAGCATGTAGGGAAAGGTGAACCATCCAGTCGGGAAGACTGGAGAAGTCGGTTCATGTCTTCCTTCTGAGGTTAAACAACTCTATAAGATTTGTTCTTTGGTTTATGTTGCTATAAGGCCGCATAACCTAAATTGCAAGTTCCACGTGCTTTATTTATGTTTGCTTGTTGTTTTTCTTATTTCGGTGAAAAAGTGACAATTGAAATTTGTTTTTAAAGCCCTCTTATAGGCACATCTGTTTCTAATTGCTACAAAAATTTGCTACTTACGAGGCTAAAGATATTAACTTCCCCAGCAAGCAAGGGGCATATCGTATTGGATCGATATCCTTTTGGATATGCATTTTGTTTTTCTCATACATTTATTTCTGATTTCTATTCTGAGTATGATTTCATGTTTTTTTTTTAAGGGTTGTCTTTAATAAGCACCTCGAATTTGGATTGGATTGGTCGGCAGAATTCGGTAAATTAATTTTACGGTGATAAGTGTAGACACCATTTATATATATATATATATATATATATATATATATTCTATATTTTTTTCTTTTTCTTTCTTTTTTGACAGCTTTTATGTTGGCCGCTTGTAGCTGCCAGTAACTTTGACAATCACCTGCAACCGTTCTGACAATCAATGACCGTCCTAATTTTAAGCTATCAAAATCTCAAATTTTTAAAGATTTTAGTCTTTCTTTTGCTCTATAAATAAAGCGATGAGACCAGCAAGAAAGAGAGGAGAAGGTATGCAAAAAAAAAAAGAGAGATAAAAAAAAAATTACCAAAGTAAAAAAAAAAAAGGCTTTATGTGAAAAAAAAAAAGAGGAATCAAAACACAAGCAAAACAAACAGTCCCTGGAATGGGAACCACAGCATCGATAAAAAAAAATTCACAAAAATAAGAAAAATCAATTTGGCCAAACTTTTCAGGCCAAATCCTTGTTGTTCAAAGCTTTTTTTCGTAAAACCAAGCTCAGATTTGAACTTAGGAGGCTAGGAACATTCATTTAGTGAATTTTGAGATTTTTTTATGACTGACAAACAGTAGCTAACAACCATCGACAGCAGTCGACACAGGACAGCAATCATCAGATTCTAGGTTTTAGAGAGAGAATGAGAGTGTCTGAGAGGAAGAAAGAGAAAGAAAAAGAAAAAGAAGAAAACTAAAAAAAAAAATGTTGATTTGGCCTTTAAATAGGTCTTTAAAATGACGCCGTTTAGGCAACAAGCAAAATGACATTGTTTTAATCGAGAGAATCTGCGCATCAACCAGTAACCTGACCTGGGATCGTGTACCCGACCTGGTAACCTGGTAACCTGTTCTCCCTTTGACTCTCGATCGGTTCAGCCGAACCGGCCCAGACCAACGTCGAACCATCGAATTGACCAAACCAGACTGATGTTGATTGGACCGTTGATCAGATCGTTGACCGGTCCGGTTCAGGTAATTTTTTTATTTGTTGAATTATTTTTTATGTATTATTTTTATTTTAAAATTTTATTATTGGTATTTCTACATATTTAAAAAATTTAAATTTTGTTAGAACAAATTTTTGTTGAAATAATATAGATAAATAATGAAATACATAATTAAAATTTTTTATACTTTTTGTTTTTTTAAAAAATAAAATAATAAACTTTAAAAATAATAAAAAATGTAAGGAAAAAAGAAAATTTTTATCTGATGATGAGATTCAAAGGTATTTCGAGTAGTAATACCTATAAAATCTATAGGTGAGAAGATTTTTTTAAATACTACTAATGTATTGGAGTATTTATAAAAAGTTTTCAATACAATAAAATTTTTCTTTTTATAAAAATAGTAAAGTAAAAATTAACTAATAACTTAAAAAAATGAGGAAAATAAAATTTTATCCGATGACAAGATTCTAAGAGTATTTCGAATAGAGATGCTTTAAAAATCCTTAAGTGAGAAGATTTTTTAAATATTACCAGTGTATTAGAATATTTATAGAAAGTCTTCAATATAATAAAGATTTTCTTTTCTTCAAAAATTTAAATAATAATAATAATAATTAATAAAAATCAATAAAATTTCTAAAAGAAGTAATAAAATATGTGCATTAGCATATTAGCTTTTTTTTATTGTATGCATAACATGATTTTTATGAAAAATAAATTCGAATTTTCGAGGATGAAATTCTAAAATATTCGAGAAACGATGTCTAAAAAATTTCTAGGTGAGAAAAAATTCTTCTAATGTTACCAACGTATTGAAATATTTTACGAATTATTTCAATAAAAATGTTCTAATTTATTTTTCTGAATAAAAAATGGAAACAATAATAATAAAGGCTATAAAAAAAACTAACAAATGAAAAATCAAGGAAATTATTCTCAAACACCGAAAATAAGATTATTTTTATTAAAATATATGATAACACGTAATTAATTGGTATCGTTTTAAATGAGAGTTGTGGGAATGTTAATCCTTCCCCACACGTAACCGATTCTCGAACCCAAACTGTTTTGTAAACTCTTAAATTATCCTTTTAATAAAATTTAATTAATTTTAAGATTTCGTTAAAATGATAAATTTTAATATGTGGCCAACGCACCTAGCCAAAAAAGAATAGTGGCTACTCCCTTTTTTATTTTTTTCCTCAAATTCGTCAGACGGACACAAAATCGTGGCTCATAGCTTGGCGACTCTACTAGAAACCCCATTTGTTTTTTAGAGTCAAGCCAAAATTAACTATTTATTATCCTCAAATTTTGATTTAAACAATCTTAGTCGATTTTTTTTAATTCTTATATTATTTTTACTTTCAAAAAAGCCAAACAAATAAAAAACAAACCAAAAAACAAAAAATTTTCATACGCGTTACTTTTTTTTTCGTATGTATTATTCAAATAAATTAAGAAACATGCACACACAATGACACGATGCATCTCATGCATGAGCTCTATACCCGGGCTCCGTCCCTTATAGGAGGAAGTAAAGTACCTATGCCATCATGAGGTGATAACCTCCATAATGGCAAACGAAATACTTTCACTCAAATTAAACCATTTTTGTTCATAGCCTGTAATGTGTGAAGATCGAAGTGCCTTACTAATCCAACATAGACGACAGTAAGGAGCAATTTGAGAACCCCTAGAAAGCTAACCTTAGGTAGAGCCTCGCCCACCCTCTTGTAGAAAATACCTAAGTTCGAAACGTGTAAGAATACAAAACAAAACAAAAAATCTCAAAACAAAAAGGAAAATTTTTTTTATCTCAAGCCACATCCTCACACTAACTCAATTTTGTTTTTCTTTACTTTTTTTTTTTTACATTAATCACATAATACAATTCTACATCAAGATATTTGCTTTAAAAGATCTTTGTCCTAAGAAGTCTTCATGGACCCCATAGAACTATAGATTTGCTTATCTTCTGTCAGTATCCCATGTGAGCTGTATAATAAAGTACATGTTTAGTCAAAAGAAGCCCAACAAAAGAGTGGAGATTACTTACCTACTGGTTATGTGTCTGAGTTACTAGAGAAAGTACATTTAGATCTCACGCAAAATGATTTAGAAGACTTAACCACTATTTGGGGTTAGTTAAATGAAGAAAAAAAAAAACTTCTGCAAGAAGTACGAACATATTGCAACTCTTATTTCGATAGTGATAGATGAATAGTTGATTAGGGCAGCTATACAGTTTTAAGAACCGTTTTATAGATGTTTCACTTTTAATTAAAAAGATTTGGTGCCAACTATTGAAGAGTATTTGGTTTTGCTTGGGATAAAACTACAATGTTCCGAATAAAGTGTTTACTCGAAAGCCAAAATCAGATTATCGTAAAAAGTTAGCCAACCTTATAGGGGTTAAAATGGAAACCATTGATTCTTTTGCGAAGCCTAAAGGTGAACATCTCGGCATTCATTGGGACTTTCTCTGAAACTTCATTCGAGAGCACTTAAAATGATGACCAAGGCATGGTTGTGTTTGCTCTAGCATCGTATAGCATGGTAATCTTCCCAAAAACTTTGGGTTACATTAAAATAACTGTGGTAGACTTTTTTGAGCAAATTGAAACCCAAGTAATTAATTTCGCATTAGTAATCGTAGCTGAAATCATCAGGTCATTGAATTTTTATCGATGGAATGGAAATGGATGGTTCATAGGGTGCACATCATTATTATATGTGTGGGTTAAAAATCATTTTAAGTGTGAGAAGAGTGTATTCTTAAAGTCGTATATATGAAACAAAGCATAAATTGAAGAGTTTTACAAAAGTCGATGGCTAACATTGAAGACTAAAGAAGAATTGGTCCTTTTTTTATGAAGATTTACCGAGGATGAAATTAAATGGATGGCACCTTGGATGCCTCGTGTGCCTTTATTACATCATGGAGGAAACGAGCAGTAGATACCGCTGTTAGGGCTATGAGGTGTTGTGAGTTACACTCCGTTGTTGGTGCTTAAGTAATTTGGTACAAAGCAGTTTGTTCCTGCCATTCATGGCCTGGTCTAGGTAGAATTCATTTACGAGGAATCGAATCCACCAAGAGCTTCGAAGTAGTTGATTCAAGTATGGGAAAAAATACGAAGAATGAGATTAGGGCCTCTCATTGACAAAGTCACCCTTAATTATCAAATTTGGAAAGTGAAGCGACTCCAAAAACTTAGTATTTTCTCCTAATAATGGCTTATATCAATCAGTTAACCTTTCGACAGAAGTGCAGTTATCAGAAGTCGAGCTTATTAAGAAAGAATTAGAAGCTGAAAAAAAAAATAAGAAGAGAAAACTTAAAACTTCGTGAGAAAGTGGGACAGTTGAAATATGAAGTAGAGATATAATGGAGCAAATCAGAAAAAGTCATTAAAGAATGGGATATGACCAATAATGATTTGAAAGATCTGCACCAAGAAAACAAGAGATTATGAGTTCAATTTGAAACTGAAAAAGTCACCAAGTCTTATTTCAGTCGGCAACATAAAATGGATGAGCTTCGAAACGAAATGAACTAATGAAGGGCAAAGCTCAAAAAAAGCAAAAGAAAGCCACCAGAATTTCTCAAGAATGCCAAAATTAGGAGGGGTAATACTTTACAGCTTTCGCAAGATTGGTGGAATGCCAAAAAAAAAAAAAAATGTTGAAAGCCATGCTCGCAAAAGAGAGAAGAAAGCATCTTAAAGTACTAAACGAAAAAGAATCACTTCACCAGGTAATCCAAGGGTTGGAGCTGCAACTGCAAGATCATAAGAACCATATTTCAGTAATAATAGATGAGTGACATAAAGAGAAAAAAAATTGAATCTTCGTATATGATTCAAAAAGAAATACCCGCATGATATAAAGAGTAGAAAAGCTTATGAAGGCAATAGTATAGAGCACATGGCCAATTAAGTTTGCAAGACAGTGAAGAAGGCATGAGAGATGGTTGAAAAAGGTAAAAGTATTAAGAAGAGAAGTCAATCTCATAAGAAAATGTGAACAACAACTAGTAAACTTTTTAAATAAAGCCAATGATCATTATGAGCAAGTTAAACACTTTTATGGATATAATTCTAGGATGATAAATCTCATGTAACAAAGTTGTATGAAATTAATGAAAATTTCTAATGATAAAATTTGTCCAAGAGCAAATATCTTTCACTTGTATTCATGTATCATGTACACCATTTTTGTTTTTTTCAAAAAAAATAAAATCTTCAACACATGGCATTTGATTTTTTTAAAATTTTTATGGTAATAAAGGTTCAAGAATAGCTCACTCATTAAAAATTTTGACTCAACCTGCTCGTCATTCATACAACACGAGAGCTCAAACAAGAATCATGAAACAATAACAGGGCAATCAATTTGAAAGGATTGAAAAAGCTCAAAAAAAATTAAAAAGAGATCTTAATAGGATAATGGACATGCTCAAAAATCTAGATAAAGGAAAAGTAGTGAAAGGAAATCCTATCCTCTAAAAGTAATCACCAGACATGACGAATCCTATATACCCTTTAGGGTTTGAGTCGCGACTAACCCAACCTTCTGAAGGAATTAGAATTCAAATTCTTATTCCCAAAGGATATTCCAATTTTTATCCAAGAATGACATTAGCATCTACTCCAAGATAGTTCCAAAATTTTTCTAATCCTGTTATGATGGAAAAATCACCTGAGCCAATCTTGGTTCCTAACTTAAATAATCCTAAGGAGAAAGAAAAGCTAGAGATAAAGATATTTGAAAAAATAGGAGATACTAGTGTTTAGAAGAATATAAAGTTATTGGAAGAAAGGCTTAGGGTCGTAGAATGATTGAATTTTTATGGTTTCCACATATGCAACTAAGCTTTGTTTGGTCCCAAATGTGATCATTCCATCTAAATTTAACATCTCTGAATTTAAAAAGTACGATGGAACAAAATACCTAATGACATATGTCATCATATATTGTTGTAAGATGATGGTACATACTCATGACGAGAAGTTATTAATACACATATTTCAGTATAACTGTACAAAATTTCAGCTAGATGGTATGTTCAACTAGACAGAACTCGTATTCATTCCTAGCAAGAGCTCACAAAATATTTCTTACACAATATCAGCATGTCATGGATCTAGCTCTAAATCATCTATCTTTATAGAGAATGAAAAAAAAAAGCAACTGAGAGCTTTAAAGAATATGCACAAAGATGGAGAGATATGACTGCACAAGTATAACCTTCCTTCACTGAGAAATAAATAACCGTCTTCTTTGTGAACACCTTGAAAGCACTATACTATAAGAGATTGATAGGTAATGTAACCAAGAACTTTACAGATATGGTGATACAGGTGAGATTATAAAAAATGTCATAAAAAATGACAAGCTCGATGCAAGAAAGATGAGTAGAGCAAAAAAAAGTAGAGTTCAAAAAAGAAAAAAAATGAAGCTTAAGGGGTGAACTATATGGGGCAACAATTCAGAGATTTCATGCCTTACCCTGCACCAGTCTACCAAACCCATTACCCTCTTATAAATAATATTACATCCATTCCTCATCCATATCAGCCATACCAGCCATTACCACAACCAGCTTATCCACCTCAGTTTTAGTCATCCTTTCGGACACTCACATATTTCTACAATCATTTTGCTACACCTACAAGAGTAAAATAGAGACCTAGTCTAAGTAGTGGTCCGAGAGCCCCAAGAACTACCCAAGAAAAAACCACTTTCGATCCTATACCAATGACATACATGGATCTGTACCCCTGACTTGTTAAGAAACATTTATTAACCCTTATTATTGTTAAACCTTTGAAATCTTTGTTTCCCAAATGGTATGACCCTAATGCACATTGTGATTATCACTATGAAAACTTAAGTCATTCCACTGAGAACTATACTATTTTAAAGTGTAAAGTACAGAGATTAATCAACGAATGAGTGTTAAACTTTGAGAACAGCCAACAAGAAACTCCAAATGTCAATGGGAACTCTCTACCAAACCATACCAAACCATCAATAAATGCCTTTAATTGATGGGCAAACAAGCCACGTGAAGGAAAAAGATAAGTATACTCTAATGCTAAGGTGTTTGAAGCTTAGTTAAGGCTGATTTGTTGAAATCAGTAGAACCTCAAAATTATTCTAAAGTGATTAACTCAACTGAGAGATGTAATTATCACAAAGGTGCTTTAGGACATTCTATCGAAAGTTGTCACCAATTCCATCAAGAGATGCAAAAATTGATGGATATAGGTCGGATAGAGTTTTACAAAGAAAGAAAAAAGTTGATGAAAGCTAAAGTGTCTACCATTGATTCAAAGAATAAGTTTACGCGTAAACCAGTAACAATTTATTATGATGAAAAATTGAAACAGAGGCTAAAAAAGCCCATCTCCCGACCAGTAGTGACAATTAAAGTTTTTGGCCCTTTTTTATACTAAAATGATAAAGCAGTACCATGAAATTATGATTGTGATGTTGTAGCTAATCCAAATACTGCAAACATAATGGGTGTAAGAGGAATAACTCGAAGTGAGATGTGTTATACTCCAAAAACATTAAAAAAAAACTAGAAAAGAGAAAGCAAAAGTGGAAGAAAAAAAAGGGAGTCAGAATAATCCTATTGCAACCCCAAAAAATAAATGTCAGAAGTTGGTCCCTGAGAGTAAAGTTTGTGAATTTTTAAAGCTAATAAAATATACCGAGTATAGCATAGTAGAACAGTTAAACAAAATGCTAGCTAGAATTTTGCTATTATCATTTTTGCTTAGCTTAGAGTCACATCATAATGCTTTGCTGAAAGTGCTAAATCAAGCATATGTGTCCCACAATATCTCTATTGAATACGTAAAATAACTTGTTGGCAATCTGATAATTTCAAACTATATATCTTTCAATGATGAATAGGTTCCTCTTGAAGGTCAATGACGTACCAAGGCTCTCCACATTATTATAAAATATAAAAGTCATATATTGGCTAAGGTTTTGATCGATAATGGCTCATCCATTAATGTTATGTCTATGACTACTCTAGCAAAACCACCTGTTAATGGATCTCATATGAAGCCTAGTCATATGATAGTTTGAGCTTTCGATGAAACTCGAAGAGAGGTGTTGAAAGACAGAAAAATGCCATTACAGATTGGCCCGTGCACTTTTAACATGAAATTTCAAGTTTTGAATATCTCTATCCCATATAGTTACTTATTGGACAGACCGTGGATTCATATGACAGGTGCTGTTCTATCTTCATTATATCAAAAAGTCAAATTCATTGTTATAAGAAAGCTGACATGTATGGCAGAGGGAAAAGATTTACTGGTAACTCAACCAGTAAATACTTTTTATATGGAATCCATAGATGAAGCACTAGAATGCTCTTATAGATCTTTCGAGATTGTCAATGCAATCTATGTGGTTGAAGGATCTAAGTTATATTCACTGCACTTATCTACGACTACTAAAATGGTCTTTAAACAGCTTATCGAAATGGGATGGCAACCTGAAACTAGACTTGGAAAGAATCTATAAGGAATCACGAAGCTGTCGATCATTTATGAAAAGAAAAATAAATTTAGCTTGGGTTGTAAACCGACAAGAGGGGATAAAATGAAAATAATGAATGAGAAGAAAAAAAGGGAATGGCTAATCTCGATGGATATGAACTAGAATTAGAGCTCATAGTTATTTCATACTTTTATGATTCTTTCCATTTTGGAGGATACATCTACCCAAATTCGCTTGAAGCCTTAAGTGCAGAATTTGTGGAAGAGTTTTTAGAGCTAGCCATTCAAATGATGGATGATGGAGAAAAGAAAAGTCGAAATGAAGAGCTATTCATGCACCCTTGTCCTTCAGATTTTGAGCTGGATAATTGGAAAGTAATAAAGCTATTTGTTGTCTTTAAAACTTTTGAAAAGTAATTTACTATAAAACTTTAAATCTCTAATTGCTCTCTACGAGCGTTAGAGATACTTTGTGATGTGTTTACGTTTGTCGTTTTAATAAAAGGCTTAGAAAATGCATCTGCATTTCTTTTATTTGTTTTCACATTCATTCATTCAAATTACTTTTCCTTTCATTCTACCTTAATCATTTTTTTGCCATTTCATTTTTGTATGCCAATGTTCTCTTCATTCTACCCTTAATAGGGTCTCAAATAATGAACACGAAAATAATCATGACAATAATCTCATATTCAATTTTGAAAACCCATGTCATGTTGATGAACTTGATAATGAAAAAGATTCAGATAATTACACACTGCCTTCTGATTTGTTAAAATTAATAGAATATGAAGATAAGCCAATTGAACCCCACCAAAAATTATCAAATTAGTGAATTTAAGAGATGATGAGAATGGAAAAGAGGTTAAAGTTGGTACATCTTTTTTACCAATTGAAAGATAAAAGCTAGAAGAGTTGCTTCGAGAATATATAGATATGTTCACGTGATCTTCTAGGATATGCATGAACTCAGCACTGATATTGTAGAGCACAAGTTACCTTTGAAACTAAAATGCAAGTCGATGCAGCAAAAGCTAAGGCACATGAAGTTAGAAATGCTGCTAAAAATTAAAAAAGAGGTAAAAAAGTAATTTAATACGGATTTTTAAAGGTGACAAAATATCTTGAATGGGTAACCAACATAGTGTCAGTTTCCAAGAAGGATAAAAAAGTGAGAATGTGTGTCGATTACTGAGACCTAAATAAAGTGAGTCCTAAAGATAACTTTTTTTACCCCATATCAATACTTTAATGGATAATACTACTAGGCACTTCATATTTTCTTTTATGGATGGCTTTCCAAGCTATAATCAGATCAAGATAGCTCGAGATGATATGGAGAACACCACATTTGTGACCATGTAAGGGACGTTCTGTTATAAATTATACCTTTTGGGTTAAAAAATACTGGTGCTACTTATCAAAAAGTAACAATAACTCTCTTTCATGACATGATACATAAAAAGATAGAAGTGTATGTGGATGATATAATTGTAAAATCTCGTGAAAGAGAGGATCATGTATTCAATCTCAAAAAACTATTTGACAGGTTGAGAAGATTTTAGCTGAAGTTGAATCCGATCAAATGTACATTTGGTGCTAAATAAAAAAAAATTATTAGGCTTTGTGGTCAGTGAAAAAAGAATCAAAGTAGACCTAGATAAGACACAAGCCATTCAGAATTTATCTCCTCTTTGTATCCCAAGAAAAGTATGAGATTTCTTAAAAAGATTGAACTATATTGCTCGTTTCATCTCTCAACTCACCTACAAGTGTGATCTTATTTTCAAGCTTCTTGAAAAACATGATTCGAGAGAATGAAATGATGAATGCCAAAAAGCTTTTAACAAAATCAAAGAATACTTATTAAATCCACCTGTATTAGTGCCACCAATCCTGGAAAAACTTTTGATTTTGTACTTAATAGTGTATGAAAATTCAATAGGATGTATATTAGCGCAAAGAGATGAAACTAACAGGAAAAAAAGAGCAATTTACTACTTAAGTAAAAAATTCACTAATTACGAGTCCAAGTATAAACCATTAGAAAAGATGTGTTGTGCATTGGCCTGGACAGCTCGAAGGCTTTGACAATACATGCTTTATCATACCACTTGGCTCATAGCAAAGTTGGATCCTATTAAGTACATATTCGAGAAACCTTCATTGACGGGGAGAATAACGCGGTGGTAAGTTATGCTTTCAGAATATGATATTGTTTATATGACTTAAAAGGTTATTAAAGGGAGTACAATAGTCAAATTCCTTGCCAATCG
Source organism: Durio zibethinus (assembly GCF_002303985.1). The sequence goes on from NW_019168470.1 coordinate 5,772,454, forward strand.
TGCAACCGAAGATTATGAACCAATGAAATTAAATTTCCTTGATGAAGATGTGATGGCCATTGAAGAAAATGAACCTGTTGAAAAGTCTTACATGATGTATTTTGATGGAGCTACTAACGCTTTAGGTCATGGTATTGGGATAATTTTGATATCTCTCGATGAACATTATTATCCCATCACAGCTGGGTTAAATTTTAATTGCATAAACAATGTGGCTGAATACAATACCTGTATTATAGGTCTGCAAGCAGCAATTAAAAAAAAAGATCAAAGTGTTTGATGTATTTAGAGATTCAGCTCTAGTCATCTATTAATTATGAGGTGAATGGGAAAGAAGAGACTTCAAATTGATCCCTTACCACAAATACATCTCTGAGCTAGTCAAGCAATTCGAAGAAGTTTAGTTTAAGCATTTGCCTATAGAGGAAAACTAAATTACTAATGCACTAGCTACTCTAGCTGTAATGATAAAAATAGATGCAAACACTAATATCTAACCCATCAAGCTAGATGTAAAAATATACCAATATATTACTTAGTTGTCGAAAAAAAGTTGATGGGAAACCATGGTATTATGACATTATGCAATATATTAAAGGTTAGCAATATCAGGAGCATGCAACAAAAATGATAAAAAGACTATCAAAAGGTTGGCTATGAATTTTTTTTCTTGATAGAGATGTCATCTATAAAAAGGATAGAGATCAAGTGCTTTTAATGTGTGAATGCAACTGAAGCGAAAAAAATTATTAAAGAAGTACGTGACGGAGTCTATGAGGCACATGTAAATTATCATATAAGGGCTAAAAAAATCATGAGAACTAGTTATTATTGGTTGACAATGAAAAGTGATTGTATTGATTATGTCAAAAAATGCCATAAATGCCAAATTTATGCTCACAAGATTCACACTCCTTCAACAGCATTACATGTTTTGACTCCTCTATAGCCATTCTCTATATCGGGCATGGATGGCATCGATCCTATCACTCTAAAAGCTTTGAATTGACATAGATTTATCTTTGTGATGATTGATTACTTCATAAAGTGGGTGAAGCTGCATCATATGCTAACGTAACACAATTCATGGTATACTTGTTCATAAAAAAAAGAGATAATATACAGATATGGATTTTCAAAAATGATTATTTTTTATAATGCCAAAAACTTGAACAGTAAAATGATGAATGAAGTGTGCACCCAATTCAAGATCCATCATCGTAATTCGACACCATATCATCCAAAGATGAATGAGACAATGGAGGTTACAAACAATAATATCAAAAGAATCTTGAAAAAAATGATTGATACTTACAAAAATTGGCATAAGAAGTTATCATTTACTTTGCATGCTTATAAAACATCAGTCCGAACATTTACTGGGGCCACCACATTCTCTTTGGTATATAGAATGAAAGCTGTGCTATGGGTCAAAGTGGAAATTCTTTCACTCAGAGTCCTGATAGAGGTAGAGTTAGAAGAAGTAGAATAGGTTCAGAATCATTATAAGCAATTGAACCTCATTGACGAGAAAAAACTTATAGCACTTTGTTATGGTCAATTATATCAAAAAAGGATAATGAGAGCACATGACAAAAAAATCCGTCCCTGTCACTTTAGGGAAGGAGACTTAGTGCTAAAAAGGATCTTTTCAAATCAACATGACAATTGAAAAAAATGGACACCAAATTTATAGGACCCGTACGTGGTGAAAAAAGTATTTTCTGGTAGGACATTGATTTTGACAGAGATGGATATAAGTGATTTACTTACTTCAATAAATTCAGATGCTATAAAAAAATATTTTGCTTAAAAAAAAGAACAAAAAAAGAATAAAAAAAGTGAAAAAGAATGACATTGAGCTAAAAACTTGAAAAGGCAACTTGGATGCTAAGGAGAAGCATCATCAAGAAGATATTACAACATAGGGGCAAGTATAGTTTGACAAACTCTAAAGAATCAAAAAGTCATCTGATTTAGTTTAAAAAAAAAATTTCAAAATATTTTATTCATGATTATTGGTAATCATTATATAGGTACCTTTGTTCTTATCTATGCACTTATTATCAGTCTAATGAAATATACTATCTTTCTTTTAGAAATAACGCCTATTCATTCCTTTATTCTTATTTGATATTTTTGTTCACCTTACAATTGAGTAAGAGAAATGTGTGATTGCATTTTGTTTGTCTTGAACTTAAAATGATGAAAATAAAAATAAACACGAAAGATCTCAGCATTATTTTTTAAAAGTTGACAAAAGCAGATGAAAAAGGATAAGAAAAGCATGACAAGACATTGATGTTGCAAACTTTTGAAAAAGAAAATATTGTTAAAGAAGAATACAATGGTCAGATGTTAAGAATAGATTAGTCATATGGCAATTGTTGAGAATTCTGATAAAAAAAGCAAAAAAAGTGAAAGATTTTGAGAACCTTTTTACTATAATGAATAATTTTAATTACAATAAATACATTGCATTTAGAGCACTTAGTACATGCATCCATAGTAGTTATAATAAGGACAAAGATTTTTTTTTTCCTAATGAAAAATAAGATTTTGATATTCGGATGAAGATAATAATTAAACAAAAGATTTTAAAAGAGAGAAATTTACTTGTTCAAAGATGAGAACTTGGTTTCGAGAACATATAAGATTTTTAAAGTTGTTAAATCTTTGCTTAGAGGAGCTTTTTCAAGATGATTTTTAAAGTTATTAAGCCTTTACTTATAGAAGCTTTTTCAAGATAAAGTTTAAAGTTATTGAACCTCTGCTTAGATAAACTTTTTCGAGATAAATTTTTAAAGTTGTTGAGCCTTTGCTTAGAGGAGCTTTTTCAAGATAAATTTTAAAATTGTTGAGCCTTTACTTAGAAGAGCTTTTTTAATATGGATTTTTAAAGCTGAATTTTAAAGTTATTGAGTCTCTATTCAGAGGAGCTTTTTAAATTTTCAAAAGTCTTTGAACCTTTTTAAAATTTTAAAAGTCGTTAAACCTTTGCTTAAAAGAGCCTCTTTAAATTTTTAAAAGTCGTTAAGCCTCTGCTTAGAGAAGTTTTTTAAATTTCAAAAGTTGTTGAGCTTTTGCTTAGAGAAACTTTTTAAATTTACAAAAATGTTGTTGAATCTCTGTTTAGAATAGCTTTTTAAATTTAAAAAAAATAAATTTTATGCTCAATGTTTCTTCTTTCCGAATAACATGGTTATCTATTTGTCTTTACTTTATTTTTTATTCTCAGAAATAGGCAAAAAAAAGGCAGCTGTAGACACTTTTTTTTATATTTTTTATATTTTTTCTCTTTTTTTCTTTTTTGGCAGCTTTTCTATCGGTCACCTATAGTTGCTAGTGGCTCTGACAGCCATTGGCAGCCGTTCTGACAGTCAGTGGCAGCCTTAATCTTAGGCCACCAAAATCTTAGATTTTTTGAGATTTTGGTCTTTATTTTGCTTTATAAATATAGCAATGAGACCAGTAAGATAAAGATGAGGAAGGTTTGTAAAAAAAAAAAAGATAAAAAAAACACTGCTAGAGTAAAAAAAAAAAAGGAAAGGCTTTCTATGAGAAAAAAAGAGGAATCAAAACACAAACAAAACAAATAGTCCTTAGAACGGAACCACATCGCCAGTAAAAAAAACCATAAAAATAAGAAAAATCATTTTGGCCTAACTTTTCAAGCTAGATCCCCGCTGTTCAGAGCCTTTTTTCGTAAAACTAGGCTTGATATGGACTTAGGAGGCTGGGAACATTTATTTGGTGAATTTTGAGATTTTTCAATAATCGACGAACAGCGACCGATGACCACTTATGACGATCAACACGACGTAGCAGTCGTTAAATTATGGGCTTTAGAAAGAAAGGGAGAGTGTCTGAAAGAAAGAAGAGAAAAAAAAAAGAAAACTAAAAAAACAGTTGATTTGGCCTTTAAATAGGCATTTAAATAGGCAACAAGCAAAATGACACCGCTTTTAACCTAGACGATCCGCGCATCAACCCACCACTCGACCTGATGTCGCACACCCATCCGGTGACCCGTTCTGCCTTTGACTCCCGATTGGTCTAGCTGAACCAGTCTAGACCAGGCTAGACCACTACTGAGTCGTCGAACAACCAGACCATACCGACATTGATTGGATCGTTGATCGATTCGATTTAGTTTTTTTTATTTTTTATATATTATTTTTTATTTTAAAATTTTATTATTGGTATTTATGCATATTAAAAAATTTTAAATTTTGTTAGAACAAATTTTTGTTGAAATAATATAAATAAATAATGAAATACATAATTAAAATTTTTGATAACTTTTGTTTTTAAAAAAATAAAAGAATAAAACTTTAAAAATAATAAAAAATGTAAGAAAAAAAATTTTTTATCCGATGATGAAATTCGAAAGATACTCCGAGTAATGATACCTATAAAATCTCTAAGTAAAAATTTTTTTTTAAATACTACTAATATATTGGAGTATTTATAAAAAGTTTTTCAATACAATAAAAATTTTATTTTTATAAAAATAGTAAAGTAAAAATTAACTAATAAATTAAAATAAGGTGATAAAAATGAGGAAAAAAATTTTATCCGATAACGAGATTATAAAAGTATTCTGAGTAGAGATGCTTTAAAAAATTTTTAAGTGAGAAGATTTTTTAAATATTACCAGTATATTGAAATATTTATAGAAAATATTTAATATAATAAAGATTTTTCTTTTTTTCAAAAATTTAAATAATAATAATAAAAATTAATAAAAATCAATAAAATTTCTAAAAGAAGTAATAAAATTTGTGCATTAGCATATTAGTTTTTTTTTTTTTTTGTATTATATGCACAACATGGTTTTTATGAAAAATAAATTTAAATTTTTGAGGATAAAATTTTAAGGTATTCCGAGAAGCGATGTCTAAAAAATCTCTAAGTGAGAAAAAATTCTTTTAATATTATCAATGTATTGAAATATTTTAAGAATTATTTCAAATAAAAGATTCTAATTTATTTTTTAAAATAAAAAATGAAACAATAAATAATAAAGGGAATAAAAAAAACTAACAAATAAAAAATTAAAGAAATTATTTTTAAACAAAAAAATAAGACTGTTTTTATTAAAATCAATAGATAATATATAGTTAATTAATATCATTTTAAACGGATGTTGTTAATATATTAATCTTTTTTAATACGTAATCGATTCTTGAACTCAAATTATTTTGTAAATCATAAAATTATTTTTTAATAATTTTTAATTAATTTTAAAATTTTATTAAAAAAATAAATTTTAATAAATAATTGATCATATTTAATAAAAGAAATTAATAATAAAATATTTTATTTTTTAAAATTTATCGAACGAACGCAAACTCGTGACCCACAATAGAAATCACACAAGTTCCAACTCTTTTTTCCTGCCATCCAACAAAAAGTCAAACTTGGAGGTCGTCAGGTATTACTCTGTTAAAAGTCTGAAGGTTGGAAAATGTGGACGAGCGAGTTTCCTGCTTCCTGGTAGCTTCGCCCTCTTACGAGGCTAAGAGAGGCGGGAGGGACCATTAAACTTGGACCTGACAGGTGTCACACGATTTTTGGACAGGGTCCCAATGCGTCGCACTAATACAAATAACAGGTTGGGTCTGTCCGGGAGAGCCTACCCTAGTTCGGCACTAAACAAATAACAAGGCACGAGCCTAGTTATCTTTATGAAATGGCGATTTTGTACATTTTAAGACAACTTGTGTTTTGATCATGTGGATATGTAGTTGGCCAGCATCATGTGTACGTGGACAGATTATGGAGTAGATTGACATAGGAAGAAAACTTAAAGGAGAATTACAAGGTTTTGAAGAAATAATTTGGCTCACCTAACCGGTTGCCATGAATAAACTTAAATAAATGAAAAACTTTGAGGTTTGTCGTTTGCTGGTTGCCAAGAATGAGGGATGTGTTCGGTGAAATGAATGGGTATGGAATTGCGGTAACGTTCACTTCACTGTCAAACAAAAGAAAGATTTGGAGGATGCTGTTACCTTGGGTTTATTTATTGGCTAGAAGAATTAAGACTTAACCTACAATTAAATATAACATGTTATCTGAATTTAAAACTTAACTCATTGATAGTTTATACATTCACTTAAAAAAATATTTAATAAATTTAAAATTCAAATTTCATTATTTTTAATTCATTCTTTTATCTTCAAATTACGATTGATTTCTACCAAAATTGTCAAAAATAAAACGTCATCAAACAAATAGCTTTCATAAATCTTGGCAAAGGCAGTTATCATAATTCAAAGTTTCACACTAAAACTCGTTCAATTTTGTCAGGTGCAAGTGGGGACTCCAAAATTGACTGGCTTTCACAATCACCTAATGGATACAAATAGATGGCTCAATTGCATTGGTTTTCATATTTTAGGCATTATTTAAAAATGCTTCCACAGGAGTTGTAAGCCTGATTTCTAAAGTCTAACTTTTGGAAATAGATCGGTAGAAAAAATTTTAGTTAAATATTGAGCTAAATCCTGAAATGAACAGAGTAGAATTTATATGATTAGAGAAATTTGTTTTCCTATGTGTATCATATTGAACCTAAAGCATTAAACATAATAATACAAAAATAATATATTACAATAAATTTATAGTAATAGGTAATAATCAATAATTAACAAAATAAAAAAAAATAAAATACATTAAAATTTACGTAAAAAATCTTTCAATATAGAAGAAAAAAACTACATACCACCAAAAAAAAATTTCACTATCAAATAATAGATATATAAACAATTTTTTTAGCTAAAACAAGAGCTAATTAATAACTAGAGAGATAATTAAAAAAATCTCACTAAATAGATTACTTAACAAATATACTTTAGATTTATTTTTAGACATCTTTAAACTCAATCTTCACAATTCAGAATGTAAAAATCTGAATCATAAATCTGTTAACAAAATTTCAACTCAATCGGACAATGGATCGACATCCGTTTAATCAACTCTTTTTAATCTTTTTCTCTATTTTTTGGCTTTTTTCCCCTTTCTTTTCTTGTTTGCGACACCACCTTCTTTTTCACCTTAAAACAGTCCCTACCTTTTTTATTAAATAGTAAAGTAAAGATTAAAGCCTATGACCTTTGATTGGTTCAAACCCAATTATATGAGGCTGGACTTCACTTTTCTAACAATTTTTCCTTCCAGTCTCATTAGAAGAAGATTCATCGTCATAACAATTTCATTTAAAATTTACCTTGGCCAAAGAACCCATTCAAACCAAGTTACTGCATAGTTTAAACTTTTCCCTGAGAAGTGTTTTAGTCAACATATATATTACATTCTCATCAGTATGAACTTTTTTCAATAGTATCCACTGTTCCTCAATCACTAAACATAACCAGTGATATCTAACATCAATGTGCTTCGTTCTAGCATGGTATATGACATTCTTATTCAAATCTAAAGCATTATGACTATCACAAAATATCACATACTCTTTCCGATTCAACCTCAATTCAAAAGAAAATATTTTATCTAAAACATTTCTTTACCTGCTTCAGTTGCTGTAATATACTTAGCCTTTATAGTGAACAAAGCAACATACTTCTATAACTTAGATTGTCAAGATACAGCTTCTACTACAAAAATGAACAAATATCCTGAAGTAAATTTTTTACAATTAAAATCACCTGCCATGTCAGCATCTATAAATCCTTCTAGAATTGGTTATGAAACTTCATAACTCAAGCACATTTTTAAAGTGCCCCTCAAATATTTAAGAATCTATTTCACTACTTTTCAATGAACCTTTCCTAAATTAGAAAAAAATCTGTTTATTAGACTAACTGCATAAGTAATATCAGGCCGTGTACAAACTATAAGATATATTAAAAGAATCGATTGCAGAAGAATAAAGAATACAAAACATAGCTAGTTGCTCTTCCTTAGCCATCGAACAAAATTTCTTATTTAGATGAAAATGATTTTGTTAGTGAACTGCTAACTGATTTAGCATGTTGCATGTTGAATCTATTAAGAACCTGTTCAACATATTTTTCTTGTGACAACCACAACACTTCAGCTCTCTTATCTCGGATAATGTCCATACTAAGAATCTACTTTATTGGCCCTAAATCTTTCATGTCAAAGGACTTAGATAATTATTCTTTTAACCTATGAACCATATTGGTATCTTGTCCAACAATCAACATATCATCAACATATAATAAGAGAATAATGAAGTTACCATCAAAGAATTTTTTGATATACATATAAGGATCTACTACATTTTTTTATAACTATGGCTCATTATAAAAGAATCAAACTTTTTGTACAACTATCGTAGAGCTTGTTTCAAGCCATACAAGTTTTTTTTTTTCAGTTTACAAACTAAGTGCTCTTTTCCTTTCACTTCAAAACCATCGGGTTGATTCTTATAAATGTCTTTATGTAAGTCATTATATAAGAATACAGTCTTAATATCAAGTTTCTCAAGCTCAAGCTCAAGATTCAAACTAACTGATAATCTCAGTACCACTCGAATGAAACTCATCTTTATAACCGGAGAGAAGATCTCCTCAAAGTTGATATTTGGTTTCTGAAAAAAATATTTTACCATCAATCAAGCTTTGTACCTAACTAGCTTGTCACCATCTTTTTTCAACTTAAACACCCATTTATTTTTCAATAGCCTCTTCCTTTTCAAAGGTTTAACAAAATCATATGTGCTATTTTTTTTGTAATGACTACATCTTTTGTTTATTGCTTTTAACCAATGCTTTATATCCGAAGTAGCTTGTACATCTTGAAAGCTTTTTGGGCTCCTCTCACTGATAACTAAAATAAAATTTAAACTTGGATACTTGGTAGATGGTCTTTGCTCTCTAGTAAATCTCCTAGACTGAAACTTTACACCACCTAATGTCGAAGGTAGCTCCTTTCGCTCAATACTCTTTGGTGAAGAGAACTGCTCTCCCTACTTAAAATTGATTGCATTTAGCTTATCACTAATTATGGTTGGCTTATTCATATCTCCAACTTTTATATCTTGCTTATTTTTACCATTTATGGCTATTTCTTTTGAAACTTCTATCGGTGTTGAAACATCACACTCAATAGTAACTTGTGTAATCTTTTCATTTTTTTCAAGGTTTACTATGGTTTTTTTTTCTAAAAGACTATATCTCTGCTTTCGACTGTCTTTCTTTTCACTGGATCTCATACCATGTAGCTAAATTTTTCATCACTATATCCTATAAACACATATTATGTGACTTTACTGTCAAGTTTTGACTTTTTCTCTTTTAGTATATGCATGAATGCTTTACACCCAAAAACTTTTAAGTGAAAGTATGAAACATCTTTTTCTGTCCACATTCTTTCTAAAATGTCAAACCCAAAAGAACTGATGATGATCTATTAAGCAAATAACAAATTTTGTTGACTGTTTCACCTTAAATGACTTCGATAATTTTGTCATCCTCAACATGCATCTGATTTTTTTTATAATGGCACAGTTTATCCTTTCAGCTGCACTGTTATGCTATGGTGTTTCAGGTTCTATCATTTCATGTTTTAAACAATACTCTTCAAAGTCTTTGGATGTGTATTTCTTTCCGTTATCAGTCCGAATATACTTCAAGGGTAATCCTGTCATCTTTTTCATCATGGCATAAAATTTTTAAAAATACGACAATACTTAGCTTTTGTTTTTCAATATATACACCTAAATCTTATATGAAGCATTATCAATAAAAGTAATAAAATACATGCTACCACCTAATAACTCAACCTCAATAAGACCATATATGTTAGAATAAATCAATTCTAATCTATTTTCTTTTTTCTGAAAACTATTACAAAAAAATTTTATGATGCTTATCAAACAAATAATGGTCACATGAATCGAGAGATGTACTTTTGGTCAAAAGAATGAGAGACTACCTTGTCAAAATTTGTAACCCTTTCTTGTTCATGTGTATCAATCTCTTATGCCCCAAGTTTGCTTAAGCATCATCTTCAATGACATTTATCTAGTTATTGTTCAATTGCATCAATGTCTTATACATTATGCATGATAGTTTTCTTTTTGCAACTACCATAGATCTTTTGAATATACCTTACCTTATCAAGAATATTAATAACAAGCAAATTTATATCATATTCAGAATGTGTCTGATATCCCTCAAAGTCAATATATAGACCATACTAGTTTGTACAATAATATCACCAACTCAACAAACTATGACATACTATTGTTTCTCATCTTGGTGTAATCAAAATCTCTTATTTTGTAAGTTGTAAACAACTCTCTCTTAGGAACATAATGATTGTTGCTCTTATGTCAACTATTCACTCAATACCAAGATCACGAATATGTTAATAATCACTATGTGTATAAATTAAAGTAACTGAATTACTATCTGAATTTACTATTATAACATTACCATCATCTGAACTCTTACTTTTCTCATCTTTTCGCTTTTACTTCAAAATTTTTCAATATCATTTTATATGACTTGCTTTACCACAATAGAAATAGTTTATTTTATCTCTGAACTTGGATCTATATTTAGACTTACTACAACTTTTTACGTTTTGACCTCTGTAGATATTTTTATCACTGTTCTCTGTGATCAGAGTTTGATTCTTAGAGTTTGAATCTTTTTGCCTTACTTCTTCATTAAGAATGTTGAATTAAGAACAATAATAACTAGAGTATTTTAACTATCTGACAATGAACCCAAAAAAATAATGCTTTCATTTCATCATCTCTCTTAAGCTTTATATTAGTCATCCAATTAAATATATCTTGAAAAGTACTAAAGTACTCTCTAATCGATCATCCATCATTGTATTATAAAGTTACAAGTTTGTTAACAAGCATAACTTTATTCATACTTATTTTTTTTTTCATACAATGCTATTAATTTTTTTCAAACAATGTGGGCATCTGTCTATTGTACTACATAAAGGAATATGCTGATATCAACCTATTTTCTAATTATAGTCAGTGTCTTTCTTCCTAACTTCTTTCAACTTTCATCTTTTATATCTGCTGGTTTAGTCGAATCACCTAATATCGGTTCATATAAATCTTTGCAGTATAAATGATATTCTATCATAGGCTTTTAAATTGAATAATTTAATGTTGTTAATTTTATCATGAAACCTGTATCGCCCTTCATGATCTTAAACAGAATTTATTTTTATCTTAGGATGCTTTTGTATCGATGTCTCAAAATAACCCTCGTTTTAATACCACTTATCATGGGCCAAGACTCAAGCTCCAGGCTCATGTAGCTCTAAGACATGGGCATGGACTCATCCGACATCTTAGATCAGTCTAACTATCATGGTTCACACCAACTTGTAAGGTATTATCCGTTTTGACTTCTTTAGGCTCACGATTTTATCCTACAAAAAGCGTCTCACAAGTTAAAAGTGACGTAAACCCTTATATCCCAAGACCAACTCTAATATATAACTAATGTGGGATTCATGGCTCATTTCCAAGACTATAACATTATCTCTCACTCCAATAAAAGCCCATCATCCTCGATGGCACATCATTAGTACTCTTAGAATTGACTCTGATATCACTTGTTGGGCCTAAAATTATAAACACAACAACATAAAAGCAATATATCACAATAAATCTACAGTAATAGACAACAATCAATAATCAACAACACAGAAAAAATAAAGCACACCAAGATTTGTATGAAAAACCCTCTAATATAAAGGAAAAAAATCACGGATCATCAGAAAAAAACTCCACTATCAAATAATGGATATATAAATTTTTATTAGCTAAAACTAAAACTAATCAACATGTAAAAAAATAATTGAAAAAATCTTACCAAATTGATAACTCAACAAATACACAATAAATTTATTTTCAAACAACTTCAAACTTAATTTTCATCGTTCAAAATATAAAACTTTGAATCATAAATCTGTTAATAAAATTTTAACTTCTATTCAACTCTCCATTTTCTTTTTTTTTTCTCTATTTTTTTATCTTCTTTTTTCCTTGTTTTTTTCTTGGTTTACGAGACTACATTTTTTTTCACCTTAAAATAATTTTTATATTATTTTATTAAATAGCTAAGACTCAATGTTAAAAAAAAAAAAGGTAAAGCCTCGGACCTTTGATTGGTCCAAAGGGTTGGATCTGACTTTCCTAACATAACCCAAGATTATATATATAAAAAAGTCAATTTTTTGGACTAACTTCTTTAACTATGCTATATAGATTTTATAGCCTGTGTTGGATCAACCTTCACTTCTGAATATATGTTTAGCCAGAGGACTGAATATATGTTTAAACATAGGAAAGAGAGAGGGGAAGGAGTTGTTAGGTTTTTTGTGAAAAAGAAAAAACTCTTGACGGAATGTTACAGAAAGCCGCTGTTACTCCTAAAACAAAATTGTATTATTTCTATTTCGTCTTTCCTTCAGTATTTTCGATCATCATTGATCTAAACCACCAATATGCCTCTTCTCAGAATGATCAAAGGAAGCCGACGAGGCTTGTTTTGATGATGAATGTGGATAAAAAATTCCCTTAAGCTCATTATACCTCTCGATATCAAAATTGTAAGCCTTGATGAGCTGCTTTTGCTTTGTGCTGAACCTGCTCTGGTAAAAACCTTCAAAAGAAGGTTCTTTGGATGTCCTGAGGAAAAATGCATAGCCAGCCATGAAATAAACGGATGTGACATAGAAACAAATGGGTTCCATGACATCCCATGAGAGTTCCCAAAATGTTAGTCTCATGAACCCGGCTGTTTGAACCACCAAGTAGGCTAGACCGAGCCAGAGTTCTCGACGGACCAAGGAATCAGCTTTTTTATCAATGGTGGCTTTCTCCTTCTCCAACTCTGCCAATTCTTTTCTTCTTGGGTCATTCGGATTGGGTCCTGGTAAAGGAATTAGATCTCCGAGAGCTTTTGCTACCTGTAATCAGAAAATCCAGAACACGTTTGGGTAAAACATGGCTCAACCTCAACCTACATTCTTTTTTCTGACGAATGTTGGGACTTTTATTTTTTTTTGGTTTTATGACAACTCAAAAAGAATCACCATGACAACAATCAAATAAACAAAAATTGACTAATTGACAAAAGCAAGTAGTAATAAGAAATAATAAAAAAAAAGGAATAATGCTCAAAGTCAAAGATGAAGCCTATCCTTATCAAGGCAAATCCAGGTCCCTCTGTAATTAAATAAAAAAAAGTGAATGAAAAACTACGGTTTTGCCAACAAGTTGGATTCTTATCAAACAGATTGCAAAGAACCGTGTATCCTTAACACCAATCAGAGTCCTATTTCCCCCACCAACCTCCTTCCTTAATCGTCTAAAATTAAACTGATATCAACAACACCTTTCGGCTTCAACATTTCGTATTCTCTTCCACTTTCTCAATAATTTTGTAAATATTCTCAAATCTAATCTTGACACCCAAATACATCCTACCCATATGGTTAGCACTCAATATAAGCCTCCCATCGTAATCATCACCCACCTCCCCCCCCATACCAAAAAGTTGGGAGGAAAATATATACATAATTGTATCCAACCAAGTGTCTTTCCCATCTATTTAAAAATTTTGCCTAAAATGTTTGATTTTTCACTGTTAAAATATTACCTTTTAATGAATTAGCATCAAATTTTACTTTTTTTTTTATTGGGTTTAAAAAATGGGTGGGGTAAAGGCAATGGGTATGAGGAAGATCCCAATCCCATGGCCTTACTCCTTAAACCCCACGAGATGAATTGGAAAACCGAAAAAATTGTGATCTTTTCGTCACTGTTGAAACATCGAAGGGCTTTTTTTTTTTTTGGGTCCTTCAGTTCTCAGAAACCATCTCTAACGTGGGAACCTTTTACACGTTTTTAGAGATCTGTCGTAAAAAATCCTGTCGAAAAGAGAAAACACAAAACACAAAAATACCCACAAAAAAATCATATCAGTTTTCAGCAGATTCCAATTAAAAAATCTGAAAAAAAGAAAAAAAAAAAAAAGGGAAAGTGCTGAATAAGTTCGTGAATTTGAAACCTATCTTTTTTTCGACCACCATATGCATATGATGATTTTTATGCATTCTATAATCTGAAAGCCAAAACACAAATAAAATCCTATCTGCAGAAATAGAAATTTCTAAGAAATAATTAATATAAATTTTATCTACCTGTTCGGATCGTAAAACGACGACGTTTCCCAAAATGACGACGGTTCCAGATTCGTCCAGTAATTTCGCGAACTGCAAACCTTGTTCCGGATCCGAACAACTTCCTCCACAGATCCGAATAAAGTCCGAATAAGAAATCCAGGTTTTCCCGGTCTCTCTCAGCCTCGTTTTGACCGCCTCCAATTGGGCCACCCTTAACAACTTCTTCGCTTCTTGAACCGACAGTGCAGGCACCTCCGGCACCTCCAAATTCGCCGCCAAGTGCGGGCTCAATCCGTCCAACCGGATCCGATCCCTGAAACTATCAAATTCCCTTAACCTCTCCAGTAAATTCTCTCCCATTGGTAACTTCCTCATTGTCGGTGCAACCATAGCTCCTTTATGAAGAAACCGCCTGAACATGCCATTGCCGGTACCTTTACCGTTACCGTTAAAGTCTCCAGGATCATGCGCCACTGCTGTTGTAGCTTTCATCTCTTTTTGCGAGATTCGATTTTGAATCGTCGATGAGGAAATCCGGCAGTTGGTAAGAACTTGCGAAGAAATTTTCGAAATATTGAAAAGCTTCTCCGCCATGGTTTTCTTAAACGCCATTGCAAGAAAGTAAAGAAATTAAAAACAAAAAATAATAAAAAGAAAGCCTTTTTTTTTTTTTTTGTAAGAGAGCTGTGAAGATTTGAAATCGTTTGGCGTTGATACAATCCATGGAGGATTTGGCCTCTTTTATAGTGTCCAACAATGAAGGAAGATGAACAGTAAGAGGAGAAAATTTAGAAATTAAAAAGAAAAAAAGAATTTAAAATAACGCGAGAATTCGAGAGATTTGGAAACGATATTTTAATTGGATGCCTGCCTGCCCTACATTTGAGAATATTCTTGGAATTATCTTATTAAGGCAAAATAATTGAAATAAAATTTGAATTTATCGGAACGAGAAATTGGAGATGTGAGTTCACGAGAGGAAAAATCTTAGGGCATGACCTACCCGACACGTGGATGCTAATCTTGAACTACCAAAAACCAGCCAAACCGTCGATGATAGGAAAATTTATCATCCGCGCCTCCCCTGATGTTGACTAAC
The DNA here is from genome assembly GCF_002303985.1 of Durio zibethinus. The sequence continues at coordinate 5,787,713 of NW_019168470.1, forward strand.
TTAAGCCTAGTAATCAGGATTTCCGTCCAAATAAAAATAAATGATTAATTCCTTTAACACGTGTAATTTTCCTAGCTGAAAAATGTTGAAGGTCAGAGTACATACTACTCGCTCGGTTACATGGGAAATTTTCTCTGTATTTGACGGCAGCTAAGACAGAACTGAAACAAGTTGCCATTTTGCTGTTTAGTTTGATGACTGATACGTTCACGCAACGTGTCGCCACATATGTTTTGCTCTGTTTAATAAATGTTTGAAGATATCTCTTCAAAGTTGTTCGGCATTCACGAAAATACTTTAACAATTTTTTTTTCCTTTCTTCGGTGAGAAAATTTTCAGCCTCTGCCACCTGGAAAATGTAAATAAAATGGCACGTAAGTTATATCTGATGTCAACCCGATTAACTTTTCATGAAAAATTGTTTTTTCGAAAAAAATAGCTGTTGAAAAAAGATATTTAATTATATCCACTTTTAATCCCTTAATTTTTTTAATAAACTCTTAATCCTTTAATTTGGTAAACAAATAAACATAATTATTTGTTTCCCATAATTAATTTTTTAATGGATGACAGATTCTAACTCAATTTCCATTGAACGAGCATATGTAATCATTCTTATCCAATCAAAACTCATGTTTTTAAGCAATAAATTAATATTATTGAATCAAATATTTAAATACTCTAACAAATCTTAATTAATAGGATCAATTATATAGTCTTTGCATGAAAGAATTGTTTTTTTACCAATCATATTATCATCTGTAGGACTTGTTTTTTATAATATCATTTTCTTATTATTTAATGGATAGGGAAACTAATTATTAGAATTTGATTATATTTCCAATCATTTAAAAGTTTTAAATTTAAATCTTAAAAAAAAAAAAAACAAATTTATGGGATTAAAGATGATTGTTTTATCTATATCAACAGTTACCTCTAGAATATCTTTTGAACGTGGATTATGAAAATTTGCAATCTTCTTCAAGCTTTGTAGTTACATTTCTTCAACATATGCGTTGACAGAGTTTTTTTTTTTTTGAGATTTTCTAATATCTTAACTTTATTTCTCCTCCCTTGTAATAAAAAAAAAAAAGAAAAAGAAAAATGGATTTACATCTTTCATCTGTTTTTTTCTCATTGAAGTATCAAAATATTTATTCTTTTTTCAAAAAAAAAAAAAAAGAAATCCTTATAAACAAAAGGGATGTAAATTGTTTTGTTTTCTTTTGAAATGTGGTATTTGCAGCTATAACTTCAAAAAAAAAAAAAAAAAAAAGAAAGAAGGTATTCAAAGTCATTGATCTTTATAGTTAAAACTAATTGTTACCTACCCGTCCAATGACTGGACCTTGAACAAGGTTTTCTCAGCCCAGTCCGACCTGGCTCGGGCTATTTTTTTTTAGTAAAATTACTAATGAATATCAATTAAATAGTAATTTTAGCTGGATAAATCTACATAACTACTGACTACCCTCCATGTTTTAAGATGAATATAATTTGTATATTGCAGAATTCAAATGGATCAGGTATTTGATATTTGGACTTTTTCGATGCCTACCCAATTTGATTCTGGCTTAGCTAAGTTGTTCATTCAACATTAATTTAACAAAATAAGAAAAAAAAAAAGAGTTATTTGATCACATGATTAATACTTTCTTTTTTAAAATAATATTTCTCTTAATATTAATTTAAGTAATATAGACCGACTCCTCAAGTTGGGTACTCTAAAGAGGCAAAGAATTATATATATATATATATATGTATGTATGTATTCTTCTTTTTGTTCTGCGTTTCTAGCATCCTAGTAAAAAATTCTACCCCATGGACCTCAGGCCACAAAGTCCAAATTATTCTGCAATAATATTAATCAAGTTGAACAAATCAAATGTGACATGAACCAATTAACATTAATATCTAAAATGAACTATGTGGCGACTCCTTTTTTTAATAATAGTTTGGATGAAAAGAAATTTGAATCCAAAATCTTTTTATCCCTATCAATTAGATACATTAGCCATTAAAAATAAGTTAATTATGAATTTAAATTAAATTAAATTTATTCATACAATTATTCTTAAAAAATTATATTTATATATCTAAGATTTAATTTCCCTCATCTTGCGACCTCATTTGCCAAAATAAAAAAAAAAAAGTTAATTATTATCACTAATAACTTATAAAGTTGAAATTTCACTTGAGTATTGATTAAGAGTTAATTAAAAGAGGAGGCTTTGGATGTGAAGCTATATACCTTCTTATAAAAACAAATGCTAATAATACATCGAGATGTCAATGACAAAATCCAAGATTAGATAAATGATTTGGACTCATCATTTTAGCATATGTCACAAAATAATTAACAATTAATTGCAAATAATTAATTAGTTAATTTCTTGTCTATGATGTGAACTAAGAATAATAATTCTAATAAAATTTCCATGTCTATCACACAATTAATACTAAATCATAGTATGAGTGCCGTATAATCAATACAATTAAGGTGCAAAACTCATTTCCTTCCCACTTAACCATTGATTTGATATATTATTGAAACCTAATTAGCATTTTTTGACTTGTTTACAAATTATAAAATTAGATACATTATAAGAAAAACTTGTCACATTTTTTGCAAAATCTTTATTAATATTCATACCTTTGAATTTCACACAGTTTAGCTAATAAGAAAATTTTGTCAAACATATAACTTAAAACTAATTGATAGTGAGTGGAGGGATCCAACTTCAATATAAGATTACATAAAATTAGATATTCATTATATATAAAATAACACTACATTAACAAGTCCTCATCAGTGTAAGTGAAGATGAAAGAAGCCTATTACGTAACGGATTTGGAAATGGCAACAAAAAGAAATTCTGACTTTGATATTATATTAAATATCCAACTTAAAATTAATTGTTGATAATTTAGAATGTGATATATATTACATTAAATAGAAAGATTTATTTATTGATGAATAAAAATAATTTTGTATTATTGTATTCATATTTAAATAATTATGTTTGAATAAAAATAATTATCATATAATAAACAGTCATAACTATTTGAATATAAATAAATTATTATTCATAAAAGTGATGATTATACATAAGGTCATAATCATTTAAATAAAAATTTATGTCTGTTCATTCATTATAAATAAATCTTTCACTATAATCATTTTTACTGCTTCTAATTAGAGAATTTGAAGCTTTATTATATCCTAAAAGTATAATTACCTTTAAAAAAATATTTTTCACACCTCAAAATCAAAATTCTTTTTTATTATTCCTCTACTCTTATTTATTTTTTCTAACATTAATTGGCTATAAGTGAAGGGGCTCAACTTAAATATAAAACTATAAAAAATTAAATATTCATTAGATATGGAGTAACACTACACAAACAATTTTATTTTAGTCCATTACTTGATTAAGGTTTGCATTCTGCAAAATTAAATGTGAGAAAAATAAAGAGTTTTTCATGATCCATCTCTATCATATGTCTATCTTCAAATTTTCAACTTAGAAATTAAAATTCATGTCCACAATGAAGATGACGTTTTCAACAATCCTTAAAAGCAAAAATTGATGAAAAAATATGGCCTATCAGTCTGTATGTTAAGGATTTCAACTTTAGTAAAATTTTATATTTTATTTACATAGAAAATCGCAACATGAAAAGAAAAAAGTTACAAAAGTTAAAATTTTAACTCTAAATTTGTTGAATATTATTTTTTAAATTAATTGTATAAATTAAATAAATTAAATTTTTATAATTCGACAAGATTTTAATTTAATGATGAATATATATTTAAAATCTTTCATTATGTAAGCAATAATATATATTCTCTCCATCCTAAATTATTTGAGTGATATTGATTTTCATGGAGTAAAAAAAATGATTTTAATGTATTTAATATTAAAATTTACATTGTTTTATAAAATTAAAATTTCATGATTTTTAATATCAAAAAATTTAAAAAAATCATAAAAAAATAAAAATTTTAAATGTTAAAAAAAATAGAATAGAACTTTAAGATATTTTAAAAAATAGATAAAAAGAAAGGTCAAAGGGAATATTGTCATGTACAACTCATCACATAAAAAATCATGAACTTTTTTCAAATTTCAACTGCTTGACACTGCCTAACTTGTTTTGGTAATTAGATTTCAAGAATTAACACATTGAAGTATTTGTCAATTTGATTTTTCGTACGGAATGTAATTATAACATTGAAAATTTTTTACTGCAATACTAAAGGTATTACGTAAGCAATTACATAATACTTTTTATTATTAGAGTACTTTGAAAGTTAATGTGTTTTTTTTTAAGAATAAGTCCGTTAGAAATTTCATCATAACATTGAAAATAATTACCAAAGCTATAGGCGTAAGCATTAATATAATCATACCAATTAATTTATAAAATTATCTTTACCAGGTAATATATAGATTTAAATTTTAGTATTTATAACTTTTATTCTTATTTTTATGCTGTAATTTTTTTTTTATAAAAAAATCATACATAAAATTAAAAAAAAACAAAGACCTAACTTTTTTTGTCATAAAAAATTTATGATAAAATGAGGCTTCTTCATTCTTAAATCATGATATATCAGATTAGGGATATAAATGATACATTAGTATTCGTAAGTTTTTCAGGTTCGATTCGAATAAAATTCGAATTCGGTTCGATTATTATCGAGTCGAGCTCGAGCTCAACTAACTCGATTCATCGATCGAATCGAGTTCGAGTATTCTTATACCCGACTCGAGTAGCTCGCGAGCTTAATCGAATTTTTATATTAAAATTTTTTTTATTATTTTAATTAATAAAATTCTCGAATTAGAGTTTGAGTTCGAACACAAATAATCGAGTTCTTGTCGAGTATAAAATCGAGCTTATTTTTACATATTAATTTAGCTTAATCAAGAGAGTTCGAGTAGCTCTATTTCAATTACGAATCGAATTCGAGTTAAAAAAATGAAACTCGATCGAGTTTGAATCGAGTATCGAACCGCGAGTTAAAAGTCGAACTTAAACTCAAATTTTTTATTATATCAACTCGATTTGACTAGATTACAATCTTAGGTCAGACCATAGACGGCAAACAAGATTTACATCAAATTTACAAAGTACAAAAATCAAGGACCTAATTAATGCCTACCTTTTTTTATTACCTAATTATAGGCTTCTTTTATTTCTTAGTTTGTATCAACATTATTTAGGTATGACATTGAAAAGCCTACGTTAAGAAAAAATTTCATTAAGTAAAGGGATTAATTATAAAAGTAATAGCATAACAAGGAATAAAACAAAATCCTCTAAACCACGCAATATATCAAAATTTAAATATCAAAGTGAAGGTACTTAATTTATATCTTAATTCTAAACTAAAGATAGGTTTAGAATGCATCACACTTCTTGTAGAGATACACTTGTTATGAAAAATAAAATAAACAACAGTTTTTAAATCCAAATGATCTTGTGATACGTTTTAAATTTCATCATTTGCTCAGTAGAGGCTTAAGCTTTGATTTATCACCATTGCAATTATTTTTATTTATTTATTTTTCACTTCTCTTCTTTTAACTTTTAGTAACCTTTAACATTTTTTTTGACTTTTTTCATCATGATTTTAATTTAAAAATTATAAAGTATGTTTATTAATTTGATATAAAATTAAAATTTAATGTATAATAAATTAATTAATAAATAAATTTTATTATATAATAAATTAATAAATATTTTTGAATTATTTATTAAAAACTATTATTTGATTTAAAAACATTGATTTATTACTATTAATTTTAATTTTATTGTTATAGTAATTAATTTTACTTTTATCATTATTTTCAATCTCATCGCTTATTCAAATAGATCCTAAAATATTGGGGTAACGATTTTAATTAATTCCATGTTAGTGTTTTTCAAAGGGAATGGTATTTCTATACAAGAATCTAGAGTATATATTAAAGGAGATGTGAAGTTATGCTCCATGACCCAAGCATCTTCAGTTAACCTCACAAAGTGCAATGACTTAGAATTTTAAATACTTTCATAAAGAAATTAATAATAGATCGATATCATTCCTTTTCTTGAGATAGAAATAATAGATAATATGAAGAATATATTAAGTGATGGTTCATAAATTAGAACACTAGCAAGCTTGTTCGATATCGAAAACAAAACTTGAGCTAGTCTTTAATATTTTGACTAACAGTCATATGATATATTTATAAAGTATTGAATTTTTAATTTCATTAATTAAAGTTTGATTATTGATAATTTCAAACATCAAAAAATTTATCTAATTGAGATTGTTAATGTCATCCAAACTTAAATATCGATCCGTGTCGGGGCATAAATTCTTTTTTTTTTTTCCACCATAAAATCGATGTACTTAGGTTACGGTATACTCATTTGTGAACTTAATTAACCTAACAAAAGTACTAGTACTATATATCTCACCTTTTAAAAACTTTAGCCCAGAGCATATAATGCTCGATTGCAGTCCACATAAGTTGTAAATTAATAAGGAAATTGGATGGAAGGAACCCCTCAACGTCCAAGGAAATAATAATAGAGGGCATGTCTTATCCACAGGAAAATGGACATGAACCATGCACTATGTTTTTCTATGTTACAATTCATGTTCATGGTTGACCCTTAATCCGTTTAGTTGATGAATAGCATATATTCTATTTGGAAAATTATTGTCCTACCCTGCATGCATGATGTGGACTGTGGGCATAGGGAGTTGAGGTTCTTCTCTCATTTTTATAATTTCTTTTTTGGATAAATGAGAATTTCATCAAACACGTATTTCCTTTGCAATGCCAATACCAAAAGCATTTATCCTAATTTTTGAAAGTTTGAAAGTTGAATTCTTGTTTTTATAATATGCATGGAAGGTCCAAAGAGAAAAAATTCAAAGGGCTCCAATCCCATAATAGTATTAGTTGAAGCTGAGGAAATAGGCAAACAAAGAGTTATGTTAGCAAGTCTGAGTGGAATATAACAAAGTTGATGTTCAAATTTTAGTACTTATATATTTTTTAAAAAAATTTTATACTATGATCTCCTAAGAAAAAAATAGATAGGTTTCATTTGATGCAGCCTCAAGTCCTCGATATGTAAACAGCTGACCACATTCATAAGAAAAACCTGGAAATTTTGGAATTTGATTAAATGAAGGAAACTGAAACAAAGATACGCTTATTTATTATCAAGGCTGTAGTATGTGTGAACATTGATGAAAAATGCATAATTTGGATTACTAGATCTTTGCTTGCATCTTCCTAATTTGTTAGGTTTGCTTAACATTAATTAATAACTGTAGCTGACTTGAGTAAACACGCCAAAAAAAAAACAAAACCTAATTGTATTTTATTATTGATTAATTAATTAACTATTAAAGTTTGGTCAAATGTGTAATGGCGTTTTGGTTATGGATGCTGTATCACTCGAGGAAAAGGATAGCTTGCTAGATTAGCTAGCGAAAAATAGTGCCACAGAATTCTACGGTTAACAACTATTCCTACTTTTGCAAGCTTAATTGCCTGTATTTCATTATACTTTTATGCTAGAAAGCTGGATTGTTTTTTTTTTAAATGGTTAGGATATCTCTAGATTTTGTCCTTAACTAATCTCTTTCCTTCGCAATCTCAAGGATGTATTCTCCTGTATCGATTTGATACATTCAGAAGTTAGCTTCTAGAAGGCTTAATTTGTACTAGAACCAAACCCTCGTTAATTAGAAAGGAGATCCTCCCCTTAAGTTGATTTCATTTATAACACATTTTAGCTTGTAGATTGACAAGAAGATTAGCAGGTTGCATAACAGATTTCGGGTAGCCTGTTTGCTTGAGTCTTGCTAAAATACTTTACTTCAATAAGGTAAGTTTGGGGGTATTAATTTGTTTGCATTTTAGGGCTTTTAAAAAAAAAAAAAAAACATAAACATTGACAAATTGCATGTGATAGCTCTCTGCTTATAGATGACAAATCCTATTCTTGAATAAAGTTTCATTTATTGGCCGAGCAAAAAGAAAAAAAAAATGACAAATCTTGCAGCAAAAGACAGGCTCATCTCATTGTTTCCATGGTCAAACGAGTGGCCTAAAACATGGAAACACAGTCATTCAAAAGATGATTCGAACGTGGCACGAATTGATTTGGCATTGTTATCTCGTAGACGTTAAGAGAGCTATGGAATTGGATGATAACCTTCCTTTGAGCAGGCTTAAATTCATTTTTATATTTCGTTGGTTGTTTAAAGCTAGACGTTTCGTTTAACCATTGATCTTATTTGCGATTTAATTTAAATTGGTTCACCACCTTTAAAAAATAATATTCAATACACTCAAGATTCAAATCACTACAATTATAACCCTTTCCTCTTTTCTTAAGTTATGATTTCCTTTATTAAAAAAAATAATCTTTGGTGGAAATGCTCATTTTAGGGAATAAATAATTTGGTTGCTGATCTAAAAAGATCATGAAATGAATTAAAAAATCATTTAATTTTCGTTTGTTGAATCTTGTCAAGTTATTTCTCACCTTCCAAAATTCATGAAAATCTTGTTTAATGAGTTCCAATAAACTCATCTAACAACTTTTGATACGCAATTTATTAGTGCTAGCCATTGAATGAGCACATCAATCTATCATTTTTTTTTACCCGGCAGACATGGAAGGAAGAACGGATAAGCTTTTGCTACCATGTGCAACAGAACTTTAAATATATATATATTTATATGAAGTAACCCATTTTGGATATGATGGAATATTAACACTATTTTTCCATTTAAATCAAGATGTAAAAAAATTAAGACCATAAAATATTTCCAGGAATAATCCTGATCATTCCGGTATTGTTCTTTCCTTGTCCCTTTGACCATCTCTCGTCTCCCCAAAACAAATACTAAGTGCGTGCATATATACTCCATGCAGAACCTCAAAATGCTTAAACAATAAAACTTTTCAGAGAATAGATACCTAATGCATCCATAATTGAAGACATTCGCCGGTGTGTTAGTTGTGACAGTTGACAAGTAACTAAATGTTAACTTATAATATATATATACAGGCCTCTGGATTTCTTTATTTCTGTTCAATCATGTTCATATATCACATGGACTGTACTGCATCATAAAACTTCGTTGCCTTCTGTGGCATGAATACCTAAGTCATATCGATATACCAATCATATAGTATTTTTCTAAGATTTGAAAGTTAAGGCAGTAAAGCATCTTCCAAATCCCTGCAGTTCAAAATGCTTTTAGCCGTTTAGATTGGGAAAATGAGCTGAAATAAACTGTACTTTATTCATGTAATTGTAAAAAATCAGCTATTGCAGTCAAACGCATTTAGAAGATTTGTCAATTTATTGATGAATGATCGAGCATAAACAAGCACAGACCATAGAACCCTTTGTAGATCACACACCTTTGTTCAAGATGTCAGCATGAGAGTCCTCTCAGTATGAGCAACACCAAAGACATTGAATCTGTGGACCAATTAAATCCTTCTAGCCGCTCTTGCCTCGTATGTTTTCGGTAATCTTCAGTTTGAAGCACTTCGTGAGTCAAGCCCTCCCCAATCAAATCATAATTACGCCATACTTGGCAGCTTTCCTCAAAATGAGTCTGCTAATAAAACCTGACCAGTTTATCAAGACACCACATCCCTAGCAAATAGGAGATCACATAACTTTTCCTAAATGGGAATGGCTTCACGCATCCTTCTGTAGGATTTTCTTTTCCTTTCGATACGTTTCTGCTTTGGAGACTACCAAGTTTCTCAAGACCAGCTAATAGAACACGGTATGTGCCTAAAGAAGGATAAATCCCTTTCCCTCGCATGGTTTTGTATATTTTAAGACCTTTATCAGCAGCCCCAGCAGCAAAGTAGACACCAATCAAAGCAGTGTAGGTAGCAACACATTTCTTATCATCAGGCAGTAAATTAAAAATCTTTGCAGCGCAAGTGGGTCTTCTAGCACATCCAAGCCTATAGATTAGGAGTGAACCTAGATAAACTCCAATAGAACGTCCAGCACTAATAATTTCCGCAACAATCTCTACTATATCAGTAAACGAGTTTGATCTTATTAAACCGCCTATCACGCCAAGATATGCAGTTCTTTCATGATTTATACCGGTTTTAACACTGTATTTGAAAGCCAATAAAGCACGGTCCAGCCTATTATGGTTACAGTTTATATGAATTATGGCACGGATCATTTCGTAGTCCAACTGTATATTCTTATTTATCATCTCAGTAAGTAAACTGTCAATGGCAAGAAGATTTTGCATTTTCAAAAGAATCCACACTAGTCCTCTGTCTAAACTTGAAGGAGCTTCAGAAGCATTACTTGTATACTCAACTTCATTTTCACTTCCAAAGCTTTCAACAGAGATATGGTGATGAACTTGCCAGAGGAGGATACTGCTCTTACCAGTAACTTTAAAAGCTTCAAGAGCTTCTAGAAATATGGGGTACAGAGGGACAAGCTAATTTTCTTTCATGTACTTGAGGATTTGTATCATTGCCCTTGTCTCCCCTGCTTTGCAACATTTGCCAACCAAAATATTTCATGCAGCTTTATCTGGCTTAACTCCAGCTTCTTGCATTTTGTTAAAAATCTGACGGGCCTCTTCATATTTTGCCTGGATCCACCACAAAAAGAATAAACATCTTCCTTCAAAACATTACACTCTAACATAGACATCTATACGCAGTTAAAGCTATTTACAGTAGCATTCAGCTCAGTTAAAATGCCAAACCACCAAAAATGCACACGCATAGAAAATGTCGAAAAGAAAAAAAAACTGCTTTTTCCAATCAAGGACAATTATTGTCAAATTCGGATACAAGCTTTGACATTAACAGTACATTTGTAACCAACTAAGAAAACTATAAAATGGTTAAGTGGATATGACAGAAATCTTCCCTATGTTTGTACTTTTACCTAAATGCTGCAGCTTTCAACAGCTTTAGACAAAGAGTAGCATTTTCTCTCTTCTCAAGGTCGCTTCGATATGAGTTTCAACCAATAGCATGCATTGATACAAAGCATGAAAAGAGGCAAGAAAATAACATCCAAACAAGCCTTTTTGAACTACGTAAGGAACAGAGGACGGTTATATGGATTATGCACAAAGTGAGGTTCTTTTTTAGCTGTTTCCAACCATTTTCTCTTAGGCTTTCCTCTCCCTCTCTTGTCATGGGTACTTAATATCAACTAAAATTTTATCACACAAGCCAAAGAGAGTTAAAAACAGAACTTTCATCAACGATTAAAACACACAATGCCATGCAATAAGGGTGCCAATGTACCCAAACCAACCAGAGTTTATTCTGATATACTCTTTCCCCATCAACATCTACACTCTTTGAAGCCAATGCAAAATCGAAATATAAGTAACAGCATCAATTTTAAATCCTTTTTCTTGCATTTGCTGAAACGAATACTTAATTAATGAAACCCTCCCAGCTTCTCCAAAAATGTCAAGCATTGTTGTGTAAGTGAACTGGTCATGCCTAAAGCCTTTAACTTTACCAACCCAATCGAGAAAAAGCCATGCTTTTTCCATTGGTGGGTTGGTTTTAAGGACTTGGTTGATTGTAAAAGAGTCCATTTGATGGGTAGCTGCTTCAGTTGGGTTTCAGCTGAGTCCCAAGTCGAGTACTTGAGGATCTTGTAAATGTTTGATATTGTGTCTTTCATTTCAAGTTTTGGCTCAACATCAAGTGATTGCATTGATGTTTTTATGATTTTGGTAAATTTATATTTGGTGGGTGTTTTGGGTTTGTGATGACGAAGGGAATGTAAACATTTGATGGGGTGACTCCATTGTCTGAATTTTGTCACAAATCCATGAAGATACTTCATTATTAACATGTATTGAGATCAGAGCTTTTTCATGGAAAAGATTCTGCTTTGTAATTCCTGTAGCTTCAAGTAATTGAATAAAACCATGGAGGGGCTTAAACAGGGATGACTGGCGAGAACAGAGGAGTCGACGTGGGAAATGTTTAGCGCAAAGGATGGACCATGAGAAGTTTGGTAAGATATTTGAGACTTGAAGGAATGAAAGTTATGGAACCATTTGAGGAAAAACACAAAAAGAAATTTGAGAATGACTGGGAAATGATCGCCACTTGAATAGAATTTTAGGTTCAGTACATTCAGCTCAATCAAAGCGGAAATCTAAAAACCCAAAGGTAGTAAAATCGAGCCCAGGTTGCTCGAGCACATGTAAATGCAATTGGGATCCAGATATTTAATTTAAAGCATTTGGAAGTTTTAAGAAGCACATCCCCTTTGATTGTTTCGCGAAAAATTATTTTTAAAAAATAATTTTTATATTTTCAGATATTTATTTGATAAAAAATTGATTGATCAATGAAAAATAATTTATTGATCAATGAAAAATAAAGACATTTTTTTAAAAATTGTTTTACAGATTTATAAAAAAAGATATTTTTTAAAAAATAGCTATCTATGAATAGAATTATTTATTAATATTTTTTAATATAATTTTACTGATAAATAATATTATATTAATAAATAATATTATAATATATTAATAAATAATATATTATTAATAAATAATATAATAATAAATATTATTAATTTAAGTAATAAATATTATAATAATATATGAACAAATAATATATTATTAATAAATAATATACTATTAATATAATATATCAATAAAAATTATTTAATAAATAATATATTAATATATTAATAAAAAATATAAAGAATAATAAATAGTTTTATTTTAAGTATTTTTTATATTAAAATAATATTTTAATATTAAATATTATTATTAAAATATAATTATTTTTTAATATTAATAATCTTAATAATAAATAATTTCAATGTATTTTAATAATAAATAATTTTAATATTTTAATAGTTATATTAATATTATTTGAAAAAAAAAAAGATTTTTCAGAAAACAACCAAACAATAGAAAATATTTTTCATTAATTTATCCAAACATTAACTTATCCAAATAACAAAAAATCTCTTTCAATTCAGAAAATGTAAATATTTTTCAAAAATCATTTTTCGAAAGTCATTTTCTATAAAACAAACAGAGCCTTCCATTCAGTTTGAAGTGTTAAGATTTCTTGGAGAACTCTTCACCTTTCAAGTTTCAATCGTATTCTCATGCTATAACGCAATCTTCTTTTTTCCTTTCTTTCCTTGCCATAATAATATCTGCATAGTCTTAAATTCCCATAGCATTTAAATTTTAAATCATTTTCTTTGTTTTTCCTATTTTTTTCTTGGATGTTTGTTTGTTAATATTCTTTTGCAAGGTAACAAAGAGGTTCAATTCGTTAAAGAAAACCAAACTTCAGGGAATAACTAGTCATCACTTCATACCAATGTCGTAGATAGCACTGAACATGGAATAAGACTATACCTACTAGGAAATAAGCATGGAGTAATGATTCGATCTAACTCACATAGAAGCATTGCATCATATATCAAATTACAAAGCTCAATGCACGTTTTAGATTCTTCATATCTAAAAAATTGTGATACTTTGTGAGTCTAGACTAATAAAATCGGTATAAGAAGTTGTTTGTGCTAATCTGAGCTTAAGGGGGGCAAAACCCTAAAATTACAAAAGAGAGAAGGATAAAAAACGGTTAGGAACAAGGGTAAAGTATCCTAGTGTTTATGTTTCGATGCTCAAGTTAGAGATCAGCTGGAAAGGATAATATGGAAGAAAATAAAGAAAACATGAGAGTATAAGACTCTATTTGGTTTGAGAAAATATTTTTTGTTTTCTAAAAACTATATTTGGTAAACAAAAATAAAAATAGTTTTCTAAAAATAAGAAAATAAATAAACTATTCAATAATATTACAATTAATGGCATATAATTATAAATATAATAAATATATATTAATTAATAACATTAAAAAGTGTTTAAATATGGTAACATGTAAAACACAAGGAAAAAAAATAATGTAGATCCCTTATTTTCACAATTGAAAATATCTTTTTTTTTTATTTTCATATTTCAACTCATTTTCATTTTTGTTTTCTAAAAATTTATTTTCATTTTTAATTACGAAACATGTTTTCGCTCATGTTTTTCATTTTCCAAGAAAATGAAAATAGAAAATGATTTTTTTTAAACCAAACACTACCTAAGGTTCTTAGATGGTTTGAATGATACCTGAATATCCCTATTTATAGTTAGAAGGTGAGGGGTTCTGGGCAGCTTAGGCTACTTAAGGTCAGTTCTATGGTCATGGGTGACTCAAAGGGCTGAGTTAACTTAGATATTGACCATCCACTTAGAGAATGATAAGTCAGCATTTAAAGGGGCCCATTGGGCATATTGGTGAGGTGGCTGAACTAATGTGGCATTATGATCTCAGATTGGTTTGATTTGTTAGGTCAGGCCAAAAGTCTATAGGTAGTCTTTAATGAGAAAAAATGACCAAAATACCTTTTAGACCTAAAAATATTCCTAATATTTTATCTCTCCACTGAGTAGTCTAAGTATCAGATTAACATATCATGGGTTGAGTCAATCTGATGTGTGCTTGGTAGTATTAAGCTTAAGTTTCTTAAGCGTGGGCTTTGAAGATTTATTTAGTTGATTCGACCTTAAGTCACCAAGATGAGAGGTTGTGGGTGTTAACATAAGAGAAGGTTGGATCCAGTAAGTATATGGTCAGCAACTGACGTGTTTTATGTGCCTAGCATTGTGTGATCGTAGTTAATTGGTCTGCTGTTACAAAGTTCAACATTAGACTTTATGCTTTTCTTGGTTTGTAAATTATTCTTTTGCATTAGGCCATAGCTAACCTAACTAATATGACTAACTTTGTTAAGTTGACTGACATGTCCTTTTTAAAAATTGATTTGTTGTTAGAAATTGAATTCATATTTAATAAAGAGAAAAAAATTTGGTATTTAAATGAATTTAAGTTGAAAATCTAAAAGGTTATCATTGGCAATCGTTTCTACCATATGACGTGATATGAAGCGTCCATCCAATCTCTGTGTTGGCTATATAAAGGGGCCATAAGGTTTTTACCTTACTTTATAACCTTTTTGCTTGACTGCTGACCTAATTTGACTACTTTTCTAGCCATTTTTCAAGCTTTTTTTAATGATTTTTCTCTTTTTAACCTCCTTGATACGTTTTTTTTAACCCTTTCTCATTATGTATTCTAATTCTAATGTGCCTGGGAGTTTTAGGGAGGAGCCAAAGGGAGGTTAGCTTAGCCGTCAAGATTTTTTAGATAAAATAAAGCATCTTCTGTCATTACAAAAAAAAGATTATAATCAAACAGCTTTTTGGTTAAATTTGATATCTACTAAAGATTAAAGAAAACTCAAGAAAAATGCTCGTACTAGAGGAGAATGAGTTTTTCATGGCATGGATAAGCTTCTTGTTGCAATAAACGTTGCCTTTGAAAATCCTTCAGCCTCAAAGTTAGGCGTCAGTCCAACTTCTTCGGCTTACCTTTCTTTTTCTTCTACTCCCTTATTCTTCTCAACCTTAAACTTGTGTTTCTATGTTCTCTCAATGTCCATCTAGACCAGTCTTAAGGTCTAATCTTAGTATGTATCACGAGCTTGATAAGTCTCTTACCTCTTCTTCTTGTTCTTCCAATGTGATAGAGATACTTGTTTTTGTTCGGTTATAGGCCTTTGTTGCCTCTTTGGAGAGCGAGTCATCAGACGATAAAACCTCCGAGAGTGAGCAACTTATAAACAAGTAGGTAAAGGGGTCTAACCAAGTTGAGGAAGAAAAGAGGGTTAAAATGAGGAAGATATCACCTCAAATGGTGATATGTACGACCTTATCCCTTTTTATACCCTTTGTGACCTAGGTATAACCCTAAAAGATGTGATACAGTGCTTAAAGGACATGGTCAATCCCAAGGATTGCTCTAACATGTGCTTGGTGCATCATTCCTATGTTTAGACACCCATTTTGTTTAGGAAAAATCAAATTTCTTGATTTTACTCTAATCTGATTTTGGATTTTATATTAGGCTTAATTAGATTTTAGCTCAAATTCAATTTTGATTCTTTTTATTTATTTAACCTTAATTTTAGTTATTATTCTTTTCTTTCCCTATTTATTGTCTTTCCTTTCTTTTTTCTTTGGTTTAGTCCTAGAGTCTTTAGTGCATTAAATGCACTGTCAGACTCTGTAGCAAAATTTTTAAAAGCTGAATTTTAGTGGAAGAAATTGGTAATGGCCACCATTTTTTCGTCTTCAAGTACCATTTTTTCTTCTTCAAATCTTAAAATATCATCTTCAAATGTCAAAAAATCTGGGATTTGATCTTTTAATGTCTTTATAAATAGAGCCACACAAGGTTACAAAGATCAAGAGACACAGAACCCAAAAAATACACATTGCCAAAATCAATTCAAACACCTTTATCAAAGAATCCAACACACACACACCACTCATACCCCTGCACACCAAACCTCTCATCAGCACTAGCCTAGCACTAGCCCCGCATCAACCCATAATTGACCTCACGCAAGCCACCTTTGCGCGCACCAAGACTACCCATCCAAGATTCCCACCAATAACATCAAAATCTATTCTACCAAAATCAAAAAGAAAAAAAGAAAAAAAAAACAAACCAAAAAGAAACCATAGCCTTTGGTAGCGGGGAACCACAACGCCGTAACAAAAACAAAAAAATATATATGTTTGGCTGAAACTTTAGGCCTAAATCTATGTCATTTGAGGTCACTTCTTGCAAAATGGAGGTTGAATTAGTGTTTAGGGAGTCAAAAAAAGATTTTTAGATTTTTTTGAAATTTTTTTGGCCACCCTTGACGGTGGCTAATAGTGGCGACATTAGGAGATCATTGGATCCTGGGTTTTTTTTTTTAGAAAGTGAGAAAGTGTCTTAAAGGGAGAGAGAGAGAGAGAGTAGAGAGATAAAGAATAAGAAAAAATGAAATAAAAAATTTTTTTCTTGGTTTTTATATATAAAAAAAAAAAGATGAAATGAAATTGTTTTGAACTAGGAGGATCAGCATGTAGACCTTACTAGGACCTGGGGTCCACGTAACTCAACTTACAACCTGATCTATTTCAGCCTTAGACTGATCCAATTAGACTGTTTTCGAATCGGACAAAACCGCTATGAACCACCTCAAACCGCCATCGAATTAGGTTAAACTAGCAAGGACCAATCTAGACCACGCTAGATCGGGGTGGACCGTTACTAAACCACCGTTTACATTTGACCAGTGTTGACTCATCGTTGATCGATGAAAAAGTGATTTTTTTTTTCAATTTTTTTTATTTATTCCATTTTTTCTTTTTGTGTTATTTTTAATATTTTTAATTTACAATTTAGGATATGTTAAAATAAATAAAATAATAAATATAAAATTTTGTAATAATGAATGAATAACAATAATAATGAAAAATAAATAAAATATGATAAAAATAAAATCATAATTGGTGATTTATTAAAAATATTTACATAGAGAAATTTTCTAAAATATTCTAAAAGTGTTAGAAATATTTTAAAACTTTTCAAGTATAAAAAAATTATTAATAAAAAAATAAAATCACAAGTGGTGATTTTATTAAAAATACTTACATAAAGAAATTTTCTAAAATATTCTAAAAGTGTTAGAAATATTTTCAAAATTTTTTCAAGCATAAAAAAATCATTAATAAGAAATAAAATCACAATTGGTGATTTTATTAAAAAGATTTTCACAAAAATATTTTTTAAAATATTATAAAAGTATTAAAAATATTTTAGAATTTTTGCAAGCGTAAAAAATATTATTAATAAAAAAATAAAGTCACAAGTAGTGATTTTATTAAAAATATTGATATAAAGAATTTTTTTAAAGTATTCTTAAAATACATATTTAAAAAAAAAGTGGCGATTTTTTTAAAAGTATTTTAAAAATTTTCAAACAAAAAAGAAATATTAATGGGATAATGATAAAGTCACAAGTGGTGATTTTATCAAAATTCTTAGATAAGATATTTTTCTCAAAATAGTCTAAAAATGTTGAAGATATTTTAGGAATTTAACCAATAAATTTTTTTACCTCAATAATAAAATGAATAATAAATAAACATTAGAAAGTATATTAAAAATTTCTTCAATAATGAAATCAAAAGAGAATCACAAGTGGTGATTTTCTTTTAAATTTTCAAATCATACCATAAGTGTTTGTATAAGAGAATTATGATTTACTTTGCTTTGAAAACATTAAAATAAATTCAATAACGGAATCCCTTCAAGAAAATAAGTGATTTATTTGAATACCCTTGAGGTGAAAATTTTTTTTATGTTATATTAAATGTATCAGAAATAACTTAGAAATTGTCAATATTCAAATAATAACAATAAAAATAAAATAATAAGTTAATAAGTAAAAAAAAAACTATTTGAACAAAACCACTTTTAAGATTTTATAAGATTAATTCATACCTTTTTCGGAATGACACTGTGGGAGTGCTATAACCTTTTCCACATATAAGTGTACTCCCAAACCCAACCTTAAATTCGTAGAACAAAAAATAGGATTAGTGGCCAATTGCACCTTAACAAAAAAAATTGGTGGCAACTCTTTAACTTTTATGTCTAATGGTAAAGTCTCCAAACCAATACGTTAAGATACTGTGCTTTGAAGGTCAAATTCGATCTTCATAAAATGGGGTACAACGTAATAATGCTGACCACTAATGATCAAGTTACTACTCCTTTGGACACTGACAAAATTTAGGTGTACTGGGAGCCCATAGTAGCCGATTTGAGATTCTTTTTACATTTTTTCATTTTTGAACTTCATCTTTCTTATGATTTCACTATCACTCAGTTCGTCTTAAATTTTTTTTGGTACATAGTAAGATTCATTATTCTTTATATGAAGCTAAGTTTAGATCTCACAATTCTTTATTTAAAGGATTTTTTTATAGTCAAGAAGCATTTTCATAATAAGAGCTGGTTTTACGTCATAACTCATCCCTATGAAGAAAAATTTTATAGATTGTTCGAGCTTAATAAAGAGTTGAAAATTGCTCTTCCTCCACATTCAAAAGGATAATAAGGGGTATGAGAAGTGAATAACAGATTAGGTACATTTGAAGACATCCAAGTCAATCCTCTCAAAATCAGTGAGCTCAAAGCTCAGGATAAAATAATGGACTTCTTTAGGAGAGGGAGTTGGTTATGGACGCCAATAAGCTGACCTTCCTTTTTGTTGTAAAAGAGGTTAACTGTTAAGGTAGGTTCGAGATAACTTTACGCGATGTTTATTCTATAAAATTTTTTTTAACATTTAGCTTATTTTTTTTGCAGACATATTGTTTCAAATGGGAGATTTTGAGTTCGCCCGTTTTTTTCATGCTCTCAAGTTTAAAAAGAGAGGTAAGGCTCTTATTTAGCTTAGAGTCCTTCAAAGGAAGTTAAAATAATCAACCCTCATCTTTCTCAGCCTCCCTCTAACCCAACCGTGCCCTAAAAGAGGTAGAAACAAATGGCCCAAATGGAGAAATCCTCAAAGAAACAAAGGACTAAAGCCTATCTTGTTGGATAAAGCACCAAGTTTAGCCCATCTCAAAATGGGTGGTAATAAATATAGAGTTTGACTCCACAGAAGACCCATTTGAAAACCCCAAGGTGGTAAAAAAAATCATAAAGGTAACCTTTATAAAAAAAGTTAGTATTACCTTTGAGCTTGGTTTATCTTTTTTTTTTATATTTCTTATTTTTCTCAAGTCTAAGTTCAATTGTTGTTTTATGCAACCTCTGAATAACTATCAACCTCTGTTTCTTAGACTATGAGTCAGGGTCTGTTAAACATTTATCGACCAATTTTGCATTATCATAAGACCAAGCAGGACCTGAATAACTATACTTAGGATTTCCATATAGCCATCGAGGCCAATAAAATATTGAAGGTCTTTTTAGCTAATACTAAAAAAGGCAAAGAAAAGCTCAACAAGAAAGTGGATGACTTGGTTACTAAGCTTGAAAACATGTCCATGCAGAAGGCTATTGCTGAGTCTCTCCATCAACAAGCTAAACTCAAGCTTAATGAGGCTTTAGCTGAGGTGGAAAGGTTGAGTCAAAAAGGAGAAAGCTAGACAGTAAACGGTTGATGATTTCTTAGCATCCATAGAGTTTTATGATATGTAGACTGAGTTTGCTCAGAGCCAAGTTTTTTATGCCTTTGACTTACTAAAGGAAGAGGTATAGTTTCACTTTACTGACCTAAACCTTGACCTTTTTTATGTTAAACTTGACAATATCAAGTCTCAATCAAACCTTTATTCTTACTAAGGTCGTTGAGGATTAAGAAGACGTTATGCTCGAAACCGAAGTCAATACTATTCTTAAAATTGAGGTTAGAGCTAAAGTCAAAATTAAAGAGTAAGAAAAAGAGGCAGAGGAAGGAAATGAGGCTTAAAGTAGCTCTTATTATTTTTATTATTTGATATTTTTTATAAACTTTTTATTGATGATTTTCTGTTTAACTCTGAGATCGATTTTTTTGTGATCTCCTTCAAACATTATGAAGAAAGATATTTGATGAAATGAAACAAATACAACTGTTGCATAATGCTTTAGTTCAAAATTTTCTTTACCTCATAGCTTGTTTCTCTAAGATTAATAATTCTACTAACCAAGCTCTAGCTTGGCACTTTGTAAATAAGAAAAAATTAAAGAAAATTTTAATTAAACTTAAAAATCCATAATGGTTAAACCAAGTGTTAGCTTAGTGTGACTGATCTCAAGTATTAAGTTAGATAGCTAGTTTTACCAAGCTAGATGGAGAACTTTAGACGTTAGACATTAGGTATTACTCAGTCATTCTCAATACAAAAATTCATTAAGTACGAGCTCGGTTATTAGCGAGCTTCATATTTTAAGAGTAATATTATTTTCAAATCTACTATTTGCTAAGAAGGTATAATGAACGAGCTTGAAGCTTTTATTTAGCTTAGAAATGGGTAGTATAAATGAGGTAGTACAAATGCCTATTAAAATTACAAGTGTAAGTTCGACCTCATAGGCCTTTACTAGTAGTAGACCTTAAGGTTATCTGTATTACATGTCCTCGGGATGGAATTTCCATTCATATTTTGTAGCTTATAAATCACATCATGGATGACTTCTTTAACTATATAAAGGCCTTTCTAGTTCAAGGGTAACTTTTCATTTCAATTATCGACTCTTTAGGCCTCTATTTTTCTAAGCACAAGGTCACATTTCTTTATGTTTTTTCATCGAACCTTTTTGTTGTAGAAACTAGACACCTTTTTATTGATAGGCTGCTATTCTAGTTAAAATTATGTCTCTTTATTCCTCTGTCAAATCCAAATTAACTCCGAAGGCTTCTTCATTCTATTCTTTAATTCATAGCTAGACTTGGAAACTAGAAAAGCTGATCTTCATAGAAACCATGACTTTTGTTCCAAAAGCTAAATTAAATGGGGTTTTTCTTATAGAAACCTTTTATGGTCATCCTGAGGGTCCACAATATGCCAAGCAACTCGTCGACCCACTTGCCTTTAGCTTCATCTAACCTTTTTTTAAGGGCCTTAAGTATAGTCTTGTTAGCTACCTCTGCTTGGCCATTGGACTGAGGATGGGCAACCAAGGTGAATCTTAGATCAATGCTAAGATTAAAATATGATTAGCCTCAATGTGGACATAAGAAGTTATCTATGCCAAGCTGAGCTTAAGGGGAAAAACCCTAAAATCACAAGAAATAAAAGGATAGAGAACGATTAAGAACAAAGGCTGGGGGTGTCTTTAGCGTTTGTGCTCTCATGCTCAAGTCAGAGATCAGCTAAAAAGAAAAATAAAAAAGTGAATAGAAAAAATATGAGAGAATAAGGTTCTTAGAAGGTTTGAATGGTACATGGATGTCCGATTTATGTTAGAAGGTAAGAGGTTTTGGGCAGCCAAGGTCATTTTTACGGTTAAGGGTAACTTGGAGGGCTAAGCTGACCTGGACACTAACCATCCATTTAGAAAATGACAAGTCAGCATCTGGGTGAGCCCCATTGAGCAAATTGAAGTGGTGGCTTAGTTGATGTGACATTGTGATCACTGGTCAATCTAACTTGTTAGATCGGTCCAAAAATCCAAAATAGCCTTGGCTTATAGTAGGCAGTCTCTAATGAAAAAAAATGACCAAGATGCCCTTTTGGACCTAAAAATGCCCTTAACCAAAGTGTAAACATCCCATTTAGTCTAAGGTTTTAATTAGAGTTAAATTTTTATTTTATTTTATTTTATTATTGAGTTTTTTATTTTTTATTTTGGTTGGTTAAAAATGAAAGAGTCTGAAATTAAAAAGAAAAAAAGAAAAGAAAAGTTGAGATTGAAAAAGGATTGAAATATGTAAATGTGTGTTTTATTTAGATTTTTAAGGTTTAAATTGAGTAAAAAAAATTAAGATAATTGTCTTCAAATTTAAACTCTTATTAAGGCTCAGATTAAATTCTTATTTAAAGAACCCAAACAAGCACAAAAAAGGATCAATTAACAAAAATAAATAAATAAATAATAGTTGTTGGGGCAAATTCCTTAATGTGATTTTAGGATTGGATGGGATTTAAAAAGTGTTGATCTAGGCAAACAAAAAAAAAAAGGAATAAAAGCATAAATTTTTTGCAATGATCTTTTAATCTTTGAAAATATTTGGAATTAAGTTCTTAATCAATTTTAAATTTTGATTTGGAGAAAATTTGAAATTTTTGACAAACTTTTAAATCTTCCAATACCAACAAATGAATTTCTAAAAGTAAGATTTGTGCCTGACTTGATTAGATCATCATGCCAAATCGAATGGGGATATTATCCCACATAATTCCTCGGAGGATGATAGTTGCAAATCATGAACCATCAGCCATTGCTAGACTTAACTTTAGTACACCCAAGACAAGTTGAGTTTTGCCAAACCACTTAAGTGTAATGCAAGCAGTCTCCACCAATACATTTATTGGTAGCATAGTTGTAGTTAAGCTTTTAATTTCGATCAAAGCGTTGGAAAATGTAAAAATTGGGCTCAATATAAGAATTTTTTATTTATTTTTAATTTGAGAAAATAAAATTGGAACAAGTTATGATTTAATTACGTGATTAGTTATTGGATAAATTGTGATTACATGTATTAAATTTTGTATTTGATTATTATATATTATTATTATGAATTTAATTATATATATTATCATGTATTTATATGCATCTCTTTTTTCATAAATTATTTAATAAATTCGATGATGAAGTTTCTTCAAAGAAACATATATGTTACTTGAATACTCTTAAGGTAAAGAATATTTTTAAGGGATTAACCAAAGTGTTAGAGAAAATCTAAAAATATTTTTAATATTTAAATATTAAAATTAATATAAATAATAAATAATAAGAATAAAATAAAGACCATTTTAATGAATGCTAAAAAGATAATTTAAAATTAATTGGTACTAATTTGTGGGCATTATGGGGTGTTATAACCTTTCTTATATGTATCTGAACTCCCAAACCTAATTTTGTTTAGAAGACTAAAACTTATTCTCTTTAGGAACCCTTAATCACGCTTATGATAACTTTAGAAATGATAAATTCGCTTAGATAATCAATCACATTTAGTTAAAAAAGATTAATGATGACTTCATATGTTGTGTCTAATGATTGAGTTCTATGACATGCACGTTATGACAAGGAGTAGACTGTTGAATTGATACAAGGTTTCAAATGAAAGCATCAGCATAGGAACTTGTAACATAATAGCTTAACAACATAAGCAAATTACTTCCATTTGCTAGGTGGTCTAATTATCGATAATCCTGGCAATGTTAGCAACCTTACATCCCTACAACCCATGCTAACAAATCACCTAAATGATCCATGGTTTTTATAAGAGTTAATTACACTTTGGCTATATAAACATAGAAAAAATTTATAAATTGGCACTTAAAGAAATGAAATGTAAAATTTGTAATCTAAACTTTCGAATAATGTTTCATTTTTATCCAAAATTCAAATATTATTAACTTAATTTGCCTATATGATATCTCATCAGTATAATTTTATTATATGCATTTTATTTGTTACATAAAAGTGTTAAATATTTTGTAAAAATCCTCTTGTGAATGTCACATGCCAAAAACTGATTGATTTATCCTAAATATTTTTTATAGTTTAGGTAAAAAATATTTTTAATTTATGTTAAAAAAGATGTTGATAGTATGTGTGGTGAACATATAAATTGATAATATCTATCAAACACCCCATAAATAAATCAATATGATTAACACAATTAGAGTTTGGGTTAATATGGTGCATAATTTGAAATTTTAGCATATAAATTGTAAATTATTTGAGGGTTTAAGGTGTGAATTGTATATTTTATTTTTTAAATATTAATTTTTTATATTTTCTAAAATTCGTATACCAAAAATGTAATTAACTCTTTTCATAAACACAACTACTTATCTCTTTTATAACAACAAACTCTCAAAATTAGAAAATTATAAGATTCATTCAACCAAAATACCCAATTAATTCAAAGTCCTAGATTTTTTTTCTCTTTAACCCACTTTGTCTATCTTGTGCGGACAAAAATAGATTAATACAAGCTTTTCTCTCGACCACAAAGAAAAGTAAGCAAACCTAGCATTTTTGTGATGTTAGACTAATCTTCAATGGGGATGTCAATTTTACTCATCCCTAATGTGAAACTTAACTTTTTATCCAAAAAAAAAATGGAGATGAATATTACATTATGGGACAGAGAAGAGGATGAGTATGACTTTAAAATTTTTATGGAGGATGAGTATGGGTATTATAACATTTTTCCCATACTTATATATGTATCCTACATATATATATTGAGTAAATAGATTTTTATTAAATAATGTAAATTATTATTTTGATTAATTAGAACTAATATATTTTATTTTAAAAGTATATATTAATATATATTTATTTAAAAAAATTACATAAATGTGTAAGATAAAATAAAAAAAAATAAAAAAATTATTTTTTAAAAAAAGTTACAAGTACGAGATTACCTGTATCTATTAAATATCCGTAAGAATAGAGATAGAGATAAATTTGAAATAACTATCGAGTATGGGTACAAGAATAGATATAATATAAAAACTGAGGATGAAAATGTAAATTGCTCCATCCATTTCATACCTTACCCATTGGTATCCTTAGTCTCCAATAAATTTTAGTTTATCACTTATTTGATCAACCTTAAGGAGACGTTTGATTCATAGATTTTTAGATTTTGGGAAGGTAGGTGATTCTAATAAAAAGTGATAGCCACAGAATATGTGATTCTTGTGATTTGTTGACTTTACGGAATGTAAGAGTTCTATATTTAATTCACAAAATCTAAGATTACTTAATGTATTCTTTTACTATATAACCATTGATGACACATGAATAATACGTGATATTCATAAAATTATTTATTTAACAATTTTTTTAATATATTTATTTTCATAATATATTTATTAACACATGAATAATCAATTTATTTAACATTTTCATAATATATTTATTTATTTAACTTACAAGTAATTTAATTAAATTAATTTAGAGTAAATTACAGAAAACCCCTTTGTGGTTTGTGAGGCAATTTGAGAATGCCTCCTAAGGTTAAATTTTGACATTTAACTATCTTGTCATTATTTTCATTATCATTTAACTTATTTTTGTTAGTTTTAACACTAATACCGTTAATTTTTTTTATTTACCAATACGATTTTCCCCAATTTTTCTTTTTCTTATTCCTTTTGACCTTCTAAGTATTTCATTATCTCACCTATTTACCTAATTTAACCTTCTAAGTATTTCCTAAACACAACACCAGAAATCTGGAAATCATGGAAAGAACACTAGCCATAATCACATAATTTAAGTTACACTTCTGCCTTACAACAAACAAAAATTACATGTTGTAACCATAAAATATAAAATTTTATAAAATCTAGGCATTTTATTAAATAATTACCAGTAACCCTTAAATCCCCAACTTTACGTGTTCATGAATTATAAAATTTCATTTTCATTTTTTTATATATAGAGACGTCGGTGTGAATGTAGATTACAGTTATTGTGAACAACCGTCAACCGTCGTCTAATTGAACGTAGACGATGGTTGTTATTATCTAAACGTCATCTATATATAAACAAAGTTTATAAAAATAATCGTTTGTATAGCATTTTTGTAATATATTTATTAATACATAAATAATTAATTTTTTAATATATTTATATATATTTATATAATATGTAACTTATTTAATACATCATGTATAAAATATATATTAATTTTATAATTCATTAATACATTTTATATATTGCATATAAAAATATTTTTTAATCTAAAAATTAATTAAAAAAATATTTTATGACAAATATTTGTTTTATTTTAAATAGAATATTATTGACATAATAGATATACTTTAATAATTTTTATTATTATATCTTAATTAAATAAAATCAAATTACTTCTAAAAAACTCAATTAAAAAATAAATTAAAATAATTGAATTAATTCCTCTTTTGTATAAAATGATATTTTTATATGCGTGATGTGAGATGTCAAATGTTGAAGTTTTATGTGTTAGATTGAGTCTTAATTTATGAAACAATTTATATAACATTAAAAGATATAATAGACACTAAATACTAATCATTGAGAGCAAAAACTGGATAAATTTAAATTTTTCTTATGAATATGGATAAAAAGCGGAGGATTTTTTATTTCTAATTATTTTCTCTTTTCTTGATATTATTAATAATTTTAGAAACCCTCAATGAGTAACATTCTGTAAACCATATGTGAAAATCAAGTTACAAAAAGTTAAAATTTTGTTTTAAGAAATCTCCAAATCGGCGTAAATATTTACTTTGAATCAACAAAGATAGAGACAGAAAGATTACTCGAAGAAGTTACAGATGCCACTTCTCCTTGGGATAAATTACCCATGATCTTTCTACAGACCACTCGCATGATGCTTAAAATTCACAGTTTCCCCAATCATGCTACTTGCATAAACCAAATAACTACCTTTACCATTTGTGATGACAAGTGCATTTATGATTACAGCAATCTAAGCCAAACCCAGGAAGCAGATCCAAACATTGACACTAGAATCCAGGAAGATTTTTTCTATAAAAGCAAATGGTCTAAAAATGAACCAAAATTAGATCAGCTGAAAATGTAATTGTTATATGTAGGATCAAGTCCAGATCTACTCACCCGTGGAGGTGGAATTTCATTACCTAGAGCATAAAATTGATACAACATCAACACTGAAATATGTCATTGCAAGAGTTCCCAGGGGCTGCATCCAGCTGTTGAAGTGCCAGAACGTCTCATCATCATATGCAAAATCACAGTCCT
Source organism: Durio zibethinus (assembly GCF_002303985.1). The sequence continues at coordinate 5,815,151 of NW_019168470.1, forward strand.
CGCCTTCCTAATATCATGGTTACACGTGTCAGCCTGTCGACCCAATTTCTCGATGATTTCCATAAATACTTCAAACTTTCTTTTGATCTCATCAATTGCAAGCTTCACCGCATCTTCTTCTTTATGGGCAAAATCAGCAATTTGCAACAGTGATTCAATCACAATTTCCAATCGGCTGACAAGCAATCTTATGTTTTCCATGTCATAGATCGTAATGCCAGTACGAAACTCCATTGTAGCTATCAACTCCTCGTGCCCTTTCAGCTCATTCTCATAGCGCTTCCAAAGCCAGTTGCACCATTTTCCAAGTGAACCAACAGGAACTGTCATTGCACTTGCCAAAGCTGTTACAACACGCGGTGCAGCTATGGCTGCTGCCACCACGGAAAAAATCCACACTGAGATAAAAATTGTTACAAACAAGACATATGACACTCTCCTCCTTGTTTTCAGAGATTTCAATTTCTTATGGAGGATTCTCTTCCGATCTAGCAATTTCTGTAGAACTAGTTCTTGCTGCCCACGGACTGAGTCAAACAGTAGAAAGAACTCCTCTGTGAACGGCTTCTCAGCTGCTTTAAATTTCCTTAGTTCTTCTAAGGTCTTCACAAATTTCTTCTCATCAGTCCAAACTTGTAACCCTCCCTCTTCGTCAAAATACTTAACTGCCAACTGAACAATTAATTGGTTGTTTCGAGCACGTTTGAGGCAATTCTCAAGGGCAGTGCAAAAGTCCAAAGTCGTTTTACTGTTCTCAAAATATTCCTCCACCAAAGATAACAAGTCCGGATTGTTCCATTTATCTTTCTGACAATCCAAAATGATTTTGACCGCTTCCTGGTTCGTTTCAAGAAGATGTCCAATAACCTCTTTGAACGAGTCAAAAGATAAGGATTGAACAGCCAAACCAGCAGCAAGTGTGCCAATGACACTGTTAGCACGTTCCTGGAGTGTTGCATTGAACTGTTGTAAAGCTGAATCATGTCTACAAGCAGCCTCGTACGAGCTCAACTCAACTTCAAACTGAGAATCAGTCCGGACTTGGGAAGACGGTTCTGGACCATCTCCTTTCGTTTTGCTAGATTGAAATCCCATCATAGCTGATAAAGATTCAAATGGTGATGAAGAAGATCTTAGGAACCCAGAAGCACTTTTTGCTTGTAATCTATTGCTTGTAGCCAAATTTTCACTAAAAGGGTCAGAAAGAAATTATAAGGGTCAGAAAGAAATTATAAGGATCAGATATAGTAGCTTTTAAGGTAGAAGTTAACTCAAGAGCCAAAGCTTGTTGTATGTCAATTCTTTGCAGAGGTATGATGGTCTTTTATACTTCAATAATTAAACAAATTAAACATTTCAATAATCAAACAAAATCCAGCCCATACTTTCTTTAAGTACAGCAAATTAAGATCTTAAAAACCCAGAGATAGTTTTCACGTGTGGGTACCAATTATATCCAGAAGATAATAAAATAATTATCTCAAAATGTAAAAAAATTAATCTTTCAGATATCCCAGATATCGATGAGCTTAAAGTACCTGAATTTCAGATGAAAAGTCTAAGAATTCGATGGTTTCCTGATTACTTCTGACTTCAGATACTTGGAAGATAATAAAGCTCAAAAATATAAGCCAACCACAAACAAGCAAGGTCAACAGCTATATGATCTTGTGAACTCAAGGAGCAAAGCTTGATACCCAATTGAAGATTTAACAAATAGGAGTAAGGATTTAAAAAGAAAAAAGGGAGCATTATACAAGAAGGAAAGGCATTGTTTTGTGATAATGCAAGAAGAGATGGGGTTGCGGGAATGAGGAAATCGAAGGGAAAGTGAAGGGAAATGAGAAAGTAATTGTCAGAGAAAGTGAAAAAGGAGGTTGAACTAATGCTTAGACATAACGCATGTACTCATAGAAAAGCAGAACCTTCCAGCAAATCTGGCTTTTCGCTGCTTAATTCTTTCAAAGTCTCGGTCAATGCCTAACTCATTCCAAGAGAACATCTTCGTTAAGTTTTTTCGAATTCTTCATGCATATTATTATTTAAGAGAAATTATTTAATATATTTACAGTAAAATTTTTTAATTCAACAAGTAAGATTCAAATAATAATACATATATTATTTTTTAAAATTAATTTTTTAAATATATAAGAGATATATATATCATCATTTTAATTTCACATGTAGAATTAAAAATTTTATTTTCATCGTATTTAATAATTTTTCATTATTTAAATAGTTTATATTTTATGTATTATGAATACATAAATTTTATATATTATAAATAAATCAGATAATATTATTTCATTAATAACGTGAATCAAATGATATCATCTCATTAAAAAATAAAATTTTTAAAAATATTAATTTTTTATATATTTATTTAAAGATTGATATTTACTTAGTAATAAGATGACATAATTTGATTCATTGACAATATATAAAACATATATACTAACATTACATTAAGAATGCATTTGATTTAGAAGAATCCATAAATTTTCTTTTAAAATCTTGACAATGAGTATTTGATTCTCACATTTTATTCAGTATAATTTGATTACGAGAGAAAATGTTAGATTTTCAATAGTGCCCAAAATCTCGGACTCAAAAATCAACCTCTCCCTGTGATATTCTAAGATTTCGAGATGACAGTTATCTTATTTTTAAATTTGACCTGAACACAAAATGATGAAATAGTTGTTACCTTTTTGTAAAATATGTTTGAAAGTGACTGAAATTCAGTTGTAGATTTTTATATATAAAAAAAATTTTATATTATAATTAAGGGGTTACCATGAAAAATGCCTTAAATAATTATTTTATAATTTTATAAATTGATTATTTAAGACATTTTTGTATAAAAAATATTTTAAATAATTTTTTTATATTTTTATAAAAGTATTATTTAAAGTGTTTTTATATAGAAAATGCCTTAAATAAATATTTTATATTTTTATAAAAATATTATTTAAGGTATTTTCTATACAAAAATACCTTAAATAATCATTTTATATTTTTATAAATAGATATTTAAGAGTTTTTATACGAAAAATACCTTAAATAATCCTTATATTTTAGGATTTAGGATTAATATTTTTTATAAAAGGATTATTTAAGGCATTTTTGTACAAAAAACGCTTTAAATAATCTTTTTCTATTTTATGATTTAGGGTTAATAATTTTATAAAAGAATTATTTAAAGTATTTTTTTATAGAAACACCTTAAATAAGCCATTTATAGAGGATTAATATTTTTATAAAATGATTATTTAAGGTGCTTTTTGTACAGAAATAACTTAAATAATTCTTTTATAAAAATTAAAAGGATAATTTAAAGTATTTTTTGTATATAAACACCTTAAATAATCTTTTTATAAAAATATTAACTTTAAAAACTAAAACATAAAAAGATTCCATCAATAAATTTAAAATTTTGTCAATTATTTTTGACACATAATTCTGTCAATAATATAATTATTCCATCGGTAAATATTTCTTCATTAATTACATCAGCACTCTGTCGATAAATATTTCATCGGTAATTGTGTCGACAATTTTTCGATAATCTATTAGTAATCCGTTGGTAAACCATTGCTAATTAGTCGATAATTGGTTTGTAATCCATCAATAAATACTGATTTCCATCAGTAATCCTTTGCTAATCCATCAATAAATTTGTTAGTAATTTGTCAGTATTCTTAGGGTAATCCGTTAGTTTTTCGTTAGTAAGTCGCTAATAAGCCATTGGTAATTGCTACTTTCTGTTGCTAAAAGTGAAAATTTCGATGGTAAAATCTAAAGTTTGTTAGTAATTTGATTAATTTGATTAATAATTATTTAAGAAATCTTTAAATTAAAAATAAAACATGTGTGATTCTTTTAAAAGTCTATTTATTTGTCTATTATTCATTAAAAGTGTAAAGATGAAATTCACATCATAAAGTTTACATCTACAAAAATTCTAAAACAATCCAAACTATAAAGTTGAAATCCATAAAATATAGTAGTGTAAAACAACTCAAATCATCATAATATAAGTCTTGAAAAACATGTCATTGTGCTACATCTCCTAATCTAAAATTTGCGTTGTTGTCATCATGTTTAAAAGGTACTTCTAATTATGTTAGAGGAAATTATCTAAACCCCATCAATTGCATCATTTGATCCATGAAAGATCTAAACTTAGCTTTCAGCTCAATTCTCAACTCATCAATTTGTTGTTATATCTGAGATTGAAGAGGTACAAATAGCATACTACAAAGTAAGTGGGATATTGCTGCTGCAACATTGGACTGACTAGAGTAAAGTAGCTCTTTAGATTTATCTGTAGCTCCAAAGCCATATACATGAGTGTGCCTAACTTCAACCCTCTAATAGCTTTGGTCTATGCCTGTGGATCGAAAATCAAGATGATTGAAAGAGTCTTCACTATATTTTTGAGATAATGTAGTAGCATAGTTCTCTTATAAAAAGTTTAAAACAATTATCATTTCATTTTACCTATGTAGTTCAATAAAGTAAGACAATTTCAAACAATTACAACATCAAGATTTACTGAAGAATGGAAAAAAAATCTAAACAAGTCACGATTAAATATTTAACAGTTTTTACTTTTCACAATAAAAAGTATAACATTTTTCCTTGCTCCAAGGTACTCTAACTCAATGATATATTCTAAGATACCATAAAAGTCATGCTCATAATCATTGTATCAACTTTTTTTCACTCATATCCCATAATTCATCATCTTTCGAGTTTGGCCATAGTTAGCTATATAAAACTTAAAACCATTCACAAAGTAACCTTTAAAACACATAACCAAGCATTCAAGGCTATAAGCTATCTCAACTAGATATCAAGTTGCCATTTTGTTCTTCAACTTATCCAACCATAAAACATTAAAATTGATCATTGTTTAAATTTATATGAAAATATAATTTTAATTCATATATGGTATTATGCTCTAAACTTACAAATTGTCTTAACTATTGTTGCAATCTTGTATCACGTGCTTTCTCTAATTCTATATCACTTATATTCATAAATTATCTTTTCATCGAGTCACTGAATATCTTATCATTATTAATTACAAATTAAAAAAAAATGTTAACTTACATTGTAGAGTTAACATAGTACTTACTCAATGTAAATATTTATCTCTTCACAATTCAATAAAACATATAAATGTGCCTTAGTGTGCTCATAAATTAATAACCATCAAGAATTATCTTGTGGATCTAATGCTCGGTTAGGATGAGTGAAAATCCAAAAATGTCTTCTAGATTCTGTGACTCCCACATCATCATTACATAGAACTCAATTCAATTTTGTTGACACATTTAGATCAAAATAGAATGAGCAAAAAGTAGATGTCTCATCGATAACTTATGCCTCACATATATATGCTTCAACAAATGCTCGATTGGTGCATTTTTCTTAAGATGATGAAGAAACCTAGTCATCATCATAACATAACATAAATGTTATTAAAGGAAAATAAAATTAATCAATGTTAATGTCTAACATTGAATCATATTACCTCTCAAATAGATACATCCATCAATAATTAACAAGTTCACCAATTTTTGCCTCATTAGGCAAGTGAATCGGAAAATGCTCCATAAAATCAAAGAAACCTAGAGAAAAAATCTTTTCTAATTCACAGATTGTTTTCATAATGTTTTTTTCAACACTTCCATATGATTTACATATATTTTAGTAAAACATAGATCTTTAAAAAATTAAGATAACTCAGTAATTGCATCACAAATAGAGTTAAGCACCAAATCATTAAAGGTTATTGGGAGTAATCGTTGCATGAAAACATGATAATCATGACTTTTCATCTCATAAAACTTGCAATCAGCCATATTTGTGCATCGAGTTATGTTAGATCTAAAACTATCAAGAAGTCTTAATTGTTTAACTCACACACAAATATTTTTTTCTTTGCCCTTTGCTTAAAGTGAAGCTTTAGGCAGGAAAACTTTTTCATTCCTTTTAACCAATTCTAACTCAAGTTGTTTGCAATACACCTTCAGATCTAGTTTAGCTTTTATGTAGTCTTTGGTTTTATCTTTAACATCCATTATTATGTTAAAGACATTGTCAAAGACATTACACTCAATATGCATCATATCAAAATTGTGTCAAATAAGATTGGTATGCCAATAAGACAACTTCAAAAATATCCTTTCTTCACTCAATTATGACTTTTACCAAAACCATCTAACTTCTAATCACTATATTTCATGCCAAATATAATATCACGAAAGTTATCTAACCAAGACAAAATTTTTTCAGTTGATAATGAAACAATAAAGGAGTCACACTATACTCTTTTTTAAAATTTATCTCTTTACCTTCTAAAAAGATGATCAAAAGGCAAAAACTGACTATGACAATAGAAAAAGCAAGGTTTCTTATCATTAGCCAATAAAAAAGACTTTCCTTGTCTCATGCAATAAAGACATGATAAGTTTTCATAAATGCTTTATCCAAACAACATACCAATTGTAGTAAAATCATTAATTGTCCATAAAAGAGCTGCCCTTAAATGAAAATTTTATTTTTTATAAGCATTATACATCATAACACCATTCAACCATAATATTTTAATTCATCTATTAAAGGTCTCAAGAAACATATATATTTTGGCCCAAATTACTCTTTCCTCAAATGACTATATTCAACAAGATATATTCTCGCTTCATACATGATCATGGCGACCAATTTTATACTACTAATATTACTGGCTAACAAAAGTATAGTTTCATACTTGGACCAAATGAACAAAAATCATCGGCACATAATTTTAGTCTTACATTTTGAAGTTCAAGTGCAAATGATTCATGGATGTAATTGAAATCTTCTTAAGCTTCACCATCAACAAGATGTCGAAATAAACTATCATGACTTTAGTTATGAGCATGTAATGTCGTATATTCAGCAGTTTTAGTTGACATAAAAAATTTTTAACGTCTCTATATCAATAGCATATAACGTAAGATTTTATAAAAAATTTATTGTTTCATCTCACCACCAAACTTATTCCTTAAATATCGAGGATCACCACATACTGAACACTATATCAATTTTGCTACTTCATTATAAAAAACATACAATTGTTTTCACATATATGAATTTTTTTATAACCAAATCCCAGTTTCATTATCTTTTTTTCATTTTATAAAAGTTTTTTGTTAATTTATCATCCACTAGCAACATATCCTTCTATGTTCATCAGACAATCAAAACATGATTCACTCATTTTAAACTCTAATTTACAATTTAAAAGTTGCAATATAGCATAAAAGGTTGTGTTTTCGTACAGTTTGACCATAATGGTTCATCTGCATCATTCAACAAACAATAGAAGCTTGTCACATCTACACTAAGATCTTTCTTATCAATTCTTGCCTCACTAGTATAATAAGCATCCACCCTAAAATCAGGATAAACAGCATCACCATTCTAGTGTACGAATTTTCTATTCTTACTTCACTAATTGGTTCAAAGGTATCTTATTTATTAATGTTTGTTCTACTTCTAACTCCTCATGTGAGACTTAACTCATATAACCAAGAGTAAACCCTTTATAATAAAGGTGCTCATACACAACATCTACTTTTAAAAGCATTTTGTTCTCACATTGGGTACAAAGACACCTAATCTTCTCATTACTTACAAAGTATGGTTGAGAAAAAGCATATCCAATAAATTTCTCCACACCATCACAAAAGTTTTGACTAATGTGTTCATTTACATCTAAGCATGAATACATCCAAAAATGATTGTCCATTTTTTCAACCCTAATTGAATCATCATAAATGTCAAAAAAATATAACTATTAGTATCTTAAATTGAAATATAAGCAATTAAAGTCCTGTAAAACGTTCAACCTTTTTATTCATTGACCATATAAGCAATTATTTTTATACTTTACAAAATTATATAAAAGATAGCATAAGGTAATTATTGGTCTACTTTAACAAATAGTCCATCAATGATAGAAAAAGTTGTAAAAAATTCATCATACGTACTACAAAATGACACATTCACAACAAGTTTAATGTTCAGCACAAAAATAATATATTTTTTGTTTCAATATTGAAGAATACCTCAAATACTGGGCTTTTCAGTGTAGTTCGAGGTGTTGCAAGAGATTTTCTCTAAGATACTTCTACAGAGCTTGTTCTACTTTCAAAACCAATAGAATGAAAAATAATAAAAGTATGTATCATGAAAAAGAATGAAAAAAACTTATTCTCTAAAAAGAAAAGAATGAAAAGCATGCATGGTCTTCCTAAATATATGAATTTAATAGAGAAAATCAAAGAGAAAAGTATTTATTTCATGTCTATAAATAGATATACAAAGAAGGATGTCAAGAGCAAGCTTTCAGGCTATGTTTGGATTGAGGGAAGGAAAGGGAAAAGAAAAGAAAGCAAGAGAAATAAAAAAAACCTTTTTTTTTTGTTTGGTTTATCATTGACATGTTAATAAAAGAAAGGAAAGGAAATTAAGCATCTTTCCCTTTCCCTCAAAAGCTCAAATTTTTAATTATCCTAAATTAGGGTAAACATGAAAGAAATGAAATGATTAAAATTTTTTAATATAAAATGACTTTTATGTCTTTATTATATTTTATCATTTTTCAAAGAATACTATTATAATATTCAAGCTTAACTATTGATGTTAACCATTGATGCTACCTTTAAATCTTTTGCAACTCATTCCTTAACTATTTTTTTCTAATAACTTTGAATTTTATATATTTTTAATTTATGCTTAGATCTTTTTTTTTTTCATTTTGTTTTGACTTCACAAATTCTTAATAATAAAAATAAAAGAATATGACAAAACATGTACAACAATAGAAAAATATGAATACTTAAACAAATTTATGGTTAGTTTTATCTTAATAATAAATATTTAAGTTTTTAATTTTCTCATTTATGGATTAATTTTGAAAAAAAAATTGTAGTATAAAAATAATTCTAAATACACATTTTTTATGAATTAATTATTAAAATATTCTTTTTAATTGAAATTATTTTTATTAATTTTTAAAATTTTTTAAAATAGTTAATATCAAGATTATTCACATGATAGAAACATATTTTATTTTAAAAAGTATAATTGAAGCAATATAATATAATATCTCATTCCATTTCCTTTTCACAACTTAACCAAACTAAGGTTATAATCAATCATTTTCTTTCCTTTGTTCAATTTAGCTATCTAAACAAAGGAATGAACTATCATTTCCTTTCATTTAAAAACCTTTCTTTTCCCCTTTTTTTTTCATTTTTTCCTTTATTAACTTCAATACAAACATAGGCTCAGCCTCGCAATAACTAAACTTCATCCTAAACATTAATCCTTTCACATAGCCATTTGACACACATACATGTATCATCATATACAAGCACACACCATTAACCATTTCACAGTTAATGGGATGCACTCATGCACCATCAGACACAAGCACATACCATAAGCTATTTTACACAAGCATGCATTATCAACCAATTCATAGTTAATGGGATAATAAAGATTATTTGACACACAGACGCACACGAGTATCATCAGACACAAGTACTCACCATCAGCCATTTGGCACGAACGTATACATCATCAGACATAAGTATGCATCATAAGCTATTTGACACAAACACACATAATCAACCATTTGACACGCATGCATGCATCATTATACACAAGCACACACCATTAACCATTTGACACAATACACATTACTGGCCATTTGACACACATGCACACATCACTATACACAAGCATGCATCATCAGTCATTTGACACAAACTTATTTAAGTATATGCCCTAAAAATGATAGTAGTTAAAATGGAAAGATACATTTTTTTCAAATATGCTTTTAATCTTTGATGATTTTTATAGTATCTACATAGTAATTATTTTTTAAAAAGTTAGTTGAACTCATTGGTTTAGTTAAAGGTGTGGTGACAAGTTGATAATTTTTTGATAACCAAACTTCAATAACCCATCCCTTGTATTTAACCTAGGATTCCAAGTTCCAATGAAGAACATTGCTATTTTTTTTTTAATTTTTGCTCAACCAAAATTCAATTTTATTAAAAACCCAAAAAAGATAAAACTAGTTACAAAGCTTGCATTAACAAAAAGCTTACAAGAAGATAGAACTTTAAAAGATTATAAACTTTTCATCTTATAGCTTGAACAATTTTTTCATAAACTTTCCTATTTGTCCTATCCATATGAAACATTCATATTCACAAGACAGCACCTAAAATCAAGACCCAACCATTAACCCAAGATTGAAATATATATTTCCTTAATTACTTCATAGAATTGTATTAAAAAAATTAATCCCAAAATGTTATAAGGCTAATCACAATTACCAAAAGACCACAACTTCTCAATTATCTGAAATCAAAAGCCATCACTTAGTATCCTACAAGAAAACCAGTTAATATATATACCTTTAATAGCCATTTCACAAATTGAACTCTTATACTACTACAGATACTTTTGGCATTCTATGACATAATTTGCATTTTACACCCTCAAACAAAGTTTTCAGATAAATCATTCAATTTGAATCTAATTTGAATCCAAGTTTCAAAAACCTTGTAATTTCTATGCTAACCTCTACTGTTCAGATAATCACAAGTCTAGTTTTGTCAATAGGTCTCAAATTATGCACACAAGCCCACTAATCTTCACATGTTCAACAATTTAAGAAAAGTTGGCATTTATGCTATCAAGCAAATATTTTCAATTTTTTTTGGTTTATCATTAATGCACTTTGATATTTATGCTTCAACCAAAAGATAAGTTAGTGAAAAAACAAAAACTAAGTTAATACCTACCATGGACGAGACAAAGATAGAGAACAATGACAATTGATGAAAACAGAATGATGGCAAGGCGTAATAGAGGATGAACCGATGGAAGAGAGAGAATGAGTAAACAAAACTTCGATCAGGGAAATGCATGACGACAATAAAGGGGAGAGAAGGGAAGAGTGATAAGGGTAAGGGATTTTAGGGATTTAAGGATTCTTATGAAAGAGAAAGAAAATAAGAAAGACATTTAGGATTTTGTTTTTATTATATTTATCGATAGATTACATATGAAAATTTCATCAATAACCAAAATTTATTAAATAATTTATTTCTTTTATACCGTATAATTCATTCTAATTTTTTTATGAAAATTGTTTATCAACAGAATAATCCATCGATAATGTTGATATCGATTGATTACCGACGGATTATTCTATCAGTATTTTCATGCCAATTATCCAAACTTGCCTCATATTTACGTATAGAATATCATGATATTTTTTTTCGTTGGTAAATTTTGTTGGTATTTCATCAAAATTCTATCAATGTTTCCATGGTAATTTTATAGTTATAATCTGTTGGTAAATCATTGACAATTTGTAGGTAATTACTGAAGGAATTTTTCATCGATGTTGAACAAATTTCTAGTAGTGATATTATCAACTTACAAAAATTATTAGAACAATGTTACTTCAAATCTTTGTCACACCTCCCATCATAATAAATTCACGTAAATATTTCATATTTCATAATGTTAAACTTCTAATTATAATAAAATTCATAATTTTAATTTTATGTAATAAAATATTTAAAAAATATAGATGATAGAAATAAATAAAATAATTTATTATATTAAATTTCATAAACAGTTAATGATTAAATCATTATAAAACTACATTGACATGACATTTAAAAATTAATATTTTCACAAACATTGATAAGTAAATTGTAAAATTTAAAATACTTGAAATTTTTTGAATTAATTGAATGATAAATACTTGATGTCATAATGTCTAAATCCGTAGAGCTATCGCTAGACATAGTTTAAGGAGTTGCCACCAATCTTTTTTCTTTAAAAGCAATTAACCACTTAACTGAATCTGTTTCATTTTAAAAAGAAATCTCAAACTTGATTTAGGTATTTTTAAAAGGTAGATTCTAATCTATGAAACCAAGTCAGATCCAAAAATACGGTTACATATAAAAAAGGTTCTAGCACCCTCATAACACCCAACAAATAATAGTACTAGCTATTTCGTGTTATCCATAGAGTCTTAAAAAATCTTATTAGATAGTTAATTATTATAAACTATTTTTAATTGACTCCAATATTTTTTGTAGAAAATTAAAAAATTCTCTCACCTTAAGATTATGTAAGAAAACTATCATTTCTTTTGCAAAAGTTTTGTCATCAAATTATTTAACATTTATTTTTAAAGCTCTACCATTGAATTACTTTTTCCTCATATTTTCAAATTTTCTTATTTAAAATATTTTAACTTTCCTAAAAAATAAACAAAATATTTAAATAAAAACTTATACATAAATGAATAAATAATATTGGTTTATAAAAAATAAACAAAAATAAATAAACAAATAAACAGATAGATAAATAAATAATACCTTAGCTCGGCTGCAGGAATACCAAATGGCTGGAGTGGCTTAGAAAGCTATTCAGCTTAACTCAAACAATGCCTACTAAAAAGTAAGTCACGAATTGGGTTGCAATTGGATTAGGTTAGGCAATGAGTTGAAGCACAAATCTTGGCTTCTTTAATACCAAAAACAGCATTGTTTTTTCAATGGTATAAAAGCCTAATTTCTTTTTCTTAGACTACTTATTCCCTCTCTCTATCTCCTTTTGTTGTTTCTCTCTCTAGGTAATGTCAGGTCGTTGGTTTCTGTCAAAAACCACTGAAAAACTCATCGATATCTGGAAACATTGCCAAAAAATTCAAACCTTGCCAAAAAAAATCACCAAAAACTGTAAAAATTGCCATAATGTTGATCGAATTCTGAAATTTTTAGAAAAAAATTAAAAAATTCAAAACATTTTCCCAAAAAAATACTAATTCAACTTTCTAGCTTTCTAGAAACCTCTAAATGACCGAATGAAATTTACCACTCCTCAAGATTCTCTAAGTACTTTTTACCAAAAAAAATTTTTTTTTTGCTTTTAGAAAGATTTTTTTGAAATTTTTTATTAGTTTTTTCACTCACTGATTGCTACTGTCCTTTTTTTTTTTGTTGTGCAATCACTAAGGATTTATACAGTGATTAAATAGTAAGGATTAGGTGCAAAATCAATCAAAAATTTCAAAAATTAAAATCCCTTTTTTTAAAAAAATTATATTCCATTCATCCATTTTATCTTGGTGCACAATTTCAAATTTTAACTCTTTTTATCTTAGATTTTTATTAGAATTAGTCTTTTACCTTTTATTATTATTTATTATTTATTTTTCATTTTTTACCAAATATTTATCTAAATCATGTCAATAGGAAACGAGCCATATTTCATTAGATCATTAAAAACTTTCTAAGTAGCATGGGCCATAATCCATGGATAAAAAAATTAGTATTCTAAAAATGGATGTTTACACTTAAAGCAATAATATTTTAGTAATTTTGATAATTGATTAGTATTCATCTATTTTTCAAATTTAAATGGTATAATTATAATAAAATAAAATTTTATAATTTAATTTCATGCAATAAAAATAATAGATTTTTATTTTTTATATAATTCAAGGATTTATTTTAAGTATTATTAAAATATATTTCTATATGGAATATAAATGATAAAATAATTTATTATATGAAATTTTACAAACATTGTTAATCATAGAGCTGAGCAAATAGTCGATTTGGTTAATTTGGTTGTAAAAATTGAAAAATCGATTTAACCGATTTAATCTTAGGCTAAAATCGAACCAACCAAAATATAACATAAAATCGAAAAAACTAAACCAACTTAATCCAATCAGTTTCAATCAGTTTTCTTGGTTTAGTCAATTTTTTATCCATAAGGGAATGCATCTATTATATGAATTTTGCTTTCAATCCACAGCAAGCAAATAGCTCTATAAAAAATGGCATAACCTTTGAACTATTAGCCTTCATAATTCACAACATCAGCTTTTCCTTCTTTTTTCTTGGGTGGTCCACTCTTTTCCATATTAGCTATCTCTCATCCATCTAATTTGCCTTTCTTAATGACATTTTTAATCATTTTACCCGAGATAACCATGTCGATGAAGTTTTTCATAGCATTTCCTATCAGTCTTTCATAATAGTTAAGTTTAAAAGTACTGGCAAAGAGCACTATTACCTCTTTCTCTGTGAGGAATGGTTGGACTTGGGTGGCGATAACCCTTCATCTTTAGGCATATAGCTTGAAACTTTTTATGGTTTTCTTTTTCATACTTTATAAGGAGAGGCAATCAAGAGCCAACTCTATTATGTGTCTATATTGGGTGATTAATGCCCTTGCCAATTCATTCTAGGAATGGATACAGGCTCAGTCCAACAACACATGCCATCTAATCGTAAAGCCTGTAAGGCTATCTTGAACCACATGTATCAGCAACATCTCATAATGAGTATAGGCAATCATTTTACGGCTATACATGGTAACATGAGTTACCAAGCATTTAGTCCCATCGTATTTTTTAAATTTGGAGACCTTAAACTTCGGCAGAATAATCACATCTGAAATTAAGCATAGTCTAACTTCATCCATTAAATCGAAATAATCCATTCCATCAATAGCTCAAACTTTCTACTCTAAAATATTCATCTTTTACTATGAGCTTGACTCCTTTATCACCTTAGAACTTTTTATCTTTAATCTCTCCTTATTGAGATCATCAAAATCAAGGATTTTGATTAGGCCAAACACATTCACCTTAAAAGTGGGGTTAATGTAACTATGATATGGTATTTCAAGATTAGTGTAAGCATATACCCCAAAAATGGTATTTATGGAACCTGTACATCTTGAGAAGATTGGCCTTGATTTAGGCCAAACCTAGGAAGGTATAGAGAATCCACAATGTCTTAACTCTGATTTGAATTAGGGGTCTCTTTTACTATATTACCTTTATCCAACTTCTTTAGCATCTCCATCATCTTTGTCAATTTCCCTTTTTAACTCTTCTTGAGCTTTCTCTATCTTATCCATACGATAATTTTTTTCTTGTTTCATTTGCCTTATTTGTGATTGAGTATTATAAAGGTGATGGGTAAGTTGGATTACAGTTATCAATAATCAAGCTATCTTGAACCTTTAATACTATATCTCATAATTAGTAAACTTATATGATTATGTCATAAGAACCTAAGATGATTATTTTGTTAAATGTAGTGAATGAAAATGCATAAATGTAATTTAACCAAAAAAATCTCATGTATTTCAAGAACTCTGTTTACATGAAAATTATCATCCTAGAATTTTAACCGTAAAAATGCTTAATTTGTTTATATTGATCCTTTGCTTCATCAATGAAATTTAGCAGACACTACCCATGTTTCCTTATTGGGGTCACCACTTACCCCATTGCTTGTCTCTTCAACCATTTCTCTCGCCTTGTATACCCATTTTCAGATTTACGTTGCCAAGTGCTTAATATATTTCTGCCTCTTTAGATTTTCTCTTTTACCATACCATTCTTAGTATGATAATTTCCTATGCTTTTTAATCAATGTAACAATGTAATCTTCTTGTTCATTTAATCTTTGCCTCAACTTGCTTATATAACTATTTAACATGTTATTTTTTGTTTAAACCTTGGTAATTTTTTCCTCCAACTCAACATATTCTTGATTCAAACGCTCATTCTCATTAGTCAGCTTAATAATTGTTATCTCATTGGCTTTTACTTTCACATATAATCTCTTGTGTTCTTGGTGTAGCTCTGCTAGATCTCTTACAGTTATGTCATATTTCCTAGCAATTTTGTAAACCTTAGCTTCTTGTTTTTAAGCTTTTTCCTTCCATTAATCCTTCCCTTCTTGAAGCTTTTAAATCTCTTTCTTTAGCTTATCTTTTTCGACCTCAAACTCCCTTTTTCGTCAAGCTTTAATTCGATGGTATTAATTCAAGTTTTCACCCATTGGTTGTTGAAAGTTTTTAAGAGTGAATATAACTTTTTTTCCTTATCTTGCTCTCCAAACCAAGTACCCATGAGTGACTTTATTAGTGAAAGATCCATGATTCACCTTTGAAGACTTTTTCATGCTTTAATCACATCATTCATCTTCTAAAATGCCTTTGGCTCACTATAAGAAAAATCTGACTGACAAAGTTTATATGCCATAGGAATGGTGCATAACTCGTTACTCTTTATAGGCTTAAAAGTGGAACCATAATCTTCTCTCCTCACTGATATAACAGGGGCTCATGATTCATCTATAAGACTAACCATTTTACCTTGGTGCTCATAAGCTTTTGTATAAAAGCCACTCACTCTTTTTTAAACTTTTGCTCTAGCCACTTGCTTTCACAAAATTCTTTAATTAAAACTTAATTACGAAAGTAAAGCTTTGAGAATGCATTTTTCTTACACTCAAAATAACCTTTCATCCATAGATATAATAGCGATGCACAGCCTGTGAAACTCTTTCTATTCTAACGATAATAACTTAATGATCTAACAATCTCTATCAATATTATCGATGAAGGGTTTTAGCCATTCACCAAATTTTCAAAGAAATCAACCATTGGTATCTTAATATAACCTAAAACTTTTGACAAAATCACCATTCCATATATGGCTAAGGCAACTACATCTAACCCTTGCTCATCATTGGAATGTTGCATAAGAAAATCATGAAAAAACTTTCAAAACAAACAATCTGCCCTAGTTTTCTCTTTGTTTGCAAATTTACAGTCTCCTTATTTATACCCATGAGACTCGTTAGATTCTTACAGAATCCTAACTTGTGTTTCTTGACATATATTCTGTTAGGAGCCTTAAGGTGCAAACCTAGCAAAGTCGAATATTCTTCAATGGTTGGTGTCATATTAACTTCATTAAAGATGAAATACTTGTATGAAAGATCCCAAAATTAAACTATAACTCTGATTAATTGACTCTCAACATTCACCGTAAGAAGGTATGCTATGTGTCCATGTCTTTAGCAAAAATCTTTTTGCCTTAATAGGCTTATCTTCTTCCACATGTCAACCAAGTCTTCTAAATGATTCTATTTAAGGAGGATAGATATCTCTTTAGACAAGGTAGAAGCATGATCGCTGGTAGACAATCTTCATCCTTTTGCTAGATTTTTTCCATCTAAACCTTTACTTTATTTGATGACTCGTAAGAAGATAATATGGATGAAGAACAAACTAGTCATTCTGTGGACATTATGAAAAACTTTTGGTTGAAGACTATATTCTCAGGTAAACTGATATGAGTATGAATCATGCAAAAATGAACAAATAAGAGAAAAGATTAGTTAGCACACTAAATAAGGAAAAATAAAATAAAATAAATAAATAAATTAGAGCATCATACATAATAAAAAGAATGAATCCTAAATTCTTGGTCAATTCTAGAGGAAATGACATAGCTTTTCCTATAGATTAGGCTTTTCTAAGGTTTATTATATATGGTTTAAGGTTGAAAATATAAAGGTTTCCAAATTATTCATTATATCATTGTCCATCACAAACTAGCAATCCATTTCAATCCTCTACCATTACAAGCTACAAGTAAAAAGGGTTTAATTTGAATAAGAGTATTTTGTTAGCCACTACGAAGGCATTAAAACCTCAAGAAAGTGTAGATACTTTACTCATTCATAAAAGGACGAAACTTGAGTGTAGAGCTTATATTATGCATATGCATATGATATAATAAGTAAAATAAATTAAATAAGTGAATAAATAAAAATCTTTAAAAAAAATCCAATTTTATTAGGCTATTAGATAACACAAATTTATTTACTGGTCTAACTCTTAACTTATCTCTAATGAAATCGTCAAATTATAATAACATCTAGATCCGTGAACTTATCATTAGACATAACTTAAAAAGTTATTACCAATCTTTTTTTTAGGTATGATTGGTCATTTGATTGAATCTATCCTATTTAAAAAAAAAATCCCAAACTTTATTAAGATATCTTTAAAAGTTAGATTCTTGTCTACGAAATCAAGTCAGGTCTGATAGTACGATTACATATAAAAAATATTATAACACTCTCATAACGTCTATCAAAGGATAATACCAGTTATTTCATGTTATTCATTGAGCTTTAAAAAATCTTACTAGATAGTTCATTATTGAAAATTGTTCTTAATTGATTCCAACGCTTTTGGTAAAAAATTAAGAGAACTTTCTCATTTCATGAGTATATAAGACAACTATTGTTTTTCTTGCAGAAGCTCTGCCATTGAATTATTTAACATTTATTTTTTAAAAATTTAAAATCCAATGAAAAATTGATACTTCAATTTTTTCTTAAAATTTTTTTTTATTTTATTTTAGAAAAAACTAAGGATTTATTTAACGAAAATTTAATACTTTCAAGTTTTTTCTTAAATATTTTTGAAACATTTTTCATTTTAGGAAAATTAATACTTTACTTTTTCTCAAACATTTGAAATATTTTTTTATTTAATAAAAATCAATACTTTAACTTTTTCTCAAAACAATTCTTTGAAGTATTATTTATCTTTTTTTTACAAAAAAAAAATCCTTTGAAATTTTTTTTTTGAAATATTTTTTAATTTAAGAGAAAAAAATAAATACTTTAACTTTTTCCTCATTTTTTCAAATTTTCTTATTTAAAATATTTTAACTTTCCTAAAAAATTCAAAAAAAAAAAATCTTTGAAGAAAAACTTATATATAAATGAATAAATAATATTGATTTAAAAAAAATAAACATATAAATAGGTAAATAAATAATAAATAAATAATACCTTAGCTTGGCTTGGCTTGACTTAGCTTGACCCGAGTGCAAGAGTACTAGATGGTTGAAGTGGCTTAAAAAATGGCTCGACTCAATTTAAACAATGGCTACTGAAAAGTAAGTAACAAACCGGATTGCGACTAGATCGAGTCGAGCAACAGGTTGCAACATAGATCCTAGCTTCTTTAATACCAAAAACTACATCATTTCTTCGATGGTATAAAAAGCCTAATTTTTGCTTTTTTTTTTCAAACTGCTTCTTTCCTCTCTTTCTCTCGCTCTCCTCACGTCGCTTTCTCTTTAAGTGATTCTCAGCCGTTAGGTTTTGTCAAACACTATCGAAAAATTTGTCGATATGTGAAAATATTTTTGAAAAAATCAAACCTTGTTGAAAAGGTTACCGAAAACTATAAAAATTCATCGAAATATTCGTCAGATTCTAGAATTTTCAAAAAAAATTCACAAATTTAAAAAATTTTCCCTAAGAAACACCAATTCAACTTTCAAGCTTTCTAGAGCCGAATCAA
This sequence comes from Durio zibethinus, assembly GCF_002303985.1. The sequence goes on from NW_019168470.1 coordinate 5,834,453, forward strand.
ATTTACCACTCCTCAAGATTCCCTAAAGACCTTCTGCCATAATTTTTTTTTGTTGCTTCCAAAAAGATTTTTTTTGAAATTTTTGATTGCTTTTTTCACTCACTATTTGCTACTGTCTTTTTTTTTTTTTTTTGTGATCACTAAGGGTTTATATAGTGATCAAATAGTAAGGATGACCAAGAATCTCAAAAATTAAAATCCTTTTTTTTTCCAAAAAAAAAAAATTCTATCCCATCCATCCATTTTATCTTGGTAAACAATTTCAAATTTTAACTCTTCATATCTTAGAGTTTCATTAAGATTAGTCTTTTGCCTTTATTATTATTTATTATTTATTTTCCATTTTTTACCTAATGTGTATCTAAATCATGTCAACAGGAAACGAGCCATGTATCATCAGATCATTAGAAACCTTCTGAGTAACATGGGCCATAATCTATGGATCAAAAATTTAATATTTAAAAAATAAGTGTTTACACTTGAAGTAATAATGTTTTAGTAATTTTGATAATTGATTAATATTCATCTATTTTTAAAATTTTAATGGTATAATTATAATAAAATAAAATTTATAATTTAATTTCATAAAATAAAAATAATAAATGTTTATTTTTATTTTATATAATTCAAGGATTTATCTTGAGTATTATTAAAATATATTTCTATAAGGAATATAAATGATAAAATAATTTATTATATGAAATTTTACAAACATTGTTAATCATAGAACTAAGCAAATAGTCGATTCAGTATTTAATTTGATTGTAAAAATCAAAAAACTAATTTAATCGATTTAATCTTAGGCTAAAATCGAACCAACCGAAATATAACATAAAATCGAAAACACTAAACCAACTTAATCCAGTCGGTTTCGGTCAGTTTCCTTGGTTTAGTCGATTTTTTATCCATAAGGAAATGCATCTATTGTATGAATTTTGCTTTCAGTCCACTGCAAGCAGACAGCTCTAGCTAGCTAAACAATGCTTGGAAGGCAGTAAATGTATTTACTAGCCAGCTAATACTACTTTTTTTTTTTCTAACAAAGCAAAACGAGCTTTAAAGTGAAAGCTTGAAAATTTATATTTGACTGGGGAACAAAATCAAAACTCCAGTTAGCCATTTGCTTCCTTTACCCACACCAAAAATATATCATGATAATAAAATTGCATGAAAGAAACATAGCATTACAGACAGGGTTTTGCAGCTGCATAAACAGAGTAATGTGAAGAAATTTTTGTTTTAATTTCTTCATATTATTCTGTTTGTTCCTTAAGAAAAAATGATAAAAAAAAGGAATCAACTTTTGAGAATTATTACTTTCTTTTGTTTAATTGGAAAGACAAAATGAGAACCCAATTCAATAAAAAAAAATTGAAATTACTTTTGGAAAGTTGGTTTTTAGTTCATACTAGCAATTACTGAAATAATGAAAACATTAGTTCTAAAATTCAATTCAATTCCTTCTAATTTCGTCCACTTTTTCGGCCACATTATTCTTGATGAAAAGACAAAAAAAATATTTGCTTCTTGAACCCACAGTTCTATATCTTACTCCTTGCTAGCATTAAAATTTTCAATGTAAAACCAATCCACATGCTTAAAAAAAAGAAGAACAACTCAATAAAATTGCTAAATTTGAACTTTAAAAAAATTTAATTCCTAGCCAAAAAAAAAAAACAAAATTCATTGAGAATCCAAAAAAAACCATCTCCCCATCCAAAAACCCAATTTCAAAAACCTCTAAAAGAATGAAAATTTCAGCTACATAACCGTCAAACAAGTTCAAAACCCAGTTCATCCTTCAGTAATAGTAGCAAAGGCAATGGGGTTTGAGGCAATACCTTGAGTGGTAGGAGAAGAGACAGAAAAAGTGAAAAAGAAAAAGAAGGGAAATGGGAAAGCTTTGAAAGGAGAGAGAAGAAGGAAACAAAGTGAAGGCATGGAGCTTGTGTGGTGGAAGGCCGCTTAGGCGACTTGGCAAAAGGGGAAGGGAAAGGGAAAGGACAAAAGGCGTTTGGACTAACCATCGTGTGGTGGCTTCGAGCGTTACTAATGGCTTCTAGAGTGATTATGAAAGGTGGCTTCCGGTACAATAGAGCCGTGGAGCTCAATCGGCGCTGCGGTAGCGAGAGAGACATAAGGGAGAATGTTTGAAACAGATGAAATGCGGTCTAGATTTTAGGGAGAAAGAGAGGTGCAAGAGTGACAGATTCATGTACTTAAGGTATTTTGTAAGGGTAAACATGCATTTTACTAAATATTTAATTATTAAAAAGTCAATTTTTTCAGTCAGCTCAATTCATTAGATTTAAAATTGTAAACCGACCCACTAAACCGCCTGAATCGACTAAACGATTTAAACTGAAAAAACCGAACCATTTTACTTAAGTGCATGGTTTTTTATTGGTTTTTTCAGTTTAAATTGACGAATGCTCTCCCCTAGTTAATCAAATCAATAAAAATTTACGATGACAAACAAATCATTAATAATAAAGATTAAAATATTAACAAATTTCAAACGAAAAATATCAAAGATGAATCCTCATGTCGTCACTCATTCATAGTTTGAACCTGTGAAATTCAAATAACAAAAGTACTATACAGATTAGCTATTTTCGACCTTGATTCAGTTACAATCTCTTATCATCTGACTCACTTCCAGAATCAAGCATGTTCAATTTTTTTTTTTTTTATCTAGAACATAGAAATTTCACTATCTTAAGGCAGGTGCTGAACAGGGAAGAACAGAGTCGTCTAGGCAGAAGGAATCACTATAGAGTTGCCTAATGTAGATTCTGTAAGTCCTGTCTCGTACGCCGAACTCTATCCATCGGTGAACAATCAGTTTCAGATGCAAAGTTAAATAACAACAGAATCCTTCCCAGTGATATTCTTAGTTCTTGAAGGATTCAACTGCTAAACTTTCAATTAAGCACAAGAACCACACCAGGCGTCATGGAATCAAAATTTCATCCCGGTCCAATGTCACTATAAACGTTTTTCCTTTTTCTTTTTTCTGGTTTCGGTTCTCGGAATGGGGAAATTGCTAGTTATAAACCCTTTATAACTGGATTAACCTTGTTATTTTTCCATGGGGTGACTTTCTGACCATCAGAGCACAAGCTATGGAGAAAAATCAAGAAGGGCAAAGAGGAGCAGCCATCGGCGGCTCCAATGCAGTTCATTACCAAGTTGATCAACTTGTTCTCCAGACATGTAATAGCTTTGGAATTTATTAAAAGCTAGACAGCTAGAGCTAAAAGTTGGCCTTGGTAGAACAGAAGACACAACAGATAAGGATATTTGAAATGCATGGGCATGTAGAATCGATGAAAGATGAGTTCAAGATGCTGGTCTACTAAGCAACTACCAAGAATCTCCAAGGGATCGATAAAACAATATTATTCATTGATACTACTTAATAGTGACAGACAAATCCCAGAAATCAAAATGCCTGCAGAAAGTGAAACCATATAATCAGAACTACACAAAGTTGCCGAGTATCTACCAAGGACCAGAGCTAAACTAGCATATTGAACTTATTACAACTTCACACTGAAGAATGAGCAAAAAAATTGTAAGTGATTAAGCAAGCTATCGCCCATCACTGTAGACAATAACATAATTTGTACTTTAGTGGCGCTCGGTTCTTTCACTTTTCACCCACTTTACTTCAGTCGAATTCTTCACTTGTCAAAAACCAAATGTACAAAATATAAACAAACAAGATTCACAATCTTCTTTTTATTTTCCATTACTTACCTCAAAGATTCCACTTTCATTTACATAGATCATGTCCTTGCTTATTATTTCTCCCTGTGGTGAATTTTGTTTTTATCATACGCATTAAAACCAGAAAATTCCAGTTCCAGGTAAATAAATATTTCAAAAGTATCTTCTATAAAGCAACTTACATAAAAAAATTAGAGCAGAAACAAGGTTTGTTTCAAAATTTTCTTCAAACAGCTCTCATGATCACCTATCAAGACGCGTTCTTTAACTGATAGTTTCATACAAAATTTGGGAAAGGAGTTGCACAGACAGTGTTATAGCAGGCAATATGTCCTGACCCTCAACAAACTAAAATCTGTAGTTTCATCCAGAATTTGTGGACACCGGACAGAAAATGAAAATTTCACAACTAAGCACCGCAGAGTGACAATTACATTCTCAAAAGTAACCAAAATCGCAGAAAACATACTTGGAAATAGAAGAATATTAGGAATTGCCTGACTTTATTGATGACACAGAAATCACCAGATTTCTCATTGTACCAAGATGAAGAACGAAATGGCTCAGATTTATGGTACCATTTACAAAGTAAAAGTTTCCAGATTCAAAACATCCAATTCCTTATAAAAATTCTTTATAAAGATTACTGTGTATGTGTAAGAACTCATAAGACCAACAAATGAGGAGGAAATTCTATTATCACTATCACAGTACTTATTTCCGTTTGAATTAAAGAAATTACAGCACAGAGAGAAAATCAACATTCTAGCTTTATCATCCTTGTAGAAGAATATTCCCAACATTAATACTACTCACCTGCCCCTTTCTCAAAGGCCTTTTGCTCAAACACAACAAGAAGCAGCAGAGTCAAGGCCTTTTATCTAATCAAATGTTTTAGACAATTCCACCTCACCTACAAGAACAGGATCACAAATTATACAACAACAAAACAAAAGTCAGTTTTGCCTGTAAGCTATAAAATTAGCCAAAGCAATCAAAGGAGCAGCTTTCTCAGGATCAAATCCTTGGAGCAACTCTAACGCATCACTCTTTAACTTCTCTGCAAACTCCCTTGACTTCTCTATCCCGATCAACTTTGGATAAGTCACTTTATCAGCCACCAAATCTTTTCCTGCCGTCTTCCCTAATTCCTTAGATGACATAGTCACATCAAGAATGTCATCCACAACCTGAAACAAAAGCCCAATATACCTCGCAAATTTCCTCATCCTTTCCACATCTTCATCGCATCCACCCCCAAGAATTGTCCCCAAAACCACAGCCGCTTCAAGCAAAGCAGCAGTTTTGTGAACATGAATAAATTCTAAATGATCCAATCCCACATCTGTTAGTCCCTCACTGGTTATATCAACAACTTGACCGGCCACTAACCCTTCAGCCCCAATAGATTTAGCTAATTCCCCAATCGCCCTTACAATCCTACCAGGCGTAACACCAACTGTAGAAACAGCTATATGTTCAAAAGCAAAAGCTAAAAGAGCATCCCCTGCTAAGACAGCTATATCCTCACCAAAGACTTTGTGGTTAGTTGGTTTTCCTCTACGAAGATCATCGTTATCCATGCAAGGAAGATCATCGTGGATTAAAGACATGGTGTGGATCATTTCAACAGCACAAGCTGCAGGCATAGCCATGGATTCTTCGCCACCAACAAGTTCACAGGCAGCTAAACAAAGCGCTGGACGGACCCTTTTGCCACCTGCTAGAAGAGAGTAACGCATTGCTTCATGGATTTTAACAGGGTCACGGAGTGAAACAGCTGACTCAAGGGCTTGGTTAACTGCAGTGGCTTTTTGAACCATATAGGATTTGAAATCAAAGGCTAGTTTTTGAGGGTTTTGTTCTTCTTCCTTGATAGTGTCTTCTTTGGTAAGGACTGCGGAAATTGAAGTAAGAAATCTAAAGCTGCGTGTTTTGGGGGTTGAAGATGACAGATTTTTTAGGGGATTGAAGGGAAGGGATCTGGGTAAAGGAAAGGATTTGGATCTGGAAGCTTGGTTGATAATGGAGTAAGATTGAACCCATGAACCCAGATTCACTGAAGCCATTTTTTTTTTTTTTTCTTTGGGTGTTTCTTTTATGTAAAAGCCAAAAAAAAACGGGGTCAATAGTTGATTAAGGGGTCAGCTAAGAGTAACAAATTCAATGCAATTTTCCACTTTTCAAATGCCAAAAAAAAAAAAAAAAGATTGTTTATGGAGTCATACCATGAGGGAGTTGGGTCAAAAATGTTGGTACTACCCCAACAAGTGGCAGAGATCTGGGGAGTGGAAGAGTTGGGGAAAAGGAAAAGGATAGAGAAGAAAGCTAAAAATTCAATGGAATTGGAATGGATGAGCATTGGTTTTAAACTTAATGCCAACCAAGAGGAGGACAAAGATAGGATTTTGAGATTATGGTGGATTCCGTAGCATCGGCATCTTTTGCAACCCCACCGCCACGATATACATAATGGTAGTTCTATAGCATTGCACCAACCAATACTAGTATTAAGCACTAAGTTGACATCAGCAGCTAGTTTAGGCCTGGTTTGCTGTGGACATGACAGGAATTACCTGCTCGTAAATCAAAACAATTTTTACAAAATTTTTTATAAAAATAAAAAATTGATTTATGATTTTTTTTTATGAGAATTAAGTAGACTTTTTTATTATTTATTTTTATCAGTTCTGATCGTCAAAGGATGGGTCATTTCTGATTTCTCATTTTAGCCATAGAATAATTCGGATAAGACATACCTGAAATTGGGTAGAATGTTATTTTTGGTAATATTTTACCATTACAAGTATTTAAAAAAAAAAAGGATAACAACTTAAAAATATAAAAAATTATAACTATTAAGATTTAAATTACATTACAAATAATTTTACAGATAAAAAAAAATTACTATGTTTTAAAGGTATTTTTCAAAGTTTTTTTTAATACCTTCCATATAGTAACTACATAGGCTTTATCTTTAAATAGATTTGGAAATTTAATTTGAGCATATATATCTGTATATATTCTTCTTTAAATTATTTGACATATATAAGAATCATATGATACGTCTTAAACATATCAGCTTAACAATTAAATTTTATCCGCAATCTAATTCCAAAAAAAGTTGACATGAAAAAGCATCCCTAATTTTTTTTTTTTGGTTAGAAGTATCTTATTTATTTTCAAAGGAATATTTTCTTTCTTCAAATGATAGATTAAAACAAGAAAAGATTCCTGCCATAAGCGACAAAAATTATACAATAACAACAACACGGGGAAGTCCCTTAATCGAATTTTATTATATTTGGTTTTTTTCACCCGATTTTTTTAAAATACTCCTACATATATCTTTTTGCTTATCTATTTCAAATCTAGTTAAGTGTTGGTTAATTAAAAGAGTACGCTCTTTCTTCGAATTTATTTAAAGATTGTAAAAAGATAATATTTCATGAATTTATTAAATTTAATGTAAATAAATCTGTTTAAATGACTCAAGAAAAAAAAAAAAACTAAACAAAGTTTAAAAAAAAAACCCGTTAAAAACAATACTACAATTGTTTTCAACATCCTAAACAGCTAACCAAGACCAAAAATAAAATGCAGAACATGGATATCACGTCTAAGGCCGCATCAAAAGATAAAAGTCCGAATTTGAACAGTCCGTTGCCATGGACGTGTTCCTCGTTTATGCCTGCCTACCTAAAACAAGTTTCATGCATGAAAGAAATTTGAAATTTTCGGTCTTGAATTATGGTCAGGGAAATGACCAATTTGATTCATCAGCAGCATAATCCAAATCCTAGAGAAAAAAAAAAAGATTAGAAAAGCAAATTGCTTTTTTCAGCATTAAAAAGAAATTGCTTTCATTTTCTTCCTCTTAAAGTCTTCACTTGTCATGGTCATAACATCATATTCGCACTACAATCTGAATGTCTGATAGTGTGATAATCATGTTCTGATGGTGTTCCAATAAACCGTTTCAAATAACCTTTAGTTCTCTATCATATGATTAAACTCAATGATATCAAGCTGATTGCAAAATTTAGTCCTCACCAGAATGTGCGACGTTGAAAAACAAATGTCTAAGAGGAAATTCTGAAATCCAACCCTGGATAATTCTGTTTATCCAATCTAAGCCCTAATCTATTCTAAAGTCCAAGTAGATATATCTCCAGAGAATGATAAGCTGCCAATTTTTCTTTTCCTTTTTTTTGTTCAAAAAGACAGCAAAGAACTAAAGTGATGATAATCCAATTTTCTTCAACTGACAGGCCTTACTTGTTATACAGGGAGAGTATGCTGAAGATAAAGAATTCAGCCATCTGCATTTAATGAAACCAAATCGTTTACCACAGATTCATTATTAAAGAGATATTGTACAAAAACACACACAAACACACACAGAGAGAAAGTACCGTTGTAAAAGAAGCTCCATAATATGGGAAAGCAGTTGTTATAAATCTCTCATATTCATTGTGCCTAAAGGATCGAACTGGAATCTGCAAGTTGCATGTCCATTAATTAGTTTTGGAACAAGAAATATGTTCTTTTTAGGAGTATGCTAGCAGTATAAGCCAGATGATAACAGGCAATATTTTCAGACGAATAGTCTGAACACATGCTCATTATTTGATTGAGACTATGTATGAGGTGTGTATGTGTGTGTTGGGAGAGTTAGATTTGAAGAGGGGATGATCTTTGGAGGAGATATGTGGCAATGAGAAATGGATTTAGATTAGTGACAGAGACTAAAATGGTGAGTAAGGGAGAAAAAAGAATGGAAAGAGGAAAGGAGGAGAGCAAGTGTGGCTGCTCTTTGGCCTCTGGCGGTGAGAGAAAACAGGGGGAGTCAGAAAAAATGGACAGTGTAGAGAGAGAAAAGAGATATCAACAAGCTTCAGGAGGAAAGAAAGGAGACAGAAGAATCAGTGTTTAAAATCAAGTATGCATCATCTTCCTCATTAAACAGACTCTAAACAAGCCCATAAACAAGTTACAATAATGCTTGTTCATGAGCCAAGCTCAGCTATGATTGAGGTTACCTTGTTGATTAAATGAGTTCTGACATTTTGTTTAGAATTGTTCAAGTAGCTTGATAAATAAATAAAAAAAAAGAACAAGCCTAAACCAAGCTCTTTAAAAACTTTATGATGAACATTTCCTCTACACCATTATAAATTAGATTTAGGAGTACCATTTCTTCAAAAGCAATAGCCTCTTGTCTATATTAAAAGCATAGTTCTAAAACAAGCTTTTGCTAGCTATAGTTAAGAATTATTCAAAGGACATGCAGTTCTAGTGCTGGGTTTGGAAAATAAGTTTACATGCTTTAGTCTTGGAAAAACACACCCCATGTACCAGAATTTAGGAGAAAACCCATCCCTATATAATATCTTGCATCCTAGTTTTTCTAATATCAAGTATTAAGGTATAGCGTCATCCATTTAACTCCTAATTGTTCATCCAATCCACTCATTAACAGTTGAGTAGCGTACTATGTTTCTAATACCTTTTAATTAATATATCCAAATGGATTTCTTATTGTTGTAAATATGAAAATTTAAAAGTAAAAACAACTAACAATTAAAATTAAATCAATCAAGCTAGAACCCAGAAGTATCATAAATGTAGAATTAAATACTGTACTACTGTTGCTTAAGTTGAGAAAACCGAAGATTTTTGTAGCTAAAAGCTTACCTGTTGGCAAGAGATAAGCTGGTGTAACCAAGCCTGTGATAGTCAACCTTAACTGAAATACCCCATAAACATCTGGCACCTTGAATGATGCATGGTACAACCCCTGTAAAATCGGACATGCATATAAACAAAAGACTGCAGAACCTGGCCAAAGACTACCTTTCCATCAGTTGAAGTGTTTTTAGCACGTAAGGGCTCATCATGTAAAACTGGACCTAAACATCATCTACCACATAGGTCTCCCAGCTCTTTCCAGACCACTCGTACATCTCAACAGAAAATTTCTGCAATCATATATATTTAGGGAGATTCAATGTGAATAGTCTCTTAAATACATATATTTTCAAAACAGAACAAATTGATGGAGGCAGTATCAAGTCATCTTCGATCCTATACATTGCAGGCTCATCTGTTTCCCCAACTTTCTGGTGTCTAAGATTAACAGCCTGAAATTAAGAACAAGATTAGGTAAGGTGTAAGAGAAGAGAAAGAAAAAGTATTTTTATGTGCAAGTTTGATAAACAAGACCATTGGCATCCTTACTGCATCAAAAATTTACTCTTTCATAGATTATATAGACCACACCAAATGGAAATTGTTCAGCATTCCTCACCTTCAAGTGACCCCTTTCATGGAAGACCCATTTGCTAATTTCCGTCACAAACTGTTCATTAGCCAATTTCTCATACCTGGTATAGTAAAGTCAAGAAGAATATAAGCTACATGCTTGAAAATATCACTGACGAACAGCAAAAACTGCTAGTTTTTCTCAAGCAGAAAACAGGGGAGGAAGAAGAAAAGTAAAGAATTAGCAGGAATACAAAGTTACACAAATATTCATAGGAGGATTTTTTTAGTGCTAAAAACATCAAAAGAATTTAGAATCCACCGGATGTGCAAAAAGAATATGCAAAATGAAAAGCCTAAAAGGTCTATTCATGATTTGTCAACTGCATCGGCAGCATTGCTGCATTCAGAAACTTCTAAATTCATGCATTAATTTGGATGAATCAGAGCATCAGATTAAATAGAAGACACTTTGTGCTTTTGCAATTATGATCAAGACGTCAATTCACCATTTGCCAACCACAGTCAATATAGCTGCAAGTCAGAAACTAGTAAATTTATGCATTAACACGGATCAATAAAAGCAAAGAGCACAACCGCAGGCATTCTAGGGAAGGAAGAAAAGAAGAAAGTTGTCTAACAACCAACATTTCAAATGTATGTAAATATGCATTGCATTGAAATTAGAATTCAAGGGACAATAGCCTTTGCCATATGATGGAAGAAACTTTATGTACTTTTGAAACTAATTGACCATCAATTTCCTATTCTCACAAAGTTACGCATGAGCAAACTATAAGTATCAAGACAGACAAACAAATATCTATGCAGTGACAATGCAAAGAAATGGTCCATTTTGGTGGAATAACTGGACAATAGTTTTATGCAGATTATGAGAACATGCAAGATAACATTATTTTTTACAAGCCATTCACATAAATGCAACAAAAAGGAAATATTCTGGTCTCACTTACTTATCTGGGCTGCCAGCTTTCTGTACAGCAGTTCTTAACAGCCTGAATTGCATAGAGGAATTTTATCAATGAAAATGAGGAAACAATATTCCAAGTCCAGCAATAAAAAACACCACATAGTATATATGCCAGTTACTGAACAAATCTAAAGAGCCAGTGATCATGATCCGAACATTGTTTCTAGCCTGCATTACGTAAAAGGATTGTCAACAATAACATCTGGACACTATAAACCACATAAAGTAGATGCAACCAATTATCCAGTTTCCTTCAGGGAAAGAGGAGTTGAATCACAAGTTCATGCCAATTACAAAGGAAAATATAAATTTATTGAGGAAATATATAGCTCATTTCATGGTGAAAGATATTGGAGAAGAAACAAAATACCTGCACAACTGAGACCAATGAAATGGCAGATCCAGTAAGCAATGTAGGGGTCAACAATTTCGATTCTGGGTTAGCAAAATAAGCTGAAGAAGACGCAGAAAGCACCTTCAAAACCTACACATCGTATCATAAACCTCAAAAAGATTAGCGTATATTAACCAAAAGAAAAAACACCATTCATCTTCAACCTTACCAGGCTATTAGCCGCATTTACTGAATGTGCAATCCCTTTAAAAAGTTATGGCGCCAAAAACATTCGCAACAAGCAAAATTTCAATTAATAAGATGAACATTGTCGCCACCAATTTCAATTTTTTTTTTGTATAAATGCAGGTCTAATTCAAGTAACACTAACCTCGATTTTGGGTTTTCCTAAAATGACATCAGAATGGATAAAATCATCACAGGCAATCAATGTATGGTCACCTTCGGTTCCGGAAATTGCATAGTTTTTGTGATCAATAACCATTGCCGATGAATCCTAAGCAATTTATTAAATTTATTTAAAAGTAAAAGACAATATTTAAAAAAAAATCCAAAAGAATAAGAAAAAGACTGACCTCATCGAAATCAACTCCACATTCAGTAGCAATGTTCTTAATCAAATTAGAAGCAGACGCATCAACTGCAACTATCAAGTCGTGACCTGAGTCAACGAAATCAAGCACCGCCGCCAAATCCAAAGATCCACCAAACCCTACCCAAGAGAATTCAAAATTACGATTAAGATATACGGAATAAATCAAAATGCGTTAGAAACGAAAGGAGGAGGAGAGAACGGTGGCGTTTTTGAGTTGTGAGTTTACTTTCGGTGGAAGGGGAGAAGAGGATCAAGGCATCGTAGAGGTACTAGCTGTAGCGTTGAAGGGAGAGAGATGGATCGTCGTGAGTTTGAAATCGATGTTGACACTGCAGGATTTGAGGGAGTTGAAGAAAATGGAGTGCGACGATTTGAGTGAGAAATCGTCGAGTAATACCAAAACTGTGCGATCCATTGGAGATTCCGGATTGAAAGAGAAACAAAAAAGAGGAAAAAGAGAGAAACCGAAGACGAAGAAGAAAGAAAAGTTCTTCATTTTCACTACTCTTCCGCAGCGATTTCTTCTGGGCGTCTCCTCCTCAGTGTGGGAAAGATAAATGGAGTTCGTTGCAACTGGAAAGAAGTAAAACGCACCGTTTCAGTCAACTTCAAGACGGGCCGGTAACTTCCTTCAAGCCCAATTTTGTAACACTGGGAAAAAAGTGGGCCCAATCCAAATTTCGTGTCATTACCTTTCTCTTTCCTTTGTACATCCTTATACAAAGTCCCCCCCCCTCCCTTTTCCATTCTTCCCTTTTATCATTTTTCCTTTGTTTCTTTTCCTTCTTCTTTTAGCATTTTCTCGAGCAGGTTCGTTACAATCTGATGAAACCAAAACACTCCTTTATTACGTTTTTTATTTTCTCTTTCCTTTTAATCGATTCTGATTACTGAAATTCTTTTGTTTGATTTATTTGCTTAAATCAGATTAAATTTCGCTGCTTTTAACGATCTGTACGTTTGCAACTAACTTTATCTTGAATTACGATCTATTAGCTATTAATTTAATTCTAATCTTTTTTGTTTTTCAAGTTTGCATTGCAAAGATGAAGAAAAGGCACTTCGTATTTTAAGTAGATTGAAAGTAGTCTAATCAAATAGCTATTGGGGAGATTCCAATTTTGAAATCACTTAAAGAGTCGATCTTTTTGGTTTTTTAAAGAAAATGAATTTCTCTTTGTATACAGTTCAAAAGTAGGAAATCGGAATTTGATAACAAAGGGAGGGTTTTTGAGTTAGGGTTTGTTAAGAACAAGTGTTTTCTTTTGATGATTTAGTTTATATTTTCAATTGATATTACTTTGGTTCTGTAACTAAATTCTGCTATCAACTATGGAAATTAATGGGTTTGTTTTAATTTTTTTAAAATATATATGTAGGAGCTATGATTCGGTTATTTAAAGTAAAGGAAAAGCAGAAAGAGCTTGCTGAAAATGCAAATGGGGGAGCACCTATCAAAAAGCAAACTGCAGGGGAGTTGCGTTTACACAAAGGTTTGCTTCTTCTGTTTTAAATTTCCTTCGGTTTTTGTTATTTGGTGTTTTGCATATGTTTTTGTTTTTCCTTGCAAGCTTCTTTAGCTTTGTGAAGGGGAGAGAGATTTGAATGAGGTTGATTTATTTAATCTTATGTTGCTCAAGCACTGAAGCTACTGGGTTTAAGAGGATCTGTGTTTGATCTAGGATTCAATTATTGCTTAATAATTTTGGCCTTCAATATGCAGACATTTCTGAGCTGAACCTACCTAAATCTTGTACCATAACATTTCCTAATGGAAAGGACGACCTGATGAACTTTGAGGTTTCAATTCGACCTGATGAAGGATATTATTTGTAAGGAATTTCTTTCATGAATCTTATCTTAAAACAAGTAACCTTTTGCTCTCTATCATAATTTTTTGGCTAAAATTCTTCTTTATGGGGGAAGAGGTGCTATTCTTTCGTACAATTGTTTTACTCTCCTTTTTTCTTATTAAGAAATCAAACAAGTATTCGACTGACTGGCTGCTGGTTTTATAGCGGTGGCACATTTTTGTTCTCCTTCCAAGTTTCTCCCATCTATCCGCATGAGGCACCAAAAGTTAAGTGTAAGACCAAGGTAGACAGCTCATCTTATTTACTTCTAGGTCCTCTGATCCTTCACTGAATTCATGTTGTGGTCTCATTTGCTTTTGGTTATAAACTGGCTTGTTTCATGTTGTATTCCAATTTCCAGGTCTACCATCCAAATATTGACTTGGAAGGAAATGTTTGCCTTAACATCCTTCGTGAAGACTGGAAACCTGTGCTCAATATAAACACCATAATCTATGGATTATATCATCTTTTCACGGTAATGCCTGGTGTATTTATAACAGTAATTTTATGAATTTGCAGCCATCTGATATTTAAATCTTTCAATTTTTGTGTGCAGGAACCAAATTACGAGGATCCCCTCAATCATGATGCTGCTGCAGTGTTGAGGGATAATCCAAAGATGTTTGAGTCTAATGTGAGAAGGGCTATGTCTGGTGGTTATGTGGGGCAAACCTTTTTCCCACGGTGTATCTAGCTTTTGCAAGGTAGCTCAAAGTGCTAATGCACACGTGTTATCAACACTTGAGTTTCCGTGGGATGTATAATTTGTCTGCAAATTACCTTTGTCATCCCCTTTGATTTTCTCAGTGGAGCTAATGGTATTATCTCCTAAAAGACCCACCAACTGAAATTCCATCTATGCTTTATTGCAGCTTTCCTAATGCTATTGTATGTTGCTGTGGCATATTTCGTCTTAATGTGGAACTAGGATAGATTGAATTTTATGTACTGGCGTAGAACATGACATTCTTTCTTAGGCCCTCTCTTTCGCTGAAAATGAACATGATGTCTTTGTTTCTTATACCCATTTTTGCTTTGCTGTGGAAGAAAATCTGCTGGGCTTGTTGGACAATCGTTCTAATAATTGAAATAATTCCTTAACTATTACAATATTCGAAATTGATCCGTTATGGAATTAGACTTGACCTTAGTAGCCGTCCTTAAATGAATCTTTAATACAATATTCGGAAAACTATACTGACAGATTTGTAATTGGCTGTTTCATTATAACATCTATGGTCATGATTTTGCAGTCGCATGTTCTTGTTTACAGGATACAACTGATATTACGTCGATGTGCCTTTATATAGATGCTCATCAACCCAATCAGGGCAGCTAATCGCTAAATGGTTTATCAAACCACAATGGTTATCCTTCAAACTATTGGTTCGCAATGTATTTCATTTGATTAGCATGGTAATGACTTTCTTGACAAATATTCTACGGTCCTTATTATCGTGAAAAGAAATTTTGAATTAAAAAAGTAACATGAAGGTGTCACTCAAATCATCTCTTCCTCTTTCAAAGTGCCTAATCTAACATTGTCACGGTCTCGCCTAAAAGTTTTGTACAATGGCGTGTAAAACAGGCAACACAACCCAAAAGGAATTGCCATCATTGATAGTAGCCCTCTGGACAATGCAAATGCCTCGCGTGGAGACCCATTGATTGGATCAATAGATCTGGAATCATAACCAAACATCTTCTCCGATAGAATACCAACCAAGGGAGCAGCAAAAGAAGAAAACGATCCTTCAAAAGCACGATCAAACGCATAGATCATGGTCCGATGTTTAGCAGGGACGACTTCAGCAAACATAGGACCATTTGCTGCCGTAGCATTCCAACTGATGGTTAAGCCCATCAAAAGGAGGGTGACGGCAAAGGTGAAATAGCTGCTTACTGATTGTGGAATCACTTTAAGAAGGAACCATGAGAATGGGATGCCCATGAAGGCACTGAATTGTGCACACATGATACGGCCAGAAGGGGGGTAAATCTGTGACATTCTATCTGCTATTAACCCACCAACAAAGGATCCCATTGCACATCCTGTCGCAAAAAGACTTAGGAGTGCTGCTGTAGAATTATGATCAAAACCTGGGAATGTAAAAGGAAGACTCAAAGGTGTCAAACTTCAAGCACCAAACAGATCATTCTACTCCTATGATAATTGACGTGGCAAACTATAGAATTTGCTAATGTACTTACCTATTAGTTCAAACCACATCGTAAAGAATACCATGGCAGTCCATGGTAGTGAACCAACAATTCCCTGCAAGACAATTATCTGAAATGTTGGAACTTTTATAACAGCTTTCGTGGCCATCCAGGACTCAAACCAAACAGATGAGACTCGGGCATTCCCTTTTTCTATCAGCTCATCCCTGCAACAAAAAGCTGTTGAGTCACCAAATTGATATTTGAGACAATGAAAATGCTACTAAATTAAAAAAAAAAATGACTTGCACAACTATTATTTGATTGGTAAGGGACTAAGGGTATTATCAGGGGTGGGTCCAAGGCATGAACCCTAAAATTAGAAAATAAGAAAATTTTTTCTCTATACACTCCCAAAATTTTTCCCTGGACATCCTTTTCATCTATAAAATTGGTAAAACTGTCGGCCATTTTTTATACATATTATAAGTGGACACAAAAAAAAAATCCTGGATCATTATGAATATACTTACATGGTGGTAAGACATTGAAACAGAAAACAAAACTTTGAAGGAGCAATTAGTACCTATCAAGATTGTAGCCAGCAGCATGATTGACACCAACTGCTTTCCTAGGATCAACAACAAATAGGAACACAAGGAGCCCAATCAATGAACTTAAAGTTGCCATCATAATAAAGGCACAACGCCACCCAGGCATACCCCAGAACTCCTGACCAGCCATAATCGTAGCAACAACACCACCACCAATGCCACCCAAGGTACCAACAAGGCTTAGCAGCCCAAATCCAGCACCTCTCACACCATCCATGTAACTATCAGCAATGAAAGACTGAAGTGCTGGTATTACAATTGCCAGTCCAACGCCATTAACTGCTCTCCACAGTGCAACCTGAGGAAATTGTTGGCTGCCACCCACTGCAGCAGTTGATAAGGCCCAGCAAAAAGTGCCGATAGCAAGAACTTTAGGGCGATCATAGTTAACTACAAGTACACCTGCCAAGGGAGATGCCAATCCCTGCACAAAGTTCCTTATGAAGGTGAGATACCCAAGATCGGATGGCCCAGCATTGAAAGCTTCACTAACTTCTTTGTAGACAGATGGAAGGAGGTTTTCATCAGCACGTTCCATAATGGCAGCCAAGTTGATAAGAAGGAGAGAAAGAGAAACACCAAAAACCTTTCTTGCTCTGTGAAATGTTAAAGTATTGTCAATACAATCAATACATAAGTTACCATTTCCAAAAGAAAAGGAGCAAGCATTGCTAATAATTATTGCAATTGCACAAATGCATGACCATGCATACATAAAAGTATTTTGCAATAGGCACAAGATCTAAAAGCAAAATCCCCAAGGATTAAAAGTTTGTATAATACTATGACCATATGCACATACCAAAGCACTCTTAACATATTAGCTAACTCAGATATGGTCCCTCCAAGTGTTAGGTACATATCTCATGGTAGGTATAATAGCTATGACAATTCAAGAATTATGCATGTAGCACCAGTAAAATTCTCATTTGGATATCTTCTGAAAATACGGATAATCGAATAAAATACCAACAATAGAATATGCTTTCTTTTGCAACTAATGGATGTTAGGAAAGAAACCAAAGATCAAACCTTTCAAGGTGGCCTCCACACAAAATTCAAAAAGAGGAAGTCAATGCCTTCACTGGCTAGATTCACTAATCTAAGAAAATACATTATCCTTTGACAAGGATACCTGCAAGGCATTGTATTAATTAAATAAAATCTCTTCATCTAAGTTTGCAGACAAGGAATTCTGGTCCATTAAGAGTTTGACACAAAAATCAAAAACAGTAAGACAAAGAAATATATCGGACGAATTCAGCACAGAACTATAATTATCCAAGTCCACCTATTTGTAAGTACTGAAGTAGCAGCAATTTGAAGTGATGTCTCAAACATAGTTTAAACATTCACATTGAATTAGGAACCACATAGCAACTTCAATGGAAACCAATAAACCTAAGGAAAAAACCAATATCAGATAATGGCAATATGTTCTGGCTAACTAGTTGTCAGCAAACAAGGAAATTGCGTTTTCATAGCTTACTATACACAGACATCAACCCTCAATGGTTATAGAGTATAACTTTAGAAAGAAACTAAAATGGTAAAATTTCTGGTAAAGATCAATTTCCCTAGCGAATATACACACACACACACATACATACATACATACATACATACATATATATATATATATATATATTATTGTCAAAAGCTTCAGAGCTACATCCTACCGTTAAAAAAAAAAAAAACTTCTAAGGCATGGTCTGTTACTTCATTTGCTTTTCTAATAGCATAAAATGCCCCTTCAAAGACTTTTACTTTCTATATTCCGATAATAATAAGACAGAAACTAAGTACCCAGATCCACAATCAACAAGCAATCAAATCATAAACGCTTCAATAATCAGAAAAGAAAAACCGAAAAATCAAAAGACAAAGATTTGAAAAGAAACTCACTTCATGGCTTGAAGATGTCTACGAAACAGAGGCTTCGATCGAACAGAAACAGAAGATCTTAAGCCCATAAAATCAAGAAAACACGTTAAAATCCAGGAAAGATGTGTTCCCAGCTTCGATGCGGATGTAGAACACCCACTTGCCCTGTTGAAACAAAAAGACTCCGGCCATCCAGGAACTCATCAGGAATTTATCCTCAAGAAAAATATTCAAATCCCAATCAAATCAAAACAAGATATTTATTTTAATTAATTTAATAATCATGTTTCTGTTGAAATATAATACTACAATCAACACGTAAGTCAAAAACCCAAACTCTTAAAAATAGTATTTCTCCATTAAAAAACCCAGGGAAGAGTTTAAAAAATAGAAAGTTGATTAATTTATCCGGTTTAGTGAGAGGTTGCTTTCGAAATGTGCCCGCCATGAACCATCGTGGCTTGAAGTAAACAGCTGGTTTCATTCATGCGATCCAAACTAGACTTTGGATTGCTGGCGTTATGTCAGAATTTCGAGCTAAAATTCTAGGATACGTGGTACCCTGTTTTTTAGGTTGCATTTTTCCTAAAAAAATAATAATAGTAACAGTTGTTTTTTTCTGGTCTTTGACCTTCCCTAACGAAGGAAAAAACGTGTCCGAAAAATTGAGAAAAGATCCGAATTTCTCTGCTTTGCTTCAATTAAATCTAAGATTAAAATTTTAATAATTTTAAATTAAATATAAAAATAACTTTAAAACTTTAACAAATATTAACCTTAAATTAAAAATGCACTAACCATCTTTCAATCAAATAATTTTTTAAATAAAATACATAATTAGTCATCTAATTATACAAATATTTTTAAGATAATCACTTAATTATTATTTTTTTAATTTAATCACTTAAATTTGAAAAAATATTTTTTTATCACTTACAATTAGTTTTTGATAATATATTACAATGACACTATCAATTAGCACTATATCTTATGCGGTATATTATCATGTCATTTAATATATTACATAATACATTAATAATTAACGTAAAAAATAATATGATATTGTCACGTGATACTTTATAGTTAACGTAATAATATTACATTAACATACTATTGAAAGCTAATAGTTAGAACGAAAAAAAAACTTACTCAAACTTAAATTAATAAATAAAAAAAATTAACAATTAAATGATTATTTGAAAAATACTGACTAATAATGTATTTTATTTTAATTTCTTTTTCTCTAGAAAGTTTTTATCCGTATGAAATTTTTTTAATTTTTTATAAAAATAAGTGTGAGCAACCAACCAATAAAAAAATAACTACTAGTAAAAATTTATAATAGTATTCTTAGTAAATAATGAATTCTTGCATCGATATAAAATTATACTTTAGGATTTGTTGATAAATTTTGCATTTTGTACATTATTTTAGGAAATAATTTTCTATTTGATGTAGTTATTAGTTATTAGTTCTTACAAATGAAAAAAAAATGAATTTTATATATTTTAACTGACAAAAATAATTGATTATTCGTGATATAGACTACTAAATATTCCTAGCCATATTATAGTATATAAGTACATATCAACAGTTAGAAAAAAATTGAAAGAAATTAAAACTTTGAAGATTGATTTGCATAATAAAAATTTTTCTATAGCAAAGTATGAATTTTTTACTTTATTTAGCATTGAAATTATGATGTAAAGAAAATTTTTTAATATAAACACTTTTAAATTTCAATGCTAAGCCGAGCCTTGATAATACTACAATTCAAGATTCCAGAGATATCAAAATTTATTGAGTGAACATAATAGTTTTGCCTTCTCTATCTATGATCAAAGCAGGAAAAAAAGAAAACAAATTGCATTTATTATGAATTGTTCTAAAGAAAATTAAAAGTAGCCCGAACTAAACGCTGAGACGTTGTTTTCCTCTTTGGATAGGACCCGTCGCCTTTGACGATCTGGTGGGAGCATGGGCCCTAGTAATAGCAACATACATGTTACATTTGCCTATTAAAAGTTTGGGCTAATTTCAGCCCTTATCTCACAATCGCCACCCAACCCAAAAGCCGAATCCCTAACCCCTCGGCCTTGGCTACACAATAAATGGGCCCTTTTCACCAAGCATCAATGCCAAGTATTTTTTCGTTCATACAGTGTCAAGTTTGAGCTGGCCCTTTAAGTGAGTTTATTCCCCCCTCTTTGCTTCGTAATATCTGTTGGAGTGCAATGAGAATTTTTTTTATATAAAAGAAGTTATAATTTGATGATAGAAAAAAATTTATAGATATTAAAATTTATTAAATGTTAATTTTTAAACTGATTATATTAATCAATTAAGTTAAGTTTTTAATTTAATTTTTTAATATTTAAGATTGTCAAAAAATAAATGTAATAAATGAAATTAAAATTTTAATATTTTATCAATAATATCATATGATAATAAAAAATTAATGAAAAGATCTCTACCGTACAGTTTTGCCTCACCAAATTGGGTTTTCTTGAACTCCACAATCAAATAGGAGAGATCGTCAAAAAGAATCCTTTTCAAATGTCAATATTTTCATTATCAATAACGTGTCGATTGCGAATTGAAACTATTTGAATTAATCTTTAAATATTATTTTTATTAAAAAAATAATATTTTATTAAAATTTTATATTTTCAGAATAAATTTCACTTTTATTTTTTAAAAAATATAGATTTTTTTAATCTAAAATTTTTAAAATTAATTTTTTAATCAATTAAAAGAATAATTTAATATTACCCATAAATAAAATTTAATTAAACATATTGCCAGGTGTTAAATAATGGTGTTTGAAATGCCTACTTGCTATCAAATTCAATTTCGATTTATCATGAAAATACGTTGATATGAAAAAATAAATAAAATCATAAAAATTATTTATTCAATGCAAAAAAGAGATTCGGAACAAAATATCATAAAATCTCAAGAAGAGAATGATTTCAGATTTCTCTTGTTTTCCCTTACCAGATATCATTGAAAATATCAAATTCTTCTTGGATGCCATAAATAGTACGAAATATCAAATAAAAAAATCACTTTATGAAAAATTTTCTGAAAAAGGAAAGTTAAAATCCATCTGCCAAACCAAACTCCCTGTATGGATAAAATATGACGTGATACTAAAGTAATACAAATTTGGATTAAATTAGTCCTAATATTCCTTAAACACGACTCTAATTATCCCTTGATTGATTAAAATAATGTAAAGCATCGTGATTCAAACGCCAGCCTTAAATAAATTGGTATTGTTTCCTACGTGAACTAAAACCCTATAGATCTAAATGTCTTAGTAAGGCCATTTTGAATTTATGTAGTTGAGATGTTTCCATGGCAACTTCATGGATTGATCATTAATATCATGACCACCAACACATTATTTCCTTCACAAAATTTCTAATGATATCAACTACGAATATTATCAATGTTCATCATACTTTTCATAATCAAATTCACATTGAAAAAGAGAAAATGTGAAACGAAAACAGCTTTCATTGTTATTTTGCCTTAGTTAAGCAACTAAACTTTGTTTTTCGTGCTCAATTTTTACATACCCTTAAGCACTGATTAAGGAAAGTTAAAATACCATTTTAAAAAAAAAATTTACATTCAAGGTATTATTTTTTATCAAATTTTAAAAGTAACACATTAATTATAAGTTTCTTTAAATATCACTTCAATCTGCGCCTAATAACATCAGTTAACATTTTTTCAAATTAAAAATGAAATTTTGGTTAATAAACACCAAATGTGAGTTTAATAAATAATTAAACAATAAGATTAGATCAATTTCGATATATTGATTCAAATCATGTAGGATTTCTAATTATTATGATATTTATAAATATCTCCCGTCTTGTTTGACTTAAAAATTTAATAACTTACTTATTCATGGATTTTGTTCACCAAAGAAATTAATTTAAGAAGTTAGCCTCAATTAAGTTATTTTCATATCAATTCATCATTAGATAATACTGCTAGTTGATAATTTTGATGTGTATAAAAAGGTTAAAACATTTTAAATTTAATTAATTTTATTTATATAAATATATTTAAAATATAAATTTTAATACTTAAATTTTTTTATTTTCTTGTGCGATATCATTCCTATCAAAAAAAATTGAAGAGGAAACTTGAGATTAAAATGGAAAATGGTGCATCAACCAGATCAGCTTCCAGGAAAATGTTTTCGATCACTGACCGCCCACTTGCTGCTCTCTTACCAAGGAAGACCAATGAGAGCCGGTGCAGCCCTTCTCGGAACAACAAGACAAAAAATAATAATAATAAAGCCTAGGTGGTCCCCAGAAAGCAAAAGACTGCAAAAGGCATGCCTCTATCCCGCACGTGGGGAAAGTCTCGTTGATTTTATGGCTTTGCCAGTTAACCCCTCTGGTCTTTCCTCTCACTTCTAAGCCTAGCTGGAACCGCACGTGCCCTACCACGAGCATTGCTTGTACTTTTCCTAATCCAACTTTAATTATCATCCTTCCCACGAGACTGATCTTACGCTTCAATTGTTTTGCAAAAACTATTTTTTAAAAAAAAATTTAATTGTTTTGATATTTGTTTGATAAAAATTTTTTTTAGTTAATAAGAAATGATTTTTTATCAATTAGAAAATAAATATATTTTTAAAAATTATCTTTTTTTTAAATAAACAAATAATTATTTAAAAATAATTATTCATAAATAAGTTACTCATCAAACTGGAGAATTTAATAAAACTAAAGCCAGACCTTAGATATAATTTATTAAATTTGAACTAAAGTTTATTCGATTTAAATATTATTATATTAATAATTTTATTTAATTTAATTTTTAATTTAAAAATATTTAAAATATTAATATAAAATATTTTAATATTTAATTTAAAATATTTTTATTTTGAATATTTTAAATATAAATATTTTAATAATAAAAAAATTTTGAATGACATGATTGAATAAAATATTAGAGTAATGCTAAAATAGAAAATAATGTAAATCATATGATTCAAGCAATATGTTAAAGTGATGAAATGTATTGGATGTATCGTGTAATTGTAACATATATGTTAAGTTAAAAGTAAAGTTATATAAAATAACTGTAAGATTTGCATTATTATATGATATTTAGTTTTAGACTCTTAACAAAAAAACATGAGAATAAAATGAATATAACGAATATGATAATACTTGAATAGATATGTGATAAAATTAAAGAAACAAAATCAAAAGGAAGAGATTTACGAAAAATTAAATGTAATTTGAATTAAGGAAAAGATGAGAGATAACTGTTTGAGATTGTTCAAACATGTGAAACGTAGATTTATTTGTATATCATCAAGAGAAATAAAATTCAAAATATTAGAGAAAGCAAAACTTCTAAAAATAGACCATAAAAGACATGAATACAAAACAATAAAACATGATATAAGAATTAAAGAAATAGATGAAAGTGTTATTTTTTTATAAAAATTAGTGGTGCAAAAATATTTAAAATTACGACTTAACATGATTCATTTTTTTTATCTTTCATATAGTTAACTCCAAAGTTATAAGATATATGACTTAATTTTTTGTTATTGTTATTAATTGAATAAAAAATATATTAATTAAGTTTGAATTCATGACCTAATTCAATTAGTTTATTTAATTATTTTTTTAAAGTAACTCGTATAATTACTTTTAAAATATAACATTCAATAGGTTTAAATTTCAAATCACAATGTCTGTAACTCATTCATTAACCTTAAATTACAATCCCTTTTATGCAAAAAATTAGAAACATTATTCTTTTTGATGACATATTTTTTTATTTAGAATAAAAAATTTAAATAATAATTTTATTTCTATTTGAGTTTAAATATGATAATTATGTTTGTTATCAGCTTAAACTTATAAGACTTAATTATTTAATTTGATACATATTAGAGTTTTCAAATTTTGAGTTATAAATAAAGGACATTAAAAATTTAAGAAAAACTATTTCATTTATTATCAGTAAAATTTTTAGATTTCACAAATGAAATTAGCATAATGACATATTCTCTTAAAGTATACTAAAAAAATTAATTAAAAAATAATATATATGTTAATCTCTTAACTTTGTTTATGAAATTAAAAATTCATTGATATATATCGAAAACTGAATTTAAAATTTAAATATAGTAGTGATTGAATAATTTCTTATCAATTTGAGTTTATAGAACAATCAATATCCAACTTACCATTGCTAAAATTAATTAGTTTTCACTAAGATTTAATTTGGTATAATTGATGCAGTTAAAAAATTTTAGGTTGAAAAAATGCATTTAAAAAGAATAATGAAAAAAAATGTGATTAATATTTTTAAGTGTTTAGTATTGTTATAAAAAGTATTATGAGTAATTGAAATGTTTTAAAAATATGGATAAAATATTAAAATAATAAAGTGATTTTTATCTAAAATGTAATTTTCACCTTCAAAACACTTCTTAAAAAGTTTTTTAATTTGAATTGAAAACTTAAAATTTTAACGAAAAAGCTAAAAGTTTTTTGTTATTTAATATTACGTTTAAATCAAAAGTAATTTTTAAACATAAAAATTACTTTCAACGTTATTATTAACGGGCCTAAATTGAGGCATTTACAAATATACTTTAGTCAAGGACGAGTTAGCTGCTGGCTGAGCCGAGCCGAGCCGTGGGTCCTGTATCAATTAGAGAGAGAGAGAGAGAGAGAGAGAAACACGGACCACTTCACGCGTTCCAAGCGAGGTCGGTCCCCACACTTGGTTGGACTCTGCGAGGGCTAGGTTGAGTTGAGTTGTCCACTACATTTATTTATTATTATTAAAAAAATAAAATACAGAGATTTCGGTGTCGCACGTGTGGAGCCGACCGACCCCACCAAAAGTTGCTGTCGGAAGGAGGACCCATTGGGTCCCATCCTCGAAGATTGTAGTTTGTCCTCATCTGTACCGTTCAAACTGATCATCACGTCAGTAGACACAAAAAACCTCAATTACCGGAGGGATGGCATCTTTTTTCTTTTTTTTTTTTAAACTCTGCCAATATTCTAAATAAGTAGTTGCACTCTTTCCAAGGATTATTTGGATAGGATGAGATTGATTTGGGTGAAGATCTATTTATATAGATAAAATTAAAATTTATAATAAAGATAAATTTTATTATTATAATATTAATATTAAAATTAATAATAAAATATATATTTAGATATAAAAATAATAGTGAGAAGAATTATAGAGAAAGAAAAATAATTATTAAGAATATTTGATTAAAATTTATATATAATAAAAAATTAAATTATTTAATATTTATAAAATTTATAAATAATTAAAAATATTTTAATGATAAATAATGAAAAATTAATAATAATATATTAAATAATATTTTTATTATATTAAATTAAAAATTATTTCAAAAGTTTTAAATAAAAATAAAAAATAATAAAATTTTTTGTATCCATAATAAAAATTAAAGGGCAAAAAAAAAAAAAAAAGGAAACAAATCTCCGGTGAAGTACTAAACCAACAATAATCAATAAAAAATTTGCATCAATTGCACTGCCCTATTAAAATCAAATACATAATTATATAATGCACAGTGCGGTTTGCACAATCTCCCATAGCAACCATGGCAACCGCACCCCGACTTAAATTCAAAGGCAGCCTAAAACTCTTATTGCTTTTATGACCGTCGATTATTGCTCTATAATTGTGATGGAAAATTTTTATTTATTTTTAATATTTATGCTCGTCCAATTTAAAATTTTTATTTCTTATATTTTAAGCAATTAAAGATTAAATTTTAATCAATAAAATTAATGTTTCATTTGATAAATTAAAAAAATAAGTGTAAGATTGAGTATTAAAATTTTAATATTAAATTTGAATTATAAAATTTTTTGATGTTTTATAAAAAAATTAAAGGCTGAAAATAAATAATATTATTTAATAACTGTAAAATATTGAATTATGAAAATTTATCTTTTAAATTTATTTTCATTGTAGATAATGTAATAATGTTTTTACTAGATAATATTTCAAAATATTAAAAGAAATATTTAGAAATATTTTCTACATTAAGTGATAAGTAGATATTTATTTCCTTATCTTACTCAATATTTTTTAATTAAAAAAATTTATCAAGTGGATTTTAAAATGTCTTATAAAAAACATTGAAAAAAATAAATTATTAAAAATTTTCATTTTCGATGTATTAAAAAATTTTCCATGTGTTATCCAATAGGGCATAAATGTTTAATATTGTATTAACATAATTGTTACCAAATTTATTTCGCTAGTATCACTTCAAATAATATGAAAATATTATTTAAAAAGATTAATTAATGTCAGACAATTAGAAAAGGAAATGAGTGCATACGGAATACTTTAGTCACACGTGTGATCTAACATTAATTGATATGAATATAATTATTATTCCTTTCTTTTCATATGTTTGATTTGATTTTTTTTTTACAGTTAAATTTTATTAATTTTGATTTTTTTATTATATTTATAAAATTTTGAGTTAAATATTTTTGGAAAAATATTTTTTTATATTTTAATTAGTAATATATTTAAATAAAAAATGAAGTTAAAATAAAAAAAAATAAATCAGGACATTATATATAGGATAAAAAATAATAAAGAAAAACAATCAAGAAAAGGAGGAGAGGGGGAATAATTGCGAAAACATTATCCAGGTCAATAATGGAGGCTACCCATTTCTTTATGGGCCCAACGTAGCGAAAAAAGAATTGCTGTGTTTGCCTATTGCAAATCTGATACAACCAAATTCATCATGAATCAAAGCTTTGACTAGTCTTTTAGCCCTTGTGGCTATCAATTAGCTCCCACCAAGCCAAATGTTATCCTTACAAATCTTATTCATTTATTGTGATTAACAAATATCTCAAATCAAGAACTCAGTGATTTTTCAATTACATTTTTGATCTCTCAAGTTAAGAAAACACAACGTCCAAATGAGTCAGTTCCTTGAAACTTTTTCCAGGAATAACTGACAAAAGACAATCGTTTTGAAGCAGAAGTGAGGTCATAGATTCACCAAACTCTGGCCCTTTCCTCGTTTCCACAAACCAAAATTGAAGAGAAGCATGTCAAGAAAAATTCTCACAAAATTGTTTTTACGAAAACAACCCTCCTCCATGTGGCAAAGTAAGGCAGGCACTTTAAAGTGTACTGATAATTTATGGCTCTGTGTCACATTTGTTTTATGTTAAAATGTAAATATAAATATTAAAATTATATTATAATATATGGTTTACATAACATGTTAAATATTAAACATATATTTTTAATTTTTATAAATTTATATAACAATTTTATTAACATTTTAATTGAAAATTTTTATTAGTTTTAATCATGGTGTCTTATATGAATTTAACATATATACAAATTTTATTGACATTTTAATCATAATTTTTTATTAGTTTTAATCATTATGTCTTATATTAACTTAGCGTATCTAAGTTTTCCGTTTCTGATTTCAACTATGGATTAGGCTTTAATTAATAGTATTATTTTCGATAAGTTACTAGGCAATCAGCCTACCTAAATTCATAGGCTTCAACTGCACATAGCCAATCCTTTATTTTATATCACTTTCTATGTAAGAGTACTTTATTCATGAAAGTGTGAAAACAAAATAGAAAAGAGGGGCTGAGAGAGAAGAATCTACGGGAAGCAAACAGTGGAAAAGCGTTTTCTCTTCATTGGAACAAACAGACTTCCAAGTTCAACGATCAAGAAAGCAATATCCTCGTGAGAGAGAGAGAGAGAGAGAGAGAGAGAGAGAGAGAGAGACTTGTCCCCTTTGTGTCTATCTTTGGACTTGGCCCAATTCTCTTTCTCTCCTTAATGCAACGATTACTTCTTCTTCCGGTAGATAACATACAGCTTGAAGCTCGAAACAAAAAGCAAAGGTCTTTGAAAGAGAAAAAAAAACAAAAACAAAAAATATGACTGGGGCATCAGGGAGATTACCAACCTGGAAAGAGAGGGAAAATAACAAGAGGAGAGAACGGAGAAGAAGAGCTATAGCTGCAAAAATATACTCTGGGCTTCGAGCTCAAGGTAATTTTAAGCTTCCTAAACATTGTGATAACAACGAGGTCTTGAAAGCTCTTTGTTCTGAAGCTGGTTGGATCGTTGAAGAAGATGGCACCACTTATCGCAAGGTTCGTCTTTTTTTTCTTCTCAGATTTATGTGTGTTTCTTCATTGTACACTTGTAGATCTACATGCATGCATTGTTTTGATGTTAAATTTTGGTTTTTTGATGGTTGTTCCGAAATGGGTTTTGATTGATCTTTGATCTTTTATGTTTTTTCTTTTGTGATCAACTTGTTTATCTGGTATATTTTTCTGATGTAATTATTGATTGAAATTCTGGGTCTTTTACTTTGGCTTGACCTGGACTGAAGAAGGGAAGAATTAATGGAAAAGTTCTATGTTTGATTTCCTTTGTACTAAACCAAATTACATAAAAGTTTGATCTTCTAGCTAATCTTGGTAAACATTCTTTTGTTTTAAGACCTGATCAAGATTTTCCTTCTATTATAGATAGGTATATATCGTGGTTGTCAAGCGAATAATGTAATACTAACAAAAAAGATCTATCTTTTGATTTTTTTTTTAACTACTGTTATTTTGTTGCTTCATCAACATATTTGGATCATACTTTTCCTAATTCCTTTGATAATGGCTTTGATAGGGATGCAAGCCACCTCCATCTGAGCTTGCAGGGGCCTCAGCAAACATCAGTGCATGTTCATCTATACAACCAAGTCCACAGTCCTCATCTTTCCCAAGTCCTGTACCTTCCTACCATGCCAGTCCATCCTCCTCCTTATGCCCGAGCCCAACTCGTTTCGATGCAAATCCCTCAACCTACCTCCTTCCATTCCTCCGCAACATTGCAGCCATCCCTAATAATCTCCCTCCTCTTAGAATATCTAATAGTGCTCCCGTAACCCCTCCCCTTTCTTCCCCTACTTCTAGAGGATCTAAGCCCAAAGCTGACTGGGAATCCCTTTCCAATGGCTCCCTAAACTCGTTTCGCCACCCTCTTTTCGCTACCTCAGCTCCATCTAGCCCCACAAGGCGGCATCACCGCACACCAGCCACTATACCGGAATGTGATGAGTCTGATGCCTCAACTGTGGACTCTGGTCGCTGGATGAGCTTTCAGGCAGTGGCATCCACAGCAGCTGCAGCTCCTCCTTCGCCTACTTTCAATCTTGTGAAAAGGGTGGTTCAACAGAATCCTCTCCAGGATGGTGTCACTGGGCATGGAGGGGTGACCTGGGGGACAGTAACAGAGATGGGGAGAGGCTCTGAGTTTGAGTTTGAGAATGGTAGAGTGAAACCTTGGGAAGGTGAGAGAATACATGAGATTGGTGTGGATGATCTGGAACTTACACTAGGGACTAGCAAGACCTGTGCATAAGTGTGATCTCGATCAGTTCATTGTGCATTCTCATATTTCTCGGTTCCTTGTGCCATATTCGAAGTCTTCTATGAGTTCATGCATTGCTCAGAGATCATCATTCCTTTACTTGCCATGGCATATCTCTTTCACATGTGAACAGTTTTGAGCCCAAGGGGACTTTACAAGATCTAAAAAGTTAAGCCTAATATTGCATTTCATTGCCTAAGAAGGAATTTACAGGCCGGGAGGACACTACAAGTTCAATCTTTCAAGTTGTATGAAAGAAAGACTCTGGCAATCTAGAAATTTAGGGGTTTCTATAAAACTTGTTCCCCTTTCAATGTTTATGTTTACAATTTTCTTATAAATTCTTCATTTATCTTATGGTTGATAGGATTCTATTTTGTCAGATAGAGAGATTGTGTTCATTTTCTAGTTTGCAAATCAAAAGGATTTATCAATCCTTTGATGAAAACACAAACTTAGAATTTCAAAGGCAGCAATTACTACTATTTTTACTCACTACTAGTACCAGATATCTTGATGGAAATTGATCCCTGATTCCTGCTCTTTCACCATCGAATCTATCTGTTTACCAGCATTTAGATAATAGAAATGATATGACAAATGAACTGAAATAATACCAGTACTTGGTTGATTTTCTATGGGAATGGTAGGGCCATTCTCTGTTGTCTAAATTGTTTGATTTCTTATTTAAAATGTATTATGAAATTTGTGCAGTTTTGGGGATTGCGTAGGTCAAAGAGCATCTTAGAATGAACCGACGCCACCCCCCCCCCCCATGAGGGTTGAGGGGCCCTTTCACGTGATGTGTATTTTTGTGTAGGCATGTGATATATGTCACGCTTGATGTTGTACCAACCAATTCAATAACTTCGTTTCTCAATTATTAAATGTACTGGTGACCCGAGCTCGGTTTCGCTGAACTGTTATATTAATTTTTAGTATTTTTATTAAATTAAAAGTTAAAACAATACATACAGTTAACATAAAGTAATAAATTAAGAAAAAAATTAACAAAGCTTTTCTAAAATAGCTGTAAACCACATAGAAAATGTTGGTTTATTAGAAGTCAATAAAATGTACCGAACTCTGCGTGGGGTCATTGCTAGAGTTCCAACTGACATACATAAGGGAAAGGAGTCTCTTGAACCTCTTATTTGAAAACCAGAGGCCTAATTGTTGTTAAAAGAATCAAATAAATCACTGCATTTTTCTGTGCCTCAATTATTATTGTTGTTATGACCCATCAACAATTGAGAAATACTACTAATCAATACTTTTCTTGTCACCATTCTCCTCTCATAAAAGTTAGATACACCTTTAATTTGTGTAGGATTCGTTCACATGTGGTTTTAAGTTCAACTTTGTTGGCAGGGATGGTTAAGTTGAAGGTGGAAATTGGAGCATTTTGGTCAAATTTTAAAGAAGGGAAATGTAATAAAACATAGGATATCGACATAATTCTATTGTGTTTGCATATAATGAGCTAAAAAAAAGAAACAAATGCTGGTTACTCAAATAATTACATATTGGAAAGAGGGGTGGGATGATGATAAGGATGGATAATCAACTATCGGACCCAATATTAGAACAACACTTCTGCTTTTTCAAAAACTACATTCCCATTGCAAGAAAAAACTACATTCAAAGGAAGCTGTCAAAGTACTTCACCAGCAAAGACTAAAAAGGTGATTAATTGCCCAACATTTCATAAAAATTCCCTCATCTTAACCAAGAAAAGAGGAAAAAAAATTAAAAAAATATATAAACCCTCGAACTTACTAAGATCAATTAAATAGGCAAAAGAAAAAAAAGGCATATACAAAGTAAGACTTCCATTTAGTGCACAAGCAATGAAGCAATAACAGTAAAGCAAAACACGAATAGTTAAGAAATTGAGAGAGCCTGCAGCATACCTTATCGAATAAACGTGTAAATAAACAGTCGAATCCAATCCGGTATGTTCAGTAAGCTCAAGTTTTGAAATTCTCAATGCCTTTGGCATCCAATTCAAAAACCTCAAGTACGAACAAAAATCCAAATTGACAAATTTCGTCACAAATGCCCCAAACCTAGAAGGATTGCTTCTTAAACCCTTGAGATATCATTTAGGAAAAAAACCCTATCATTGAAAGTTTGAAGCCTCAATATAACAAACGCTAGAAAGAATACAAATACATTGAGCAGATTAATTGCTGTTGCAATTCCTATATCTCGTATGGTCACCATCTTTATAAAACCTCCCTGCATAAACAAAGATAATTCCAAATCAGGAAATCTACCAAATTAGACAAATAAGCTTTACAGGCTACAATATATTCCTACTATAAACATAAAAATCACTGCTTCAAAACAGAAAACTCACGGCAAAATCTCTAGTTTTCCATATAAGCATAAAAAAGCCGTATTTTTCACTAATAAAACTATTGTTTTCCAAACAAAAAACTAACTCAATTTCACTATAAAAGAAAGAACAATTCCTTTTAAGTGCCCTTATTTAAGATGAATAAATTCAATCACATTCAATACAAATCATCAGAAAAGGGAAACAAAAGATACGTTCAAATAGAATAAAATTCTTACTTGTTTGTGATCCTTTAAGTGAAAAAAAAAAAAAAGAACAATTTTTGGGCTATCTAAAGAGCCAAAGAAAGCCCTTTATCAGAAGTTGAACGAGGGAGTGTATGGATCGCTTCAGAACTCAATTAAAGTAAGAACATT
Source organism: Durio zibethinus (assembly GCF_002303985.1). The sequence continues at coordinate 5,867,115 of NW_019168470.1, forward strand.
CCTTATCCGTCTACTAATACTTGAATACCCTGCAACTTCCTATCTCTCAAACAACACACCATCAATACCACATACGCATCACCTATATCCCAAAATCCTAGCACCATAACTGTCACTAGCCAATACCTCCCACTGAACCCACCATTTACTGCCAGTTTCACTGCCACCTAAAACTCTTTTTCCACCACCATTCTTAACAAAAAAGACATTTTTTAATCCAAAAATTCTAAACCCGAAGGCTTAAAAACAGTTACGAAAAAAGTGCAAAAAAAAAAGGAAGTAAAACAGAGAGGTTTTGGGTATCTGAGATTTTTGGGTTTACATGAATTTTGAGTCGTGATATCTTCCATGAATGCCACGTGATCTTTGGATATCCTCCACGAGTGTCGCTTGATCTTTTGATACCCTTCATGAATGCCACGTATCCTTTGATATCTTTACAACCACACTCCGAAAACTAGAAGGAAAAGTAAAGGGCGAAAAAACAATGAAAAGCCAACCCAAAAACTGGATACGTGGCAACTTCAGCATCCATTGGATTCTTTTTATATATAGTAGTATAGATGTACATTGGCTAACACCAAAAAGGCCATGCCTTTCTCCCTCCAATTTTATGCTATACTTTTTTTTTTTATCTCATCTTAGCTAAGAGTGGAGGAGATGCTTATACATGAGGCGGAGGTGGATGGTTATACAAGTCGAAAGAGGTCGTTGGTTCTCCCAAAATTTTAAAAATGATCAAGTTTGTTAAAGAAATCAAATAATTTATAAATTTGGTTTATTAAATATGAATGTATTATGTTTAGTTGATTCAGTTAAATCATTTAATAATATTTTAAAATTTCAATGATATATTTACGAAAAATCAATAAAAAAGTATTGTAAAGATATATTCTAGGTAACTAAAATTCATTGATCTGTTCTAAAAATTTTGTTATCTTAGCTTTGCTTCATTGTTTATGGTCATAAGAGTGTATTTATTTTATGCATTATAGTGTAAGAGGGATTAAAATCATATTATTATTTGTTTAATTGTTATATCAATTAATTATTACTTACAAACCCTTAAAATCAAGAGATTTGTTATAAGAATGAAGAAATATACATCATTTACAATCATAATCATCTCCATTTAATAAAAATCAAATTAACTCTCTAGTTTCTCCATAAGATTTCAAATTTACAATCAAGTATCAAACATATTTTTTCTTTTTTTTTTTTATTAATCAATTGTAGCTTCTCTCTATATAATTTTTACTTTTAATTTTATTTGAGATTTTTTTCCCATTATAATACAAATTTTTTTTCAACACAAAAGTTATATTTGAATAGCTTTTTAAAATGTTAAAAATTATTAACTTCTAATCTCAAAGTTTTAATTTTATTCTTTTAATGGTATATTTTATTTTTCTTGTTTGGATAAAAAAAATTATTTAGCAATTGGTTTATTTGTGTTTTTTTAAATCGTTCACAATTTTAAGTTAAATGATTTATTTGATGTATTATGTTTCTTTGTACATTTTGTTTATAAATGGATAAAATTTATAATTTTGTAAATTATTTTTAGTATTTTCTTATATATATTTATTTTGATAATATATATATAGTAGTTTGGAAAAAAATTAAAATTTAATATAATATTAATTGATCTCTTCAAAATCAGATTTCAAGATCGTCATTGACTAAAAGTGACCAACCCAAAGTAGAGCAATAATTAATTAATTAATTTACAAGAAAAAGCGATTTAAATATGTTTCTCCTAGTAAGATAATATACTCATCTTTGAAGCAAATATATTTTTATAATTGAAATTATTAGAAATTAAATTTTAATTATTAAAATTAATAGTTTACTAATAGATCACTCGATCGTTAAAGCAAATATTTGGATTAATTATTGTGTGTTTAAAAAAAATAAAAATAAAAACAATTGTTGACCGGCTAATTGAGTGTTCTTTAGGTTCAAAAAGGAAAAATATTATATATCCAACCACATATTGGTATTTTTTATTTAAACTCACTATTAATTTCAGTATCTCTATTAACATTGTGATATTAAATGAAGTATAATGTTTTATTTAGTTAATATATTTGTAATATAAATAATCTATTGTTGTTATAAATCTTGTGTAATATGGTCTTAGTGTATTCAACTTATAATTTTTTTGGTTAGTGTGTGTTGAATTATAGGTTTTTTATAAAAGAGAACACAGCTTGAAATAGAATATATATATAGGTATTAAGATTTAAAATTTAAATTTATTAGATATTATATTTTAAAAATGATTATATCTTAAAATTTGAATATTAAATTTACTAAATATATTTTTTAAAAATAATTATATAAATTAATTGAACTAAATTCTGATTTCGTTCAAATATAGTTGCCAGCCTCGTTTGATCTAAATATCTAAAATAATAATTTCACAAAAAAAAATAAATTTAAATGCCATCCATATTCAATTATAGATGGTCATTATCATGGGCCACCCTCAAATTGGGTCCTTTTTGGGTCTAACAAACCTGTCCATTGAGATCAAGCATGAGTGGAGTCAGACTGGTCCAGTCTTCAAGCTCAATTCCAAGCCTGTCTCGAGTAAATGTCTACCAGGTCAGAGAAGTTTGTCCACCATTTTCTTTAATCCTTCGTTAAATTGAAGAAGAAATTGTATGTACCAAAAAAATTGAAGGAGAGACTGTGCCTGCACAAACAAAAGCTTAAGTCCAACCATCTGAGTTAGATTCACATATCAGATCATGGGATGAAAATGATTTAAGTTCTTAATCTTTTTCTATCAAATAAAAACTAACATTCCAAACATAACTTTAAAATTACTTGCTGCAAACATAATTTCCTAATAATACTTTAATTGTTATATTCCTTAAATTATATTCTAAGTATCAATTTGGATGAACAATAAGATTAAAAAAAATGGTGATGGTAATAATAATGACAATAGCAATAAAATTAAAATGAGAACTGAAATTATGTATTTAGACAACAGTAAGATTAATTATGTCAGTCAATTATCTAAAAGTAGTCGACAATCATATTTGAAAATGAAACAATCAAATGCCTGATCAAACGTAATTAATTGTCATTAACTGAAAAATAAATTTTTTTGTTTTAATTTTACATTATAACAATCAAATGCTTAAAACAGGGATGTTGACTGATTTAAGATTTAGTAAACCACTAGACCATTACTCAAAAAAAAAAAAAAAAAGAAGGTAAATCACTAGACCATTTCCCTTTCAATCTCCAACTGAAGGATCGGCGAGATTAAAGCCCTTAATGCTACTAAGATGCTATACAAATACATATCATAAAACAGTTAAAAGCCAAAAAAAAAAAAAAGAAACTATCGCAAGAAGGATGCCGTGGAATGTAAATGAACCTAACACAATATAATTTTTTTTTTTTTTAGCAACATCGCTTTAGGCAAGTTTATCTATACTAGATCTAAGAATCATGAAAATTATCTTTTCACAATCTTTTAGAGAAATTAAAATCAAATTAAAAAAAAAAAACACACACACACACAACACTCTTTTATCATTGGAGCCAACCATCCATTGGTTATGAATTCTATTTTAAAAATCCAAAAAAACCTCTTCATGACCAAAAGAGTTATAGGTAAAGGTGTTCAAAATTCGATTTTTATTGAATTAATTGATTAATCAGATTTAATTCAATTAATCAATTAATTATTGAATTAATTTTAATCGGTTAACAAATATGATTTTAAAAAAAATTTTACTTGGATTAATTCGGTTCAAAAACCGAATTAATCACACTTTTAATAGAAATATAATAAAATTTAAATATAAAATGAAAAATATATGATATGAGTTATTTTATTTTATTATAAGTTGTTAAAGTTTTTAATATAATATTTAAATATTTTGATAGATAATTTTATTTAATTTATTTAAAATATTAAAAATTAAAAGTTTAAAATATAATATAATTTAAATATATTTATTATTTGACTAACTAAAAAAAATTAATCCAACTGATTAAATTAAATTATATTAGTTAATTTTTAAAATTAATAAATTTAATTTGATTAATAAAACTAAAATAAAATAATTTAAATAATTTAATTTAAAATTAATTGAATTTACCGAAGAAACGCGTCTAATAACATAATAATTAGGTAATATTCTGTGTCAATAAATTCTGATTCTCCCCATTTATTTATGGGAGAGCCCAGTCACTAATGTACTGTATCTGTAGCGCATTGAATTTGGTGGGTTAAGTGCATTTTTCTCAGAACCTTTCTTTTGTTTTTTTAAAAAGTTGCCTTTCCTTTCATTTTGTATTTTTTTTCTCCCATTCTCCTTTCTCTTTTATAAATAGTTATAGATGAATTACAACATTCCTCCAAATTTTCTACTAGAATAAGAGTGCCATATTTTCCCCTTGTGTTCTACACAATTTATTTTAATGTGCATAACATATATAAATATATATATAAACCATCCATAACAAAAGGATAAAATGAAATTATAAACGTTTCAAGATTTAAGGTGATAATAATGTTAATTTTTAAATACACTTATAAGAAGATCAATTTTGCAATTTACCCTTAAATTTATTCCTAACTAATATATGATACTAACAATTAAGAGTTTATTTGACAGCATAATGAGAAAGATTCTTATCATATTGTGATATTGTTTTGTCATTAAATCGTTAAATGTTCAATCATAAAAATATAAATATAAAAGTGATAAGAATTCTTCTCATCGTACTGCCAAAAGTTTTTTTTTTTTTTTTACGGTAAAGATAGCTTTCATTCATAATTGAAACATGCATAAGATACTACAATGTTTTGAACATAAATAGGACACTTCTCTAATCCAACATGTACCCTTTGTAGCGTCTACCCAAGCCTTAGCTAAGCAATGTGCTGCTTCGTTGGCTTCTCTGTTGATATGATTTATGGAGATTGTTTGGACTGCAGCATCTTCGTCCTAGCTTCCTCTATAAGTGTTCCAATTTTGGATAAATTTTGCCCTACTGCTCTCAATTTTGAAATCACAGTAATATTGTCGCCTTCGAGAACCACATCTGAAAGGCCCATCTCTCTTGCTAAATCCACTGCACACAATGCCGCAAATCGCTTTGATAGTTAACGGATCTATAATCCTTGGCTAGTTAGCTGTGCATGCTCCCATCACAAGGCCCTCAGAGTTTCTGATTATCACACCAGTTCCTCCATTCTTTCGAGCCACGTTCAAAGCTCCATCAAAATTGACCTTATAAACACCAATGGGCGGAGGTTCCCATTTCTGTTTTCTAGGCGTCTACATGCATGAAAGTTTTAGTTGGGCATTGTTAAATTCCTGCTGGTACTTTATTGCAAACCTTGTTGACTCGGTGGGGTCTCTCCTTTGCTCACCATGCAGCGTACTGTTCCTGTCATTCCATATCACTAGGGCTGTAAATGAATCGAACCGAGTTATACCTTATTCAAGCTTAGTTCGGTTAATAATAACGAGCTCTTAATGAATTGGACATGTGTTCGAACTCAGTTCGAATATTTTTAATGAGTTTTAGCCGAACACAAATGAATTCTAGCTTTAAATCCTAATAAATGGACTTAATGCTTACTATAGCCTAAAATCGTAGCCCACAACCAATTGATGGATTGGCTTGCTGTCATCTATAATTGTACCATTAGTATATTAGTAGATGATAAATAGAGGGTGAGAATTTATAGGCTTTACCTATCTTTTGTTTTGTTTCTTTAACGATGTGGAATTCATTTGTATATGCACAAATGTGCAATAGAAAAAAAGGATTGGAATTTATAGGCTTTACTCATTCTTTGTTTTGGTTGTTATGCTGATGTGAGATTGCTAAAAGTAGATTTCTATTCTTTCAAACTTCATTCAAAGTTATTATCCAATTTTTAAGCATATAAAAAGAGTAATTTAGTAATAATAATTTTAAGAAGTTAAAAGTTATTTTGATTTATGTCATTTATAATTTTTAATGATATAAATTTTATATGATAATTTGTAGATTGATAAAAGATATTAAATCTTAAAATAATCAACTTTTAATATTTTAAACAAATTATAATCAAATTTGTTCATGAATATCAAACGAGTTTATTCGTAAATATAAACAAACTACATAGACCTTTGTTCATATTCAATTTGTTTAATAAATGAACATAAAAATACATTCAACATTGTTTGTTGAACTTAATAAACAAACATAAATGAACAGTAACTGAACATATTTACGAATAGTTCATCGAAAACTCAGTTTGTTTACACCCCTACATATTACCCATGCAGCTATGATTAGTAATTGTGCCCTTTCTTTTCGTGTGTTCTCTATAATCTTCACCAATCTTTCTACCATTTTTGTATTGCCACCATTTGCATTGTCTCAACTCACGTCCAAAGCACTTCGAACCCTTTTTGCATGTTCACACTCAATTATTGCATGAGTCACTTTGTCGTTGGTGTCTTTATATTTAGGACAGTATGGACTAACCTATATCTTTCTTCTTAATAAATCCTGCATGACCGATAATATATCTCTGCACACTCTCCACATGAAAATTTTTATTTTCGTTGGCACTGTTGTAGACCATATTCTACTCTATACATTCAATGTGCTCCATTTCTGCTAGTTTCCACATCCACCGGACTCGTTCATGTCCCATAGATTGTAAAGAAGTTTATACGCACTCTTAATAGTCAATATCCTAAAATTATTAAAGTGCCATACTTGCTTGTATGATAATTCGATCTTGCTAAGTGGTTTTGTGTTCATTGCTTTTGTTTCTTCTAGTGAGAACCTTTTTGGGAATGCTAACCATTTACACCATTTTGTATGGTCATTAATTAGTACTGCCACTTTTTCATTCTCATCTCTGTTAGGAAATGTGTGGTCTAGCCTCATGTCATTGGTTTTGGCCAATTAAAAAGCCTAAAGCCCTTTTTGTCTTTGACTTAAGAGAGCCATACTTAATAAAAAAGAAGAAAGAGGCTATGTTTTAAGGCAAAAAAGTGTGGTGGTATCAAAAAGAAGGAAAAAAAAAGAGCCAAAAAAGATAGAGAGAAAAAAAGGAGAAGGAGAGTTGGTTAAACAAAAGAAGATCTTTGGTCCGATTAAGCTAAAATTTTATCAACAGATTTATGATTTAGAGTTTTACATTATGAACAATAAAGATCAAGTTTGAAGCTCTCTAGAAACAAATCCAGGGTATATTTATTGAGTCACCTATTTGGTAAAATTTCTCCAATTGTTTCTCTAATTATTGATTAGCTCTAATTTTAGCTAGAAGAGAATTTTATATATCCATTATTTGATAGTGGAGATTTTTTTTATGGTTCGTGATTTTTCTCTTCTACACTGAAAGATTTTTCATGTAAATTTTAGTGTGCTTTATTTTTTTTTTGGCATTATTGGTTGTTGATTGTTGATTGTTGTCTATTGCTGTGAGTTTATTACGATATATTGCTTTTGCATTATTGTGTTTGTTGCTTCAGGTTTAATAATTGGTATCAAAGCCAAGGTCACGGGTTCGAGTCCTAATAATGTTACTGGGAGGATATTGTTAGCAGATGAGAGATTGGCTACATCCATCAACTCCATGTGCTCGAATGTCGGTATCAAAGTGAAAGATTCAACTAGGATGTAGGGAGTACATGACAATAACAAAAGCAAAACACCTAAGCAGACGATGTATTGAGTCAACTTGAAGTGCAAGTTTAAGAGGCACTGAGACAACCTAGGTTGCAAGGTTGTGTGCTATGATTAAGTCTAAGCTTGATGGGTATTGAGACAACTTAGGCCCACAAAGAGATAATGTTGAATACTAGATCTAAGGTGCACTGAGACCATATAAGATGTAAGGTTAACTGGCCCGAAAGAGGTGTTGATAAGATTTACTCATACAAAAAAGTCGATGTGGGACTTGATGAGAATTCATAAGTGAACAGGAAAGATTGTTGGAATGGTTCACATGTGAGTAAAAAATCTCATATCATTAAAAAATTTGAATGAGATATCTTATATATACATAGAAGACCTAAGAACCTAATAACTTAAGCTTTTGAGCTAAAGTGGTGTCAATATGTATATATGGGTTCTTTTTTGTGCTTCCATAGGCTCTAAGTGTGATAAATCTTTCAACAATATGTATTAAAGCTAGGAGTGACATATCATTGTGTTCCTAAGAGGGAGTTGTTTACAGTTTATAAAGTAAGTGATTTTGGTTACACCAAGGTAGGAAACAAGAGTGTGTCACAGATTGTTGAGATTGATGATATTATTATATAAATTAGTATAGGCAACATGTTAACTTTGAGAGATGTCGAACACATTTTGGATATGAGAATGAACTTGCTTACTATTAATATCCTTGATAAAGAAGGATATGAGAGTCGATAAAAAAGAAGAAGTAGAAGCTTTTCAAAAGATCTATGATTGTTGCAAAGGAAAAAACTATGTTGCATAATGTATAAAACATAGATGTAATTGCATAGCAACCAGATAAATGTCATTAAAGATAATGTTTCAGCAAACTTGTGATACAAGAGGTTGGCATACATGAGCAAGAAAATGATTACAGGTTTTGACAAAGCAGTCTCTCATTACCTTGACCAAAGGTATATCTCTCGATTCATGTGATCATTGTTTGTTTGACAAGCATCGTAAATTTTTTTTTTTGTAAAAGTTTTTAGAGAAAAGAAAATAGATTGAAATTAATTCATTCTGATGCATATTATCCATTGAGGTTGAGTCGTTAAGTGGTAGTAAGTATTTTGTCACTTTTATTGATGATACTACACGTAAGACTTGAGTGTATATATTGAAAAACAAAAGCTAGATAGTGTATTTTTAAAAATTTCATGTTATGGTGGAAAGGATGATAGGATTGCTTTTAAAGTGTATTTGGACTAATAATGGTGGGGAATACACATCCAAAGGTTTTGAAAAATATTGTTCAAAGCATGAAATCAGGAATAAGATCACAGAACCTGAAACACTACAGCATAATGGTGCAGCTAAAAGGATAAACCGTACCATAATGACAAAAGTCATATGTATGTTGAGGATGATAAATTACCAAAGTTATTCTGGGGTGAAACAGTCAACACAACTTGTTATTTGCTTAATAGATTGCTATTAGTTCTTTAGGCTTTGACATTCCAAAAAGAGTATGGACAAGAAGAGATGCTTCATACTTTTAATTGAAAATTTTTAAGTGTAAAGCATTCATGCATACGTCGAAAGAGTAAAGGTTAAAACTCGATAGTAAAGCCACACAGTATGTGTTTGTAGGATATAATGATAATGAATTTGGATACAAAGTATGGGATCTAGTGAAGAGAAAAATAATCAGAAGTAAAATTGTGATCTTTCATGAAAAAAAAATCATAACAGACCTTGAAAAAAATAAAAAAACTACTTGGGTGACTGTTGAGTATGGTATTTCAACACCGACAGGGGTTCCATAAGAAAGAGCCACATATGGTGAAAATAAGTAAGCAACAAAACTTAAGGATATGAATAAGCCAATCATAGTTAGTAATGAGCTAGATACAATTAGTTTTAAGTAGAAGGAGCAATCCTCTTTAGCTGAAAATGTTAAGCAGGGTAAGTAGTCCTCTTCACCAGAGAGTGTTGAATAGAAATAGCTACCTTTGGCATTAGGTAGTGTAAAGTCTCAGCCTAAGAGATTTACTAAAGAACACATGTCATCTATTAGGTATCCAAGTTCAGATTTTATTTTAGTTACCAGTGAGGGAGAGCCAGAGAGCTTTCAAGATGTGTAGACTACTCCAAATAGAGAGTATTGATTAAAAGTAATGAAAGAAGAAATAAAGTCATTGTAAAAAATGATATATATGATCTTGTTAAACTTTCAAAAGAAAGAAGACCGTTAAAAAATAAATGGGTGTTCAAGTTAAAAAAAGATTGTGACAAACTAGTGAGGTACAAAGCTTGATTGGTGGTAAAAAGTTTTTCTCAAAAACTTGGCATCGATTTTAATGAGATCTTTTCTCCAATTGTGAAGATGAGTTCCATTTGAGTGGTACTAAGATTAGCAGTTAATTTGAATCTTGAGCTTAAGCAACTTGATGTTAAGATTGATTTTTTGCATAGTGACTTACAAAAGGACATTTGTATGGATCAGTTTGAGGGTTTTAAAGTGAAAAAAAATAGTATTTAGTTTACAAATTGAAGAAAAGCTTATATAACTTGAAATAAGGTCCGTGATAATGGTACAAAAAATTTAATTTTTTTATGGTGAGCTATAGTTATAAAAGAACGACAATAAATTTTTGTGTGTCTGTCAAAAAATTTCCTAATGATAACTTCATTATTATCTTATTATATGTTAATTATATATTGATTATAGGATAAAATGCTGGTATGGTTCACAGGTTGAAAGAATAATTGTCTAAGTCTTTTGACATAAAGGATTAAGGTCCAGCAAAGCAGATTCTCAGTATGGATATTAATTGGGATAGGAGAGCTGGAAAGCTATAGTTATCATAGGAAAAGGATATTGGACGGGTGCTTAGTAGATTCAATATACAACATATTGAGTCAGTTAGCAGTCCATTTGTCAACCATTTTCATTTAAGAAAAAAATCTTGTTTGGTGACTAAAAAAGAACAACTAGCTATGTCTAGTATTTCTTATTTTTCTACAATTAGTTTTTTGATATATTTTATGGTTTACACACAACCTAACATTGCTCATGCAGTTGGTGCAGTGAGCAAATTTTTTTAATCCAAAAAAAGTTCATTGGAAAGTAGTGAAATAGATTTTTAGATATTTGAAGGGCAATTCAAAATTGTGCTTGAGTTATGGAGTTTTACAACAAGTTCTAGAAGGGTTTACTAGTACTAACATGGTAGGTGATCTTGATGGTAAAAAATCTATTTCAGGGTATTTGTTCACTTTTGCAGGAGGAGCTGTGTCTTAGTAGTCTAAATTACAAAAGTGTATTACATTGTCAACTGCAGAGGCTAAGTATATTGCAGCAATCGAAACAAGTAACGAAATGCTTTGGATGAAATATTTTCTTCTTGAATTAGGGTTAAATCAAAAAAAGTATATGATATTTTGTGATAACTAGAATACTTTAGATTTGAGTAAGAATGCCATGTACCATGCTAGAACAAAGCACATTGATGTTAGATATCACTGGTTACGTTTAGTTATTGAGAAACAACAGATGTTGTTGAAAGAAGTCTATACTGATGAGAATGCAGTAGATATATTGATTAAGATACTTTTCAGAAGAAAGCTTAAGCTTTACAGTAATTTGGCCGAAATGGATTCCTTGGTCAAAGTAGGTTCCAAATGAAACTCCTATGGTGATTAATCTCCTCCTAATAGGGCCGGAAGGGGAGATTGTTGAGAAATGTGGGGTTTAGCCCCATGCCATTGGTTTTGGCCAGTTAAAAGGCCTAAAGCTTTTTTGTCTTTGACTTAAGAAAACCCTACTTAATAAAAAAAAGAGGGGGGCTATATTTTAAGGTGAGAAAGTGTGGTGGCACTGAAAAGAAGGAAAATAGAAAAGTTAGAAAAGATAAAGAGAAAAAAGGGAAAGGGAGAGTTAGCTAAATGGAAGTCAATCCATGATCCAATTGAGCTAAAATTTTGTTAGCAGATTTATAATTCAGAGTTCTTTATTCTGAACGATGAAGATCGAGTTTGAAGCTCTCTATGAATAAATCTAGAGTGTATTCGTTGAGTTAATTATTTGGTGAAATTTTTTTAATTGTCTATTTAGTTATTGATTAGCTCCAATTTTAGTTAGAGGAGAACTTTATATATCCATTATTTGATAATGAGGATTTTTCTAGTGGTCCGTAGTTTTTTCCATCTACACTGAAAGGTTTTTTCACTTAAATATTGGTGTGCTTTATTTTTCCTATGTTGTTGGTTGTTGATTATTGATTATTGTCTATTGCTGTGGGTTTATTGCGATATATTACTTTTGGGATGTTGTGTTTATTGTTTCAGGCCCAACAGTCCCAACTTTCTTTTGTGATCTTGGCCTGAAATTCTCTGTGAATGGCATCCATTATCCCTCCAGATTTGTACTATCTCCCCATCTCCAATTCTCCACCATACTCCCTGTTGAAGGATTAGTGATGGGGAGTTTCCCAGTTTAGAATCCAAGAAAGGTTCATTAGGAAAGTATCCGGATTTTAATCCCCTATGTAGTAAGGTATCTTTATTAACCAGTAGCTTCCACCCTTGTTTGGTTAGGAGAGCTTTGTTAAAAATTCCTGTCTCTAAAACCTATTCCACCTTCTCTCTTTGGCCTGCATAATTGCTTCCATCGAACCCAGTGTATCGCTTTTTGTTGTTTCCCATGTCCCCACCAAAAGTTGCTCAACAAGTTGTTCATTTCTTAACACAAAGACCATGGCAATAGAAAGCAGCTCATCGTGTAAGTGGGGATGGCTTGGAGAATGGATTCTATGAATACTTCTTTGCCCCCTTATGACAACGATCTGTGACTCCATCCACTCAATCATGAATGAATTCTGTCTTTTACCTCCTTAAAAGTTCTTTTACAATCCCTGCCAACCATCGATGCGAGTCCCAGTTATCGCTCCAAGTTGGTTGTGGATTGAATTCCAAACATGTCTTTGATAATGTGCCTATGCTCCTCTACCATGTTTTTGCTAAAATATAAGGTCGACTTGTCGAAATTTATCTGTTGTTCTGAGCTTTCTTCATATTTCTGCAGCACGCACTTCATCCTCTCACTTTTACTTCTGTTTGCTATTTCAAACTGGATGTCATCAACAAAGAAGAAGTGATTCACTTTTGGAACAGGTCTACTTGCCCTCACTTCCTGTACGAGTCCCTGCTTTTGCTTGTCATTTAACATTGCTGCTAAACCTTTTGTGCACATCTGGAATAGGTAAACCGAGAGAGGGTCTCCTTGACGAAGTCCTTTTTCTGGATGGAACACATGACTGGTATCACCATTAATCACAAGGGAATATGTAACCGAAGCACCATAATTCATTGTAATTTTGATCCATCTTGGATGGAAGCCCATTTTTCCCATAATCGCTTCAAGATAACTCCACTCAACACGATTTTAGACCTTGCTCATATCCAATTTTAAAGCAAAACAATCATTCTTACCTTTTTTTCTAGTTCTCTAAGTGTGAAGCAATTCATAAGCAACTAGGACATTATCAGAAGTAAGACTACCCAGGACAAAAGCATTCTAAGACTCACTAATGCAAGCTAGTAATATGGTTTTAAGCCTATTCATCAAGACTTTCTTGATAATCTTATAAATGACATTACAAAGACAGAAAGGCCTATATTATGTTATTTTGGTGGGATCTTTGGTCTTAGGGATTAAACCAACATGGCTGTGATTTATTTTTTTTAACTCCCTATCACCATTAAGGTAAGACAAGCATAAATGTTTTATATCCTCCTAATGTATGCCAAAATTTTTGATAAAAAGTACGGACATACCATAGGGTCTAGGTGCTTTGGTTGGGTGTATATGTCTAATAGCCAGCATCTCCTTTACTTTAAATTCCACACGTAAAGTTTGTTCGTCTCTTGTGATACTCGAGCTGCCACTAACCCAAAGACCTCTTCAAAGGATGACGTGCTTTTAGAGCCAAATTGTCTTCCTTATTACCCCTCCCCCATGTATGCCATCTTCCTCCGTAGCCTAAGTCTTCAAGACCACCATCAGTTAGAGCCTCTCTAAATGCGACCATCTGACTTTCTTTGGGAGGAAGTCTCCCTTCTTTCTCATACTACCAAAAGAATTTTAAATTGTATTCATTGATTCAAATGTTCTTTCCCATCATAATTTTGAAAGCCTAAAACCTTTTAATTTAATGTTACATTCAAAATTAAAAAAAAGGATAGAGTAAATTTAGGTTACAAAATAAAGGTTTTTATATGTCTAACTATAACTACAAGATTAATTTTCTCACCACTTTTATTGAATCCTTTTGAAGGATTTAGTTTTAGACACATATTAGTTGTAGAAAATTATGTACCGAGTTCAGAAAGTAATTTCTAAAAGTAATTAGAAGTTCCTCTAAAAAAATGTATATTGATATGATTATATCACATTTCTCTCGCTATTATCTGATTCATAATACTTAGTTAGCCTATGAAAATGTGTTAATTCGAAAAGGTTTAAAACTTATAGGTGTCTTATAATAATTTTACAATACTACCGGGCAAAACAAGTTAAAAATCTGAAAGTAGCAAGGCATGCCCAACCGATTTTGGCTGTAAGCAATAATTGCTCTTTTTATTTCTTAGGACAGACAGTATTACGAGCAATTTTTCTTACATTTAATTAATTATTTTATACATTCGCTTTTATTTTAAAAATTTAAACGAATGTGGAGTTTAAATTTTAGTTAAATTAATTTATATAATTATTTTTTAAAAATTGATATTAAAAATATTAAAAATTTAAAATTTAATATTTATTTGTTATTCTCTGCGATTTCCTATATAATCAAAAAATATAAATGAAGGTATTAAAATTTTTATGAAATAAGAAAATATGTGAAATGAGTGTATTAAACACATTACATATAGAAAGAGAGTTTTTTTTTTTTAATATTTCATAATTGCTCTTTCTATTACTAGTATAGAAAGAAAAATCATTGTTCCTCTGCAGCATAAAGAGAAGTGAAATCCTCAGATTCATTTGATGCTTTATTAGACGCTTTATTTGGTGATGTTCTTTAACCTGTCCTCCACCTGCTGTTTCCAGCATGATCACCCGTTGTGAATGTGGATAGCTACTAGCTGGGCCCATCCTTGCCATCAATTACTCTCCACGAGCTTTCATTATTTGTGGTGCTCCTTTCTTTGACCTCTGGGGCATTGGCTAAAGCTCCCTCTAGAAAGAAGAATCTTTCTTTTCCTTGTTGAATACCCTCTAAAGCAAAACAATTTTCTCAAGTTTTTAGACTTCTAAAACCATGGAGCAATCAAACCCAAGGCCTCATAGAGTATTACTATCCGCGCCTGCCCATCTCATGCCCGTTATTGAGCTTGGCAAACGCTTTGTCACTTGCCAGGACGTTAAAGTTACCATTTTTGTTGCTTCTTTTGTCGAAATAGCTGCAGCGGAATCGCGGATGGTCCCGGGTACGCATAGTACTAATCTCTTTGATGTCATTCACCTCCCACCTGCCGACATTTCCAACCTTGTTGACCCTAGCGATAAGGGACTTGTATCACTTTCAGCGACAGTGCGTGTAGTCAAGCCAGCTTTTCGGGCTGCTATATCGGCTTTGGAGACTCCAGTAACTGCTCTCATTGTTCACGTCTTTGCAATAGATTGTTTAGGAATTGCGGATCAGCTTAAGATTCCAAAATATGTTTTTGTCTCAACAAATGCATGGTTTCTTGCTCTGCTCATATACACTCCGATCCTGGAAAAGGAAGTGGAAGGAGAGTATGTTGATATGAAGGAACCATTTGTTATTCCAGGTTGCTCGTCAATTCGAGCTGAAGAGTTGCCAGATCCGATGTTCTTCAGAACAAAAGCAAATTATCATGAATTTCTGAAATTTGGCGTCGAGATTCCACAGGCTGATGGGATTTTGGTGAACACATGGGAAGAACTGCAGCCTAAAACACTAGCTTCTTTGAGAGATGGTAACCTCTTGGGTAGTGTTGCTAAGGCACAAATATTCCCAATCGGCCCGAACAACTCCGAGGGCTCACCAGCACTTAAAAACGAGTTATTTGACTGGCTGGACAAGCAATCTACTGACTCTGTACTTTACATATCTTTTCGAAGTATGGGAGGGCTCTCACTTGAGCAAATGACGGAATTAGCTTGGGGTTTAGAGTTGAGCTAGCAAAGATTCATCTGGGTAGTGCGACCACCTACACAAAAATCAGGAAGCGGCGCCGGCCCCAAGTTTGGGAACACTAGTGATGATATTTCAAGTTACTTGCCAGAAGGGTTCATTTCCAGGACCCGAGAACGGGGAGTGATTGTTCCACAATGGGCTCCGCAAGTGGAAATCTTGAGCCATCCATCGTGTGGAGGGATTTTCACACATTGTGGTTGGAATTCAGCTATAGAATGCATTACCAATGGATTGCCAATGATCGCTTGGCCACTGTACTCTGAGCCGAGAATGAATGCTACATTGCTGACACAGGAGATTGGCGTAGCTGTTCGATCAGAAACAATACCATCCAAGGGTGTTGTGAGGAGGGACGAGATAGAGAAGATGGTGAGAAAAATTTTTGTGGACGATGCTGGGCGTCAAATGAGGGCCAGAGTCAGGGATCTGAAACTTAGTGCACAGAAAGTTTGGAGCAATGGTGGTTCTTCGTATAATGCATTAGTTGAAATGGTCAAACATTGCCAGAAAAGCCTATAGAGACGTTTGTTAGTGTTAGACCTCTTTGGTGATTTATGTAATAAATAATTTCAATTGCCTTCATGCTTTTAGTCACTTTATGTTATCAATAAAATTATCAATAAAATAAAATTGTTCTTTCTTTTCCACTCTCAATTAAAAATATATTTCACCGCTGGCGCTGTTTCCAATTCGCTTCTAGTTGCCCATAATTTTTTATTGCATAGACTTAAACTTGCTCGGGGCTATATCTCATATATATATATATATATAAAATTAATTAATTTTCTTTTAATATTAATTTATACATTTTAATTATATCAAAATATATTATATTTAAAAATATTTTTATATCAAATTTGATATCGAATTATTTTTATTGATTACGATTGATTTTGATAAATTTCAGTAAATTAACTTGTTTGGATCGATAGGTAAATATAAAACTTATTTTGTAATTATTTATTTATTTTTTGTTATATGATTATTTTTAATTTAGTAAAAATAAAATTAATTAAAAAAATAATCTTTAAAATTTATAAATATTTCAATTGCTTTAAAAAAGTAATTATATTTACTTAATAAAATCAAGGTTAATTTTTTTTCATATTTTTTTATTTTAATATTTGTATAAAAATATTTATTTAAATATCATATAATCAAATTAAACATTTAAAAATATAATGAAAAATTTATGATATTATTTTTATATTTTTAAATTTATTTATTTGATTTTTGAAGATATTGTATATTTATTTTGTAGATTATTAATGGTATTATAATGTACAAATTCATATATATTTATAGAAATATTTATACTAAACCAAAAAATATTAAAAGTATACCAAAACCACTTATATTGGTATATACCATATTTTTAAAGAAAACTGAAATATTATCTGGTATGGTATTAACAACCTTGATATACATATAGATGTGCATAATTTATGTGTAATTTTTATTTTTAAAAATTTAATTTAATAAATAATTTTTTATATTATGATAATAATGATAAATACTAATGATTGAATTTTAATTTTGTATAACATACGTAGAATTTGATAATTTTTTATATAATTTTAAATTGATAATATTTGATAAAATTTGATAACTTTTGTTAAAAGATAAAAAATCTTCGATAAAATTTTGGTAACTTTTAATATAATTTTAGTATTTTTCAATATTAATTTAGCAACTTATAATATAATTTTTGTAACCATTGATACAATTTTATTAATCTTTGATAAAATTTTTTTAGTCTTTTAATGTAATTTTGGTAACTTATAATGTAATTGTGGTAATTATTAATAGAATTTGTGTCATTATATATTTAACAATTTATTCAAATATATAATTTTTTTACTAAATTTTTTTATTGAGTAAGTTCATTTTTTATGATAAATTTATTCTAACCTTTTCATATGAAAGCTCTAGCTTGGTTTCTACTAGTAACCAAGGTTAGATTTCTAAAAACTTTAAATATAAAAAATTGTTAATAATTAAAAAATTAAGTTATTAATGATTTACTACTGTATTAATAGTGAATTACTACTAAGTTATTAATGATTTATTACTAAATTATCAATGATTTACTGTTAAAATATAAATGATTTATTACTAAACTATTGATGTTTTAGTACTATATAACTAATCATTTATTATAAAGTTATAGTTGATTTACTACTAAATTTTATTAATGATTTAATACAAAGTTATTAATAATTAAATAATTTACTATTAAATTATCATTTATTTACTGCTATATTATTAGTGATTTCCTACTAAATTATAAATTATTTACTATTAGTTATTATACATTTATTACTATGTTATCACTTATTTACTGCTACATTATTAGTGATTTCTTACTAAATTATAAATTATTTACTATTATGTTATTATACATTTATTACTATGTTATCATTTATTTACTACTTAGTTTTCAATTATTTACTACAAAATTATCACAAATTTGATTTGTTACTAAATTATCCTCACTGCTAAGTTATTATTGATTTATATTAAACTATCCATGATTTACTATTTAGTTTTCGTCGATTAACTATTAAGTTATTGATGATTTACTATTAAGTTATATTGATTTACTTTTATGTTTTTAATGATTAATTATTAAATTATCATTGATTTACTACTAAGTTATTTATGATTTACTAAGTTTATCAATTAATTACTATTAAAATGAAATTGATTTACTAATTAAGTTGTCACTAATTTATTATTAATTTATCTTTAATTTATTACTAAGTTATTAATAATTAACTACTAAGTTATTATTAAAAAAAATAAATTATCACTTATATTTTATTAAGCTATCCTTATTTTTTAATATATTACTATTCATTTACAACTAAGAAATACGAAGTTTAAAAATCCATTAAAAATATATAAGATAATTTTTTATATAATAATATTATTACTTTATTCATATTTAGAAATTTTTTATTAATTTTTTTATTGAATAAGTTTATGATAGATTTATCATAATCCTTTAAGATAAAAGTTCTGGCTTTATTTCTGCTAGTAACTAGAGTGTAATTCCTAGTAACTTCAAATATAAAAAAGTTATCAATGATTAATAATTAAGTTATCATTAATTTACTACTATATTATTATTAATTTACTACTGAGCTATTACTACTAATTTATAAATGATTTATCATTAAATTATAAATGATTTACTATTAAATTTTTTATAATTTACTACTGAATTATTAATGATATATTATAAATGTATAACTAATTTGTAACTAAATTATTAATATTTTATTACATATTATTAGTGATTTACTACTAAAGTATCAATTTACGATAAGTTAACAATAATTTATTATTAAGTTAATGATTTACTACTATATTATTAAGTATTTTTTGTGGGAATAAGTTTAAGGAAGGAAAACTTCCACAATTCATCACATGGCTTAGAGAGGACTTACTACTATGTTATCATTGATTTTTTACTTAATTTTTTATTATTTATCATAAAATTATTACTGGTTTACTACTAAATTATTAATAATTCACTACCAAATTATCACTTATTTATATTAAAAGGTTAATGTTCTAAATGTCCCTTAAATTATAAGAAATGATCAATGTGGTATCTGAATTTAAAATTTTTTTGATGTAATACCTAAATTATTAATTTGTTAACTAATATGGTACTCGTTCCTAATATGGCTAACTTTAGATGATGACATGGCGCACAAACAACCCTCCAACTATTATATTAGTTAACAAATTTATAATTTAGATGCCATATTACAGATTTTTAAAATTTAGATATCATATTGAACATTTCATTATAATTTAAGGGCCATTTGTAAAATTAATCCTATATTAAATTATTCATGATTTACTATTAAGTTATTACTGATTAACTATTAGTTATTAATTGTTTACTACTAAGTTATATTGATTTACTCTTAAGTTTTCAATTATTAACTACTAAATTATCAATTCTATACTATTAAGTTATTATTGATTTACCATTAAATTATTTATAATTTACTATTATCAATTAATTATTATTAAATTAAAACTGATTTATTATTAAATTATCGTTAATTTTCATTAAGTAATTATTGATTTATTACTAAATTATCAATGGTTAATTATTAAGTTATCATTTTTTTAATAAGTTATTATTAATTTATTACTATATTGTTATACATTTACAACTATATAATAATTGATTTACTATTAAGTTATTATGCATTTACTATTATGTAATTTCTGATGTAGTATTAAGTTATCAATTATTGACTACTAAATTATTATTAATTGACTATTAAGTTATCACTAATTTACTACAAAATTATTCATGATTTACTGTTAAGTTATCATTGATTAATGATTAAGTTATACTGATTACATTTAAGTTTTCAATAGTTAATTGCCAAGTTATTAATTATTTAGTTGTATGTTATCATTGATTTGCGTATATCTAGAAAGAAAGTAACCACAATGTATGCTATATGATATAATTTGTAAAATAGAGAAAGAAAATAAGAAAATGTTAAAGTATAGACACTTGAAAAGTAATGAGTAAATACTCTTAATTTTTTATTCGTAGTTTAATACATAATAATAAGTTAAACTCATTAGTTTTATTATAATGCAAGTATTAAAACTAAATTAAATAAATATGTATAATATATTAAGTCAATATTCCTATGATATTCTTCAAATTTTTTAGTTAATGGTAAAATACTATATATTAAGGTAAGATTT
Source organism: Durio zibethinus (assembly GCF_002303985.1). The sequence continues at coordinate 5,887,757 of NW_019168470.1, forward strand.
ATAAAAATAAAATTTATAAAATTAAATAGATAATAATTTTAAAAAATATTAAGTTCACAATAATTATATTCACATTTTTCTTCAAAAATTTCTTCTACTAAATTAAAAGATGATATATTCTCAATTCTTGATTCATTCTTATCACCATCATTTAAAATGACTTTCTTAATATTTTGATACCAACCAATTTCTCCATTTGAAAATAGTAAAAAAATATTATAAGGGTTTATAACAATCTAAATAATATTAACTCTATGTTGTTTCTTGAATAAGTATGAATTAAAATATCTCTTTTAAATGAAATATTTGAGTTATTTTCATCAACTCATATAGTAGCAACTTGTTCATCAAAATGACTTTCTTGGTTCTTTCTTATTACCATCATTTGAAATAACTTTCTTAATATTTTGATACCAACCAATTTCTCCATTTAAAAATAGTAAAAAAATATTACAAGGGGTCATAACAACCCAAATAATATTTAGTTCAATGTTATTTTTGTGAATAATAATAAACTATGATATTTCTTTCAAATGAAATATTTGAGTTGTTTCTGTCAACTTATATAGTAGTAATTTGGTTAGCAAATAAACTATTATAAATTCATTGATCTAAATTAATATTTTGTAATATGAATATCACAATTCTCTAAAAATATATATCATTTAATTTCTAAAAGACTTGGACATAAAGATTTTCTTATAGAATTATCATTTGTATCTCAATAACTTTAGCATTTTAATTTTTATTATGTTGTATTCTTATCTTATTTTGAAGTTTATTGTTGGTATCATAAAAGTATAGCTAAAATAACATGATTAATTAATTCAAACTTGAAACAATTCAAAACTTAAATTGAGTATACATAAATTTTTTACTTATTTTAAATTTTAATTTAATTAAAAAATTTATATAATTCTCATAATTATAAATATGAACTAACTTAACTCGGTTTCAATTTATTTTAAAAAGATAACAACTTAGCAATTATTTAAAACTCGAAATGATTGAGCACCTAAATTCAAATTGAAATAATAACTCAATCAGAATCTAATATTTTTTATTTATCTTTGTAACAATTTAAAAGTTTCATATTTAGGTTTTTGTTTCTTCATCTTCAATGTCTCATTTTTATTGTTTTTGTAGTTGAATTAGTTAACCAATTTTTAATAATGTTTCTAAAGTAAAATTGCAATTATAAGTAGTTGAGTATCTTTTTTTTTAAATTTGATTTAAGATTATCTAAATTTATCTTTTTTAAATAAAGAGAAGTATGCACTAATTATTAAGTTAATTTATTTTGGTGCATAAGTAAATAATTGAGTATACAATGAATAAAAGTTGATGTTAAATTTGATTTAACTTAGTTAATCACTAATCCTAAGTCTAAACACTATTTGAAATTATAAAAAAATCAAATTTTAAAATCATTGAAATACTAAATACATAACTAAATAAAAATGTGTCAAATGAGTTTTGTTAATGAATGCAAATAAATCACTTTTAAATTTAATTAAATTGTAATTTATAATAATATTTTTATATTAAATGTAATAGTGATAATTAAGTTAATAAATTTAAATGGTTTTGAACAAATATTACTTAACATCGTAGCCTTAAAAATTTAGATACAATAATAAAAATTCTTCAACTGATATAATAGATAAAATGAAGATTATACAATGTTTCTCTTAATAAAAGAATTTCATATTAATTTTGAAAAAATTTAAAATCAATAAATTTGTATATTCTTAATTGAAATATCATATAACACTAACTTTATTTATTATATGAAGAAGATAGATTTATGTATAACCAGTTAATCTTTCATCTCATTTTTTTTGTTTAGGATAATTTTCTATTAGTGCTTCCATTGATTGATTGTGACTATACGCTCTACCAAATGAAAGTTTAAATATTCTTTTATTTGAAAATTTTATTATATATAAAATTTTATTTATGAAATATTAAAATAAAATAAAATAAAATTATAACCTTATTATTTGTTTTCATAACGTGTAGGCCTAGGAACTCGATTGCAAGATGTGAAAACATACGTTTTAAAAATCTCAAGACCAAGGGAGTTACCACTAATATTTTTTTAAGGTGTGATTGACGACCTAAAAAGTTTATCCTTTTAATAAAATAATAATACGAGTTTAAAGTTTATTAAAAAGATAGTTTGATTTACAAAAATAGAGTTGAGTTTGGGAGTTCGATTAAGCATGAGGAATAATTAGCACCCCTACAATTCTTGTTAAAAATGATACAAATTGATTGCATGTTACCCTTGAGTTTTTGTAAAAATGGTCTTAACTTTAATTTTTGCAAATTAATTTCTTAAATTTCATTTATCTTTCCAAAAGTATTTTTTGAAATTGAATGATTTTAAACCTTTGTTTTGAAAACAAATTATTTTATTTTTGAATTCTTGAAAAACAAAACTAATTATTTTAGATCAAAATGAAAAATCTTAAGTATCAAAACATCTATTTCATTCTCCTATTTAAACAAAATTCCAAAAATATCTTTATACTTTAGGAGTTTCATGATGCCCTACAAAACCAAAATAATATTTCTTATAAATGATAACTGTTGAGAATTCCTCATATTTAGGCAAGATCTCAAGAGTTATTTTCACTTGAAATACTATCTTGTTTTATTTACTTTTATTTAAAAGAATTTGTAAAATACTTTATTCATGAAATATGTAAATGATATGCATGAACATAATAATACATAACATGTGCATGACAATTAAAATGTGAATGAGAAATATGAGTGCATGAATGACAATTCAAAAATGCTAATGCATGAAATAATTTATTAAAATGAAATGCATAAGAATGGGTCTAGGGTTGGCTTTTAGGGTTTAAGGTTTGGTTTAAGATTTGGGACTTAGGTTAAGGTTTTGGGTTTGGTTAGGGTTTAGGGTTTGGTTTAGGATTTAGAACTTGATTCAGGGTTTGGGTTTGATTTAGGGTTTAGTTTGAGGTTTTAGGCTTAAGTTAGGGTTTAGGTTTGATTTTGGGATTTGGGTTAGGGTTTAGTTTAAGGTTTGAGTTAATTTAGGGTTTAGGGTTTAGGTTTTATGTTAAAGGTTTAGTTTAGGGTTTTAAGGTTTAGGTTTGGTTTGGGTTTAGATTTGTTTTGGGATTTTGGGTTTGGGTTGGGTCAGTTTAGGGTTTGAGGGTTTAGGTTTGGTTTGGGTTCGATAAGTGTTGCATGAGTGATGTATGTAACAAAATAATTAAACATAACATCAATGCAAAATGCAAACATTTGATGTATGAAATTAAACTAAATAGGAAAGGCAAAACTTAAAGCAATTTTACAAACATTTCATGAACTAACCATGCATGCAAAAACTTAATAAAAAGAAAATCAAGTACCAAGGGTCAATGGAAGGATCAAGGTTTGGCCAAGCCATTGACAAGGTTAAAACTGAAACCTTCATGGCCATATGGAAAATTTCTTATGTTGGCCAAACATGTATGACTATGTATCCACCATTGATATTCAAAACAAACACTTGAGAAACAAGATTAAATCAACTAAAAATCCACTAATTCAACATTTTTATCTTTTGAAAATTTTATCAAGAAAAATAGAAAACATGAACTTTAGCTAAGAAAGAAAGTAAAAATGCATTTAATGTTAACCTTTTGGCTATGGATCAATGGGGAAGTCTTGGCCAAGCAATAAAGAGGCTAGGCCCAAAGCTTCTTATGGCCTTTTCACAATCATGGCATTATTTCTTTTTAGTTAAAACATGCATCAAACACTTAAAAAACTAACTTATAAAGGTATTTTATTATCAAAGAATTTTTACTAAACATGTAAAAAAACTACCAAGAATGAAAGTAAGAAACATTTTATTTGCCAAGCAGCCAACATAATACATCAAATAGTAGACTAGCATGAAAGTAACAATTTGCAAAATCACAAACACATTATAATACATTACTCCTAGCAAGCGAATTTCAAGAAAACACAAAAGGATGGTTCGACTAAGGTATGGAAAGACAAAGGTCGAATTTTCATGTGGATTTTGTTGTTTTTTTATTCTCACTACCTTTAAACCATACCATTAACTTGGTAGGATGAATTTATTAAGTCATGGATGAAAATGTGAAAGAGAACAACTATGAAAGAGTTGCCTCCTTTTGAAAAATCATAAAAGTAAAAGAAAACTACATCAATGAATATGAAAGCTTGCAGAAAATGCATGAAAAAAAAGAGAAATTATACCTTCCAAGCTTTCTCTAATTTTTTTCTTTTCTCATATTTTTCTTTTTCTGCCTTTCACACCACTTCTTAGCTGTTGCCTTTTTTATTTCCTAGCCCTTAATGATGAATTTAAAGGTAAGTCTTCCCCTCCTAACCTTTTTATCAAGTTTTATCCAAAGGCAAAAAAATCCTCACTCCTTTTTTCAAGCTTAATAATCAAGCAACCAACTTTAATCCTAGGACTTAAACCCTTTTAAGATCAATGGCGCAAAATGAATACAGCATAAAATTTGATTTTTAGTGCAACTATTTTGATGGAAAAATGTTATTTTGTCCTTATTAGTGCATTTAGTCTTTTTGCATGATTTTCTTAAAAGCTTATGACCCAATTTTTATTCTTGTGATTTCAATGTAGCAAAATTCATAAAATAATAATTAATCATGATTTGAAACTTTTCGTGAAAAACCAATCTTAGGAAGGTCAAATTATGAAAATATTCCTAAAAGGCATTTTGATAATTTCAACTTTTTCATGGTGTGATCAAAGTTATCAATGCATGAAAATTCATGAAATAATAACAAAATATGATCTAGAGCTTTTTGTAAAAAACTGACCTTTAAAATGTCAAATTAAGAAAATACTCCTAAAGGACAATTTGAAAATTTTAATCTTTTTGAGGTATCATCAAGGTTTTTAATACATCAACATTCATGAAATAATATCATAACATGATATGGAGTTTTTTGCAAAAAATCAACCTTGAGAAAATTAAATTACGAAAATACCCTTAAAAGTATTTTGTTAATTTGAACCTTTTCAAGATACAATTAATGTTTTTAATACATCAAAATTTATGAAATAATATCAAAGTATGATCAAAGCTTTTCATAAAAACTTACCTAAAAAAATCAATTTATGAAAATACCCCTAAAGGATATTTTAATAATTTTATCTCTTTTGAGGTGTAATCATGGTTTTCAATTCATCAAAATCACAATTTCACTAATCCCAAGCCTTAATAATTCTATTTAATAGTGAATTCTAAGGGTTGACTCAAGTTCGACCAAGTTTAATATATTTCAACCAAGTTTAACTTTGTTTGACTGTATTCGATCAAATTTGATCATGGGGTCTTCAAGTCAAATTAATCCAAAATTCATTTTTTTAAAAAATATTCAATCTTAAGGAAGTGTTGGACATCAATTGGATCTAACTTAAAAAGCATCTCAACTGGCTAAAATATGCCTAGACAAAATTAGGTGTCTAAGCTTATCATATTTTTTTTCTTAAGAAAATTTAAATTCTTAAAATAACGAACTTGTTTTTGTAGCACCTATACAATTTATAATGATTTCAATTACAACATTAATAACATAAATTTTCATAAATAAATGTAATTTTCGCATAGACATATTCAAAAGATGATTCCCATAATTTTTTTAAACCTTGTAAAATTTACCAAAAACAGTTAATCTTACTTCATTTGATAATTCTCTATTTAAAATAATCACATTAGGTCATTCAGTCACCTAAATGATAAAAAAAGTGAGTAATTTAATACAATTGAAAAAAATTAAATCATCTTGAGATGGAAATTAATCAATGTGAACAATTATTATGGCAATTTGGCCCTGAACTACTGGTAGCTCAACTACCTTCTAAATCATCGAATTTTATAGGTAGAAAGTCGAATTAAAGTGTTCAAAATGTTAAATAAATCATGTAGTATTAATTAGTGGTGGAATGTGTGCAATTGATTTGTATTTAATTTTATATTAGTTTTTGTTTATGGGAATAACAATTATAAAATTTTAGAAAAAAAATATAAAAGAAAAATTTACTTAGGTTTCAAGTGACTTGCCAAATACTTAGGATATTTTAATCAATTATTGTTATTACTTTTAGAATTAAAATTTTAATTAGTTTAATTACATAGACTCTATTTTAATTGTAGTTGATTTAAATTAAACATAAATAATTTAATAAAAAATTAGATACTTAAAGATAAGTTTGTTAATTTAAAAATTCATAGGGATATTTTGGTTGATTATTTTTAACATTTTTAGAGTTCATACTTTTATATATTGAGATAGGAGTTGATATATATATATATATATTGAGATAAAATTCATAGAATTAATTTCATTTTACCATTTAAAATTAGATGGCTTGATGAATTTTTTTAAAAAGTTACAATTATAATCAAAATATTAAATTCATATGGAAAATTACTGAATTATATCATATAAATAAATTTAACCTAAAATGGAATTAACCCACATATTAATAAAACTTTAACATGAGATATAAAAAATTAGAGCTTCATCCTTGTTATATTGGCGCTCATGAAATTAAATGTTGGAATGCAAAAGCATTTGATATCTTTGTTGCAGATCAGCTCATTTCATATGTTAAACTTATTAGATGATCGGTTGCTTCTTCTATAATTAACAAATCTTATTCCAACAATAGATCCAAATGGGGTAAACTTTTGTCAAGCCTAAGCTGAAGTTTTGTCAAGTCCAATCCATATATATGCAATCGCTACCTTTTTCACATTAACTAGAAAATTGACCCGCACTTTGTTGAGAGTTCAAAAATTTTTTTGTTAGTTATAAACAACATTGTTTATAATAATTTAATGATAATGGAACAAACATTTTTCATTATATTTTTAAAAAGAGTAACTATTATAGAAGCATAAAAAAATAAAAAGTTAAATAAAAATAATTATAAATAGTAATATTATCAATGTTAAAGAAGACACATATAACATGATAAATAGACAAATGTTATAAACCAAAAAGCAAAGACATTTATATCACATATAGACAGGATCTAGAAATGTTCACAATCAATTAAAAGACAAAAATTAAAATCTTGATATATAAGCAAAAGAAAGAAATTGATGATGTTGTAATGGTTTTGTGTCTGTCCGACGAATTTGGAAACGAAATAAAAATAACGGAGTCGCCACCAATCTTTTTTGTTAGGTGCGATTAGCCACCTACTAACAACATATCCTTTCAAAAAAATTTTAAAATTAATTAAAATTTATTAAAAAGATTATTTTACGATCTACGAAACAATCTGAGTTCGGGAGTCGGTTATACGTATGGAAGGATTAGCACCCCCACAGCACCCGTTAAAAAATGGTACCAATTAACAACGTGTTATCCTTTGATTTTGATAAAAATAGTCTAATTTTCGGTGTTCGAAAAATAATTTTCTTGATTTTTTTTATTTATTAAAAAAAATTTATTCTCAAAAAAAATAAATTAAAATCTTTTTATTGAAATAATTCTTAAAATGTTCCAGTACGTTGGTAACATTAAAAGAATTTTTTTTCTCACCTAGAGATTTCTTAGGCATCACTTCTCGGAATACCTTAAAATCTCATCTTCGGAGGTCCGAATTTACTTTTCGTAAAAAATTATGTTATGTATGCAATGCAAATAATAACATGTTGATGCACACATTTTATTCTTTTTCAAAAATTTTATTAATTTTTTTTATTTTTAATTTTGAAGAAAAAATTTTTTCATTGTATTGAAGTTTTTCTATAAATATTCCAATACACTGATAATATTTAAAAAAATCTTCTTACCTAGGGATTTCTTAAAGCATCTCTACTCAGAATACTTTTAGAATCCCATTATTGGATAAAATTTCTTTTCTTCTCATTTTTATTACTTATTTTTAATATATTAATCAATTTTTATTTATTACTTAAAAAAAATCTTTACTGTATTGAAAATTTTTTTATAAACACTCCAATACACTTGTAGTATTTTAAAAAAAATCTTCTCACCTAGAGATTTCGTAGGCGTCACTGCTCGGAATACCTTTAAATCTCATCGTCAGATAAAAATTTTCTTTTCCTACATTTTTTATTAGTTTAGTATTATTATTAAATTTATTTTTATATTATTATTTTTAAAGTTTATTTTAAAAATTAACAAAATTATAAACGAATTTAACCACATATTTCTCATTTAATCTAACAAATATAAATATTTTAATATGCATAAATATTAATAAAATAATATATAAAAAATAAGAAAAATTCAAAAAAAAAATTTTTTTTTACCTGAACCAGATCGGTCAACGGTCCGGTTAATGCGTGCTTTGGTCCGACAGTTCGGCTCGGTCTGAGAGGTTCAGTACTAGTTCGATTTGGTCTGGGTGGTTCAATTTCGGTCTAGTCAGACCGATCGAGACTGATAAAGGAAGTGGGTCACGGATCGGGTGCGCGGACCCTGGGTCAGGTCGCAGGTTGACGCGGATCTTCCTTGGCCGAAACGACGTCGTTTTGGCCCTATACTCAAAACGACGTCTTTTTTGCTTTTAATGTTTTCTATAAATAACTGAATTTTTTTGGTCATTCTTTTGGTTTTTCAAAAAAAAAAAGAGAAGAGAGCTCGCCGTCCGATCGTCGACCATCGCATTGGTCGCTGTCCGGGTCACCGTCGACAGTCGCTGTCGACGATTTTTGATCGTCAAAAAATGTAAAATTTGTCTTAAAGTTCTCTTCGACGTGATCTTTCTAGATTTGATCTTTTTTTCACCAAAAATAGCCCCGATTGATGTAGATCGAGGCTCAAAGTTTCGATCTCCTTTTTCTTTTTTTTGGGACAGAATCGACTGACTTTTTTATTTTTTTGTAGGTAGCTTTTTTGGCACTGGATTCCCCTGCTTGGGGACTGTGATTTTTTTTGTTCTTTTTTTTTTTACAGAAAGCTAAAATGGGTTTTTTTTTGACAAAAAGTTTCCTTTCTTTTTTTCAATTTTTTTTCTCTTTCTCTTTCGTAAATTACAAGCTCTATTTATAGAGCTTGCTGGAATTTAAATCTCAGATCTTCAGGGATTCGAATCTCATTTTTTTCAACTGGTGATTCATGCTTGTCATGCGTGATAGGGGCTTATCGGTCGGGTGCTGGCAGCTAGCAGCGATGATTTTGAACTTTAGGGATTATGCATTTAATGCACTAGATTTGAACCGGATAAGGACAAAGAAAAAGGGAAAAAATGAGGAAAAAAAGAAGAAAAAAGAAGAAGAAAAAAAATACAAAAACGAGAAGAAAGAGAAATAATAAAAATAAAAAAAATAGTGTTTACAGTTGCCCCTCTTTGCCTATTTCTGTGAATCAGGAATAAGGCAAAGATAAACAAACAACCATTTTGCTTGAAAAGATGAAACATTGAGAAAAGAGAAAAAAAAATTTTTTTTTATTTTTTTGGTTCGACAGAAAAGGGCTCCTCTCAACAGAGGTTCAATCGATATTTTTGAAAGTTTAAAAGGCTCCTTTTAGCAGAGGCTTAATAACTTTAAAATTTTTTTGAAAATGGCTCCTTTAAGCAGAGGCTCAACAACTTTAAAAATCTCTTGGAAATGCTCATATCAGTAGAGGCTTAACAACTTTAAAATCTTCTCTTGGAAAAGGCTCCTTTCAGCAAAGGCTCAATAACTTTAAAAATCTCATATCTTGAAAAGAGTTCCTTTCAGCAAAGGCTCAATAACTTTAAAAATCTCATATCTTGAAAAGAGTTCCTTTCAGCAAAGACTCAACAACTTTAAAATTTCATCTGAAAAAGTTCCTCTCAGCAGAGGCTTAACAACTTTAAAATTCTTTTGAAAAAGCTCCTCTAGCAGAGGCTCAACAACTTTAAAATCTCATATGAAAAAGCTCCTCTTAGTAGAGGCTTAACAACTTTAAAATCTTATTTTAGAAAAAGCTCCTCTCAACAGAGGTTTAACAACTTTAAAATTTTTATCTTGGAAAAGCTATTCTCAGCAGAGGCTCAACAACTTTAAAAATCTCTTCTGAAAAAGCTCCTCTCAGCAGAGGTTCAACAACTTTAAAAAATTTTCATCTGTTTTCAAATTTGAGTTCTCATCTTTGAACAAGTAAATTTCTCTCTTTTGAATTCTTTTGTTTGATCATTGTCTTTACCAAAATCTTATTTTTCATTAAGAAATGGAAAATTTCTATCTTTGTTACAACTTCTCATGGATGAATGTGTTAAGTGCTCTAAATGCAATGCATGTAATGCAATCAAAATTATTCATTGTAGTAAAAAGGTTTTCAAAATCTCTTGCTTTTGGCTTCTTTTATTAGAATTCTTATATGACCAATATGTTCTTAACATCCGACCACAATATTTTTCTTCTTCAATAGTCTGCAACATCAATGTCTTGTCATGCTGTTTTCATCCTTTTTCATTTTCCTTTGTCAATTTTAAAAGTAATGCTGAGATCTTTCATGTTTGTTTTTCTTTTCATCATTTTAAGTTCAAGACAAATAAAATGCAATCACACATTTCTCTTATTCACTTGTACGATGAACAAAAATATCAAATAAAGATAAAGGAAATGATAGGTGTATTTCATTAAGCTAATAACAAGTGTATGACAAAGTGTTTGAGTTGAAACAAAGGTGCCCAAATAATGATCATAAGATAATCATGAACAAAATATTCTCAGATTCTTTCTCTAAAACTAAATCAGATGACTTCCTTGATTCTTCAAAGTTCATCAAACTACATTTGCCCCTGCATTATGGAATCTTTTCTTGATGATACTTCTCCTTCATATCCAAGCTACCTTTTCAGGTTTTCAACTTAAATAAGTCATTATTTTTTCTTTTTTTTTCTTTCTTTTTTTAAAGCAAAATATTTCTTCACAACGTCAAAATTTATTAAGGTAAGCAAATCACCTCCATCCATTTCTGTCAAAATCAATGCCCCACCAGAAAAGGCCTTTTTCACCATATACAGGCCTTCCCAATTTAGTGTCAATTCCCTCGATTATCATGTTGATTTGGAAGGATTCTTTTTAGCACTAAGTCTCATTCCCTAAAGCAACAGGGATGAATTTTCTTGTCATGTGCTCTCATCATCATCTTTTGATATAATTGATCATGACAAAGTGCTGATAGTCTTTTTCTCTTCAATGAGGTTTAACTGCTCGTAACGATTTCGAACCCATTCTGCTTCCTCTAACTCTACCTCCATCATGACTCTCAGTGAGGGAATTTCCACTTCGACCGATAGCACAGCTTCTATTCTATATACCAAAGAGAAATGGGTGACTCTAGTAGATGTTCAGACTGATGTTCTATAAGCATGCAAAGTAAAAGGTAACTTCTCATGCCAATCTTTGTAAGTATCGATCATTTTCTTCAAGATTCTTTTGATATTCTTATTCGTAGCCTCTACTGCCCAATTCATTTTCGAACGATATGGTGTCGAATTACGATGACGGATCTTGAACTGAGTGTATACTTCATCCATCATTTTGTTGTTCAAGTTTTTGGCATTATCAAAAATAATTGTCTCTGAAAGCCCATATCTACATATTATCTCTCTTTTTATGAATTTACATACCACAGATCGGGTCACGCTAACATATGATACAATTTCTACCCATTTGGTGAAGTAATCAATCATCAAAAAAATGAATCTATGCCCATTCGAAGCTTTGTTAGTGATGGGACCAATGACATCCATGCCCCACATAGAGAATGGCCATGGAGGAGTTAGAACGTGTAATGTTGATGGTGAAGCATGAATCTTGTTAGCATAAATCTGACATTTATGACATCTCCTAGCATAATCAATACAGTCGCCCTCTATTGTCAACCAATAATAACCAGCTCTCATAATTTGTCTAGCCATCATATGACCATTTGCATGTACCCCATAAACTCCATCATGCACTTCTTTAATAATCTTTTTTGCTTCAGCTACATTTACACATCTTAAGAGCACTTGATCTCGACCTTTTTTGTAAAAGATATTTCCATCAATGAAAAAACTCATAGCCAATCTTCTGATAGTCCTCTTATCATTTTTTGTTACATGTTTTAGGTATTGCTGGCTTTTAATGTATTGCATGATATCATGATACCATGGCCTTCCATCGATTTCTTTTTTAACATTTGAGTAATGTGTTGGTACATCTTTTATATCCAGTTTGATGGGTTGGATTTTAGTATTTACATCTATTTTAATCATTGCAACTAAAGTAACCAGTGCATCTGTAATTTGGTTTTTCTTTCTAAGTAGATGTTTAAACTGAGCTTCTTTAAATTGCTTAACCAATTCAGAGATGTATTTATGGTACCGAATCAACTTAGAGTCTCTTATCTCCTATTCACCTCGTAACTGATAGATGACCAGGGCTGAATCTCCAAACACATCTAACATTTTAATCTTTTTTTCAATTGCTGCTTGTAGACCCATAACACAGGCCTTATATTCAACCACATTGTTTGTGCAATTAAAATTTAACCTGACTATGATGAGGTAATAATGCCCATCAGGAGATTTCAAAATTGCCCCAATACCATGACCCAAAGCATTATAGCTCTATCAAAATACATCCTCTATGATTTGTAACAGGTTTATTTTCTTCAATGACCATCACATCCTCATCAGAAAATTCTAATTTCATTGGCTCATAATCTTCGACTGTACGATCAGCAAGAAATTCAGCTATTGCATTCCCTTTAATAGCCTTTTGAGTCACGTAAATGATATCATATTCTGAAAGCATAACTTATCACTGTGTTATTTTTCCTATCAATGAGGGCTTTCGAAGATATACTTAATAGGATCCAACTTTGTTATGAGTCAAGTAGTGTGATAAAGCATGTATTGTCTAAGCCTTCGAGTTGTCCAGGTTAATACACAACACATCTTCTCTAATGGTGAATACTTTGACTCATAATCAGTGAATTTCTTACTCAAGTAGTAAATTGCTCGTTCTTTCTTATCAGTTTCATCTCTTTGTCCCAGCACACATCTCATTAAATTTTCATGCACTGTCAAGTACAAAATCAAAGGTTTTCCTGGCATTGGTGGTACCAATACATGTGGATTTGATAAGTATTCTTTGATCTTATCAAAAGCTTCTTGGCATTTGCCATTCCATTCTTCAGGATCATGTTTTTTGAGAAGCTTGAAAATAGGATCACACTTATAAGTGAGTTGGGAGATGAAGCGAGCAATATAATTTAATCTCCCTAAGAAACCTCGCACTTCTTTTGACGTATGAGGAAGAGATAAGTTTTAGATGGCTTGTATCTTATCTGGATCAACTTCGATTCCTTTTTCACTAACTATAAAGCCCAATAATTTTTTTGATTTGGCTCCAAATGTACATTTGACAGGATTCAACTTCAACCGAAATCTTTTCAACCTGTCGAATAACTTTTTAAGATTGACTATATAATCTTCTCTTTCATGAGATTTTACGATCATATCATCCACATATACTTCTATTTCTTTATGCATTATGTCATGAAAGAGAATCACCATTGCTCTTTGATAAGTAGCACCAGTATTTTTCAACCCAAAAAGCATAACTTTGTAACAGAATGTTCCTCATATGGTTACAAATATAATTTTTTTCATATCATCTTGAGCCATCTTGATATGATTATAGCCAGAGAAACCATTCATAAAGGAAAATGTGAAGTGCCTAGCAGTATTATCCACAAGAGTATCGATGTGAGGTAGAAGAAAGTTATCCTTAGGGCTTACCCTATTCAAGTCTCGATAATCGACACACATTCTCATTTTTTCATCTTTCTTAGGAATTGACACTTTGTTGGCTACCCATTCAGGATATTTTACCACTTTCAAAAATCCAGCATCGAATTGTTTCTTCACTTCTTCTTTAATTTTCAGCAGCATCTCTAGTTTCATGCGCCTTAGCTTTTGTTACATCAACTTACATCATGGTTTTAAAGGTAACTTGTGCTCTATAATATCAGTGCTGAATCCCGACATATCCTGGTAAGTTCACGCAAACATATATACATATTCTTGGAGCAGCTCTTTTAACTTCTGTCTTTCAGTTGGTAAAAGAAATATACCAACTTTAACCTCTTTTTTGTTTTCACTATCTCTCAAATTCATTAATTCGATAATTTTTTGATGGGGCTCAATTGGCTTATCTTCATATTCTATTAATTTTAACAAATCAAAAGTTAGTGTATAGTTATTTGAATATTCTTCATTATTAAGTTCATCAACATGAATTAAGTTTTCAAAATTAAATTTGAGATTATTGCCATGATTATCTTCATGTTCATTGTTTGGGACCCTGTAAAGGGTATGATAAAGAGAATATTGACACACAAAAATGGAATGATAAGAAAATGATGAAAAGAAAAGAATGTAAAGTAAAATGAAGATGAAAATAATAAAAAAATACGGATGCATCTTCTAAGTCTTTTATTAAAATGACAAACATAAACACACTATAAAAGATCTCTTAATACTCATAGAAAGTAATTAGGGATTTAAAGTTTTACAGTACATTACTTTTTCAAAGTTTTAAAAACAACAGGCAGCTCTATAACTTTTCAATTATTCATCTCAAAGTCTAAAAGACAAGGGTACACGAACAATTTTTTAGTTTGACTCTTCTTTTCTTCATCATCCACCATTTGAATGGTCAGCTCTAAAAATTTTTCCATGAATTCTGCACTTGGGGCTCTTGATAAATCTAGATAAATGTATTTTCTCGACTGAAAAAAATCATAGAGGTATGGAATGACCATGGGTTTTGACTCCAGTTCATATCCCCTAAGATTAGCTATCTTCTTATCTCTTTTTTCATTCACTATTCTTATTTTATCCTTTTCATTGGCTTATATCCTAAGTCAAATCTGTCTATCTTTTCATATATGGTTGATGGCTTTGTGATTTCTTATAGGTTCTTCTCAAGTTTGACTTTAGATCATCATCCCATCTTGGTAAGCTATTTGACTATCATTTTAGTTATTGTAGATAAATGTGATGAATACAATTTAGATCCTCTAGCTATATATATTGCATTGGCAATCTCGAAGGATCTATAAGAGCATTCTAAAGCTTCATCTGTTGATTCCACATAAAGAGTATTTATCGATTGAGTTACCAATAAATTTTCTTCTTCTGTCACACATGTTAGCTTTCTTTCAACAATGAATTTAACTTTTTGATGTAATGAAGATGGGACAGCACCTACCATATAGATCTATGATCTACCCAATAAATAATTGTATAAAGGAGAGATGTCCATAACTTGAAACTTCACGTTAAAAGTGCATGGGCCAATCTGCAATGACACTTATATATCTCTTAGCACCTCTCTTCTGGTTCCATCAAAGGCTCTCACTATCATATGACTAGGTTTCATATAAGATCCATCAATAGAGAGTTTTACCAGAGTAGTTACAGTCATAACATTGATGGATGAGCTATTATTAATCAAAACCTTAGCCATTATATGACTTTTACATTTCATTAGTAATGTGAAGAGCATTGGTACTTCCTTTACCTTCAGGAAGAATCTCTTCATCATTAAAAGAGATATAATTTAAAATCATCAAATTACCAACAAGCTGTTTCACATATTCAACAGAAGTATTGTGAGACACATATGCTTGATTTAGTACCTTCAACAAAGTATTACGGTGTGACTCTGAACTGAGTAATAATGACAATAGCGAAATTTTAACTAGCATCTTGTTAAGCTGTTCTACCACGCTATACTCGCTACGTTTTATTAACTTTAAAAATTCACTTGATTCATTCTCAGATATTGGCTTCTGGCATTCTTTTTCTGAGGTTACATCAAGACCACTCTGACTTTTATTTTTTTTCTTTTACCTTGGCTTTCTCCTTTATAGCTTTTTTAGAGCCTTTGGGGTATAGCACCTACCACTTCGAGTTATGCCTCTTACGCTCGTTATGTTGGTAGTATCTGGGTTGACTACGACATCATAATCGTACTTCTAAGGTATTGTTTTATCATTCTGATATGAAAAAAGGCCAAAAACTTTAATTGTCACTACTGGTCAAGAAATGAGCTCTTCTAGCTTCGATGTTGGCTTTTCATCATAATAGATAGTTACTGGTCTACGCACAAACTTATTTTTTAAATCAATGATAGACACTTCAGCTTTCACCAGCTCTTCTCTCTCTTGGTAAAACTTTATTCGACCTTTATCCATCAATTTTTGCACCTCTTGATGGAATTGGTGACAATTCTCGATAGAATGCCCTAGAACACCTTCATGATAATTACAGTTTTCAATTGAGTTAATCACTTTAGAGCAATTTTGAAGTTCTATTGGCTTCAACATGTCAGCTTTGACCAAGGCTTCAAACACTTTAGCCATAAGAGTTTTAACCTCTTCTATTTTTCTTTTCACATAGCTTGTTTGTCCATCAACCAAAGCATTTATTGATGGCCTAGTATGATTTGGTAGAGGGTTTCCATTGACATTTGGAGTCCCTTATTGGTTGGTATCAAAATTTAATACTTCTTCATTAATTAACCCCTACACTTTACACTTCAAAGCAGTACAGTTCTTAGTGGAATGACCTGGATTCTTATAATGATAATCATAATGCGAATTGGGGTCATACTATTTGGTAAACGGAGGTTTCATAGGTTCAACAATAACAGGAGCAAGTAGATGTTTCTTAACAAGTCAGAGATATAAATCTGTGTATGTCATGGGAATGGGATCGAAAGTGAATTTTTTTTGGGTATTTCTTGAGGCTCTTGGACCACTATTAGGTCTTTATTCTGGTCTTGTAGGTATAGTAAGATGATTATAGGAATAGATGGGTGTCCAAAAAGAATGGTTAAAAATAGGATGGATAAGCTGGTGGTTATAGTGGTCGGTATGTTTGATATGGATGAGAGATGGATGTAACATTATTTATCGAAGGGTAATGGGTTTGGTAGACTGGTACAGAGTAGGGCGTGAATCCTCTGAACTGTTACCCTACATAATTTACTACTTGGGCTTCATGTTTTTTTTTTGGGAGTTCCACATTTCTTTACTCCATTTGTCTCTCCTATATCGAGCTTGCCATTCTTTATAGTACTTTTGATAATTTGACCTGATATCACCATATCTATAAAGTTCTTGGTTGCATTGCCTATTAATCTCTCATAGTATGGTGCTTTTAGAGTATTTATAAATAGAATAGTTGTTTCTTTTTCGATGAGAGGAGGTTGGACTTGTGCAGCCACGTCTCTCCATCTTTGTGCATACTCTTGAAGTTTTCAGTTACTTTTTTTTTCATACTTTGAAGAGATAGACAATCTGGAACCATATCCGTGACATGCCGATATTGTGTAAGGAATGCCTTTGTAAGCTCTTGTTAAGAATGAATACGAGTCTTATCTAATTAAACATACCATCTAGCTACGGAACTCGTAAGACTATCTTAAAATATGTGCATTAACAACTTTTCATTGTGAGCATGTGTTGCCATCTTTTGACAATATATAGTGATATGGGTCATCGGGCATTTTATGCCATCATATTTTTTAAATTCAAGGACCTTGAATTTAGGTGGAATGACCACATCAGGGACAAAACAAAGCTCAATTGTATCTATGGAACCATAAAAATTCATTTCTTCCACTGCTTTAAGCCTTTCTTCTAATAACCTCATCTTTTCTTAAGCACTATTATCTTTCACTTTCTCAGATATTTTTATCCTTAGCTTTTTTCTATCTTTAGGATCATCCAAATCAAGAACTAAGATTGGCTCGGAGTGATTTTTCCATCATAATAGGATTAACAAAATTTTGAAATTATCCCAGAGCAGGTGTAGATGTCATTCCTGGATAAGGATTGGGATATCCACCGGGAATAAGAATTTGTACTCTAGTTCTTTGAGAAGGTTGAGTCGGTTGTGGCTCAAACCCTAAAGGGTAAATAGGATCCACCATGTTTGACGATTGCTTTTGAAAGCTGAGATTTTCTTTCACTGTTTTTCCCTTGTCAAGTTTCCTGAGCATATCCATTATTGTACTAAAATCCCCTCTTAGTTCTTCTTGAGCTTTCTCAATTATCTCAAATTGATTGGTCTGTTCTTGTCCATAATTCTTGTTTGAGTTCTGGTGTTGTATGAATGGCAAGTGGGTTGAGTCAAAATTTTTGAAGGGCGAGCTATTCTTGAACCTTTATTACCATAAAATTTTTAGAAAAATCAGAATACCATGTGTCGAAATTTTTATTTTTTTTGAAATTTTTTAAAAAATGGTGCAAATGATGCATGAATGCAAGTAAAAAATATTTGGTCTTGAACAAATTTCAATACTATAAATTTTCATTAATTTCATACAACTTTGATTACATGGGATTTATCATCCTAGAATTATATCCATAGAAGCGTTTGACTTGCTCATAATGATCTTTTGCCTCGTCTAAAAAGTTTACTAGGCACTGTCCATATTCTTCTACAGGATTGACTTCTTGTCTTAATGTTTTTACCTTTTCAATCATCTTTCGTGCCTTTTTTACTATCTTACAAACTTGATTGGTTATGTGCTCTATGTACTGTTACCTCCCTAAACTTTCTACTTTCCACATCAAGTGAGCATCTCTTTCTGAATCACATGTGAAGATCCAATCTTTTTTCCTTCTATGCCACTCATCTATCATTACTGAAATATGGTTCTTGTGATCTTGCAGTTATAGCTCCAACCCTTGGATCACCTGGTGAAGTGATTCTTTTTCATTCAGTACTTTGAAGTGCTTTTTTCTCTCTTTTGCCAGCATAACTTTCAATATTTCCTTTTCGTTTTGGCATTCCACCAATCTTGTTGAGGTTGTAGAATATAATCCCTTTCAATTTTGATATTCTTGAGAAATTCTAATGGTCTTCTCTTGCTTTTCTTGAGCTTTTCCCTTCCATTGGTTTATTCCTTCTCGGAGCTCATCCATTTCACGTTGTCGACTAAGGTAAGACTTGGTGACTTTTTCAATTTTGAATTGAAATCGTAACCTCTTATTTTCCTAGTGTAGATTTTTCAAATCACTATTGGTTAGATCCCGTTCTTTTATGACTTTTTTCTAATCTGTTTCCTTGTATCTCTGCTTCATATTTTAATTGCCCTACTTTCTTGTGAAGTCTGAAATTTTCTCTTCTTATTTTTTCTTTTA